>CM028360.1:24582676-24912676 GCA_016618105.1 Dendrobium huoshanense
CTCTTTTGAAGCTCTTCTATTTAAGAGCTCTTGTTCAACATTTTGAAAAACCTTTGGCTGCTGCCTTGACCTGAGAAGACCTTGAGGAGATAAAGAGAGAGAGAGGAGAGAGAGAGGATCTTGTGAGGGGGAGCTTGTGAGGGGTTTCACAAGGGTTGCTTCAAGGATCTCTCTGCGTCGTCTTCGTCTAGAGTTTCTCATCCGTGGAAGGGTCGGTAGAGGTAAGGAGTTTTGCTTTTGGTTCTGGTTCTCTACCAGTTTCAGGAGGAAGCAAAAGGAGATAGGTTCTCTGCCTTGCCGGGGTGGCAAAAAGGAGGTTCTTGTGAGGGTTTCTCCGCCTAGCCGTGGGGGATAAAGGAGAGACACTTTTTTGTAGTGCAATACTTGGAGGGTGCCTCCAAGTATTGGACGTAGGTCGAGTCGACCGAACCACTATAAATTTCTGTGTTCCTTTTCTTGCTTCCGCACTTTTAAATTCCGCAATTTTGTGTCGTGTGATTTGGTTTATGTAATCTTATTTCTTTGTTTAAAAAGAAGTTTTTTAAAATACCAATTCACCCCCCCTCTTGGTTAGTTTGGGACTAAGTTCATAGAGCTTAACATCCCCATCGAACTTTCAGGAGTCTTCAAGGAGTGGATTTAAGTCATGTTTGATTGAACCGCTATAAATCTTTGTGTCTTTTAATTTTCACATATTAGTTTTTACAAGTTATTTATTATGGTTAAAAAGTTCATTTAAAAACTTTAATTAACTTTCTATGAGATTTCAATTGGTTTTTTATATAAGAAGTCCAAGAAAATTTTTAAATTACCAATTCACCCCCCTCTTGGTTAGCCTTAGGACAATAGCTTAGGTTTAACAACCTGTATGGAATCAACACTAAGTACAGCTCTTCATTTGAAATTATTAGATTTTTAGATTCAGACTTTATATGTTGTAGGATTAATCAAAAGTGTACATTTGGAACTTATCAATTTAAAGAATATTTTATAGTTTCTTAGTCCAGTATAAAATAGAATTCTGTATCCCTATCTACTGCTTAAGCTGAATACATTGCCTTAGGAAGTTGTGTGGCACAGGTTCATTGGTTAAAATAATAAGTTGATATATTTAGGATTTATAATAGTCACAATTCTAATTTATTGTGATAACACTAGTGCCATTTGCATTTCAAAAAATCCTAATCAATATTTTATAACCAAATATATAGACATGAGACATCATTTCATTAGGGATTATGTATCCAAAGGAGTAATTAAATTTAACCATATTTCAACGAAAAATTAACTTGTAGACATATTTATAAAATCACTAGCCTTTCACACTTTTAGCAAATTAAGAACAAGGTTATGTGTGATTTATCTTAATATTTAGATAAAATCTTAGGCAAACTTGATATGTTTTTATGTGTATTTTGTTTTTATTTCTATGTTGTTTTTGTTTTAGTTGTGTTTTTTAGTTTGATTTTTGTTTTGAGTGTTTTTTTTTTAATTTAGACACTTGTCACTCGTATAGGTTTATTGAGTTTGAGATAACATTTTTCCTAGTTTTCATGCTGATTTTTTAAAGTGTTTAAATCGTAATGCACAAAATTAATTTCACACTATACAAATTATGTATCATGTTAATCATTGTTTCGAAGTAAATGCAAAAGTTTTTATTTTCTAACATATATCATACTGTATGATACTATTATCATCCCGTACAATCTGTATTCATTTTTCTATACATAGGTAGATGACTATTTGGGTAGAATAAGTTATTATAATTATTGTACATACGAAAATTTATTGCATTTGTACTAACCACGTTTCATTCTCTATGTGGAAAGAACCTAATCAACATTAAAATGATCTTAAATAACTGATCATCTTGGAAAAACACCTATTCGCTTGTACGCTTATATGGTAAAAAAGTTTATACGAAAGGACGCTTCATAAAATTGTGTGATTAGGAAAAGTCGTTTCATTTTGAACATTTTCATTTGTCCACACAAAAAGTTTTTTGTCCCGTATCATCTCAAGATCATACGTTCAAACATATTTTAATACTTTATGAAGGGTTATTTTTCTTTAAATAGGAGGGTTTTAGAATTCATTTTCATTCGCTTCAACATCCTCCTTGAATCCTTCTCATCTTAAAATTGGCAAGTTCTAGTAAGCATGGTAGAGTTCCCAAGGGTTCGTCATCCAGGGGTGGAGACAAAAATTTTCTATCTATAGAAAATAAGGATTTCTTCTATAGGTTTGTCACCGCAAAAATCACTTTGTCAAGATTCTTAATTCAAGATGATATTCACTTTCAAGTCATACCTCTTTTTGCTTCAACCCAGTTTGCCTTTATTTTAGCTTTAATCCATCACTATCAATGGGAGAAATTTCAATACTTCTTAGCAAATATGAGTTTTAGCAAGGATGAGAGTAGCATAACTTCATATGTCAAGAAATATTTGGTAAGAATAACCAAGTAAGAACTAGGAAACTTTCTACATTTACTGATTCCAGGGACAAGAGCACATACTTTAACCCATAAATCTGACTATGATTGGTCTGAAATAAGTAAGACTCTTAGAGGTGTCACTGATGTTTCTCACTTGGTTGGAGTATATACTTTGAATCAAAATGTAACGGTCATTCATCATGTCTTTAGAACTTCAATAATTCTTAAGGTCGGTGATCGCATAAACATTACTCCTTTTTTATCCACAGTTACCAATTTAATCATGATTGGACAACCAATTGATGAATCCCAACTCATTCTAGATTACATTCATAACCTATCTAAAATTGGGTTTGCTTCTCATAGGAGGAAGAAATATATTGCTCTAGGACATCTAGTGTCCTATATCATAGAAACGAAGTACAACATTGTTCATTATGATGCTCCCACTGAATTGGCAATCTTCTTAAACGATGCCTCTTTTCAATCTCTTTTTCGGAAAAATGATAATTTAAGTGAGGATATCGAAGAAGAGGGAGCACGTACACCTGCTATGGGTCCTGACTTTCAGGAGATGGTCTAACAATTTGATCGATTAGAGAGTCATTTTGATCAATATTTTGATCAAATTCAGACTCTCCTAAACTAATACGATGCATAGTACCAATAGGATATGGGTTGGATCCATGGTTAGTTTGACTCGGTGAACAATAATGTAGCTATGATGAACTGCTATTTCTCAGTGTTCAACCAGCCTCCTCCTCGAGACTAGGGTCCCTCAAAGTTTTAGATGTACTTATTTGTAGTTTTCACTGTCAATCCTCTCCAGATGTGATGATATCAGTGTTTACGTCTTTCTATTGTATTTGTTTTTTCTTAGAATTGTGTTTTTGTTGTGTTGTTTTACAAGTTATAATGATTTGATATATTGCTTCTATGTATGTGAGCTTAAATTAATATCAGTAAAAAATATCTTGTTTTAATTAGTTGTTTTTATTCTTCTTTTAAAATGTAAGTTTGCTTATATGATAATCCTATTTAAATTGATAAAAAAGTGTTATTTATTAACATGCATTACAAAATTAATTTCATTATGAAATCTAATTTTTAAAAAATTTAAATTAACTTGTAACTCGATCAAGCTAAGGATATCAATCTTATGTTCTTTTTAGGTAAATATAATTTGAATATTATTATTGTAATTTTGATGTCTTATTATTTTTTATTTCTTTTTTCAGTATAATTATCTTTGTAATTATAGAAATTTGATTTTTTAAATTATTGATTTTAGAAAGATATATATATATATATATATGTATTGTATAATGTGTACAAAAATTGAAAGAATGTGCAATGGTTTGTAAATTGAAAAGAAGCACAAAATTAGCCCTAATACAAAAAGATGCACAAAGTGTGTCACGAATATTTGAAAAAATATGCAATGTTGCCAATTGAATATGTTCATTCCTTTCTCATTTATTCTTTATTTGAAATAAATCTAATTTTTTTTTTTTATATTTTATTTTGAAAATTAAAATTAACTAATCTTTATTTTATCAATTTTGTAATAATTCTCCTTATCTAAATTGTCTAGAATGCTTCATGACTTTGATAAACTTTTCTTATCTAAGTTGTTCCTTAATTTAAACTTTTAGTTTTTTCTTTTTCATCATATGTAATTAAATTTGTTATTGAAATTATTTTTTAATCTCTTTCAAGATCAATTATTATGGTTTATCATTTGACATCTTTCATTTTAATGTTTTTATTCCCTTCTTGTTGTTGCAAAAGGGGGTGTAACATTGTTATTGTATTTTTTTTTTTTTTTTTAGTTGTTCTTGTTTTTGTGTTATTTTCTTTTTGTGTTGTTCTTATTTTGTGTTTGTGTATTTTATTTTTTATTTTTGTTGTGTAAAAAAAAATTGTGTTCTTCATGGAATTTCCCTATATTCATATGCTCATTATTTTAGGCGGAGCTAAGGAGAAATTTAGGTTATACAATTTCACTAAAAAACTAATTCTTTCACCATCATAAAAAAAAGAGGAGATTGTTGAGATCGTTACAACTTAGTTTTATAATTTTGATATTCTTACAACAAGTATGTTTTTGATGACTCCAAATATTATTTTTTTGATTATAATTTCTCTTAACATATTTTGGATGTATTGTTTTGTTATTTGTATGTACTAACATTTCAATAAAAGCATACTCTAGATTGTTGAAAACTTCATATCAGATTAGTTTAGGGTTTATTATAAATGAAGTTTGTATTTTTTATTTCATTAAGTCTGAGAGAGTGTGATTGTAATTGAATAACTATGCACACACACCAGGGAAGTGTTTAAAATTTGCTATTTTTTAAACTAATCGTTCTATATGAAGTCATTTTGTATGGGATAATTTGTTCAGAGTTTTTTCTCCTGTGAGCAGTTAAACGAACATAAAGTAGAAATTTTTTTTAGTATGGATCGTTCTGTACAAAATCCCATTTGTATGTATGACATCTAGTGTACTAATTGGACGAGTCTGTTTCGTTCAGATGAATTCAAAGTTTTTCTGAACTATTTGTATCGTACGATATCATCATCATATTTATGGCATCCATTATACAAATTGGATGGGTCCCTTTTGGTCCCAATGAATACACAATTTTTTTGAACGAATCGTACCGTTTGAGGCTGTTAAGTGTACAAGTTGGATGAGTCCTATTTCGTCCTGACAAACTTAAAATTTTTTTGAACTAATCGTATCGTACATTGTCATCATCGTACATATGCCATCCAGAGTATGAAAAAATTACATGTGAGGGTTAACATACATGTTGAGTGAAACTAATCTTTATTTTAGATATTGACAACGTACGTGTCACATGATGACACCAAATAAACCTAGGTTAACCCTAATTCCCTCACAGGGTTAACCCTAATTGACCCCTACCCTTTCATTTGATTTCAAATTAAATCAAGGGCTTTAAAAGCTCAAATCTTACCTCCTATGGACCCAATGGGTCAAAACCAACCAAATGGGCCCAGACCCTTACCCTGGGTCAACCTCATTAACCAAGTCAACCCAGGTTGACCCATTCAGCATTAATGGGTCTAATTTAAGTCATAGGTAATTCAAAAGCTTCTTTGACTCAAACACCCAATCCCTCAGACCTATTTGACTAGGTTGACCAGCTCAACGATTGACTTGGTTAACCCAAGTCTTAAATAGGTTAAATTAACCTATTTAGGCCCATTTAAACCTATTTAATGCATTAAAGTCATTCCTATTGATCTCTAATTCTAAACCACTGCTAAATTACCTCAATTCTCCACTAATCAAGTCTGAATTTGATCCTAGCCATTTATATTAGGTTTAGGGCTTTAAATAGGAGGCTTAGGGCATCTTTAGGAAGCCTTTGCATTATTTATCTTCCCAACAAGCTTGAAACATAGAGACCTTACTTTGTGAGCTTCTATTTCTCTCCCCAAGAAGCTCTGAAGCTGAGAAACCTCACTTTGTGAGCTTCCCCAATTTCCCTCCTCATTCTTCCATCCAAATCTACCATCAAACTCTCACTGGTGGTGTGATTACTGGCGACCTGAAGGCTTAGAACTTCCAAGGCATTTTCTAGTCGATGGAGGTTATTTTAAAGCTCAACATCAACTAGGAAAATACTATTGAACAGTTTATAAGTTCAGAGAATCCTTAATTGGTTCAATTTATTCATTAAATCAAGGTGAAACCCTAAACCTACAATAGCACACTATGGTCTAAATAGATTCTCGCATAGTGATTTTTGAGCCGCAAAAAGCATACCCCACTAACACTCTTTAAACACACATTCTCTATTTAAAATTTCATATCATTTGGTTGCATATGTCAATCAAATGAGGCGAATAATTGTTTATAGGGTTCACTCTGCATGTGTGGTGGATGTTATGAGTCGTTGAACTATTGATAAATGGTTTAAAAGCTAATGTTTCCTTTGGGCTTTCGACAAGAGATCTAATCCAGTAGTTTATTTCTTAATGTGATGCGATCCCAGTCATCAAATTGAAACTATAGAGGATCTAATGGACACGGGACCACGCTGATATGGTTAATGAAATTGCATTCATGGTCCCCTGATTGTTGCATGATTTCCTACGGACCACGAATCCAATCCGTGTCTACCACATGACGCACCGATAGCCACCGCCGTCTTTTTTATTTTAATTAATTTCAAATGATATTTTTATTATTTCATAACCAGATTTTAATCAAAAAAATCTAAATAATATATCATATTTTTCAGAAGATTAATGTCTTTAATTTAAAAATAAAATAAGATTAAAATGTTTATTATATTTTATATTATTATTATTATTAATTTTATTATTATTATTATTACTATTATTACTAATAGTATTATTTAAATATTTTTTTTAAATATTAATACTATTTATTAATATTAATAATAATAATAATAATAATAATATTATTATTATTATTATTATTATTATTATTATTATTATTATTATTATTATTATTATTATTATTATTATTATTATTATTCCCTTTTAAATTATTTTTAAATGTATTTTTTATTTCAATTAATATTATTACCTTTTTTTTAAGTTATTTTAAAATTTTTTTAAAACTATTTTATTGTTATTATTATTTATCAAATAATTTTTATTTTATTATTATTTATAAAATATGTTTATTAATTTCAAAAATAAAAAATCTTTATTTTATTATTTATTAATTTTGGAATTTATATTTATTTAATTAATTAAATACTTAAACACTTAAATGAAAATACTTTCTAATAACCTTATAAATATTATTTTAGATTATATTATAATATTAGAAAATTATTTATATTTATTTTATATTAAATTGATTATAATTTAAGAATTATTTTCTATGTATATATATAGCCTTTTCTTATTGTTTTATCTACTTAAGTATTTAACTTATTGATTAATAATTATCTAATTTAATATTTAATTATTTTTTTCATAAATTAATTTACTTAATTATTTAATAATAAGAGAGAATTCTTTAAGTCATTTAATTTTAGTTTAAATAATTTTTTTCTTATTTGAATTATTTTCCCTAATTATTAATTACTTAATTTATTTAACTAATAATTAATTAAAATTAAAATTAAATTATTTTAAAAAATTAAAAAATAAATTTTATTAAATTATTTTAAATTACAAAAAATTTATTTCTTATTTTATTTAAATTTAATGATTATTTTTAAATATTAATTTTTTTAAAATATTTTAAAATACCTATAAATCATTTCAAATTTTGAAAATTCATAAGTATTTCATTTTAAATCCAAATTTTACAAATTATTTATTTAAATTTTTAGATAAATGTGTGTTTTCAGTTAAAATATTTTTAGAAACTAAATTCAACCTTTCTAGCATATTTTTTGTATTATTTAATTTGTTAATTATTTAATTATTATTTAAATAATTAAGTTTTAAATTAAAATTTATTTTCAAATTATCTTTGAAACTTCCTTGGGTGAGCAGTAGATCTCCCCTATTTTTATCTTTTATAAATTATATTATTTTGAATTAGATTATTTTGTAAAATTCAATACATATATTTTAAATGAATTTAAAATTATTTATATTTTAAATTCTCTAATTTTTGGAGATCCATTTCATGGAACTTTAAACGTAGATTATGCACATGGATAACATTCATGGGGGAAGGATTAGTGGATTATTGAGCTTTAAGCATTCACTAATCACATCAATAAGCACACTTAGTCATCATTTTATTATCTTTTGCATGTGTAGGATGCACGAGCACGTAGCTTCGGCCCTCTTAAATCCTAGGAATTAGTGTGTTTACTATTTTTATGCACTCCTTGCATGTTTCCCTAAGGGTTAGTCTTGAAAACATGATTTAAAACCATTTAACATAGCAACACCCTAAGAATGATAATTATGGACACGTCTAGCAATCTTAGAAAAAATCTAGGAGTTAGAATGGACCCTTGATTCACTTGAAACTTCAAAAACATAAACTTAGTAAAGTCCTAAACCTCCCTGAATTTTCTAGGCTTTTTTTAAGGAGCCTTTAAACAACTTAATTAATAAACTCTAATTTACCCATTAATTAGTTCCTAATAACTTCAAAAAATTGTAATAAATCCATTTCAACTTAGAAAATTATCTGTAATAGCTCAAATTATTCAAATTTTAAACCATAAACTAAGATAATTAGGACCCATTAATTGGCCTTTAATATGAACCCTAATTTAACTTTAATTAAAAATCAGCTTTTTGCCTCAATTAAAATTTTTAAAAATTATCAAAAACTTTACACTTTTTTCCAAATATTTGGGAACACTTATTTTTGTTAGTTATGAACTTTTGGGGTGATTCTAATTAGTTTGGAGCTTATTTGGATCAAAACCTCTAAAATACCCCTTATTAAATAATTTTGATAATTCAATAATTGGGTGAATCTTTGAAAATCCATAAATTTACCTAAAAAAATCCAAATAATACAAAATATCAAAGCCTAAATACTCTTTTTAAGGCCTAAAATTTAACTAAAATTTTAGAACCCCTAAACCTAGCTTGTTAGCCATAGTGACCTTTTAGACCCCCTTAGCCTAGTACATAAGAGGACCCGAGAACTTCCATAATTGGCTAATATAAATTAAACTTCCAAGATGACTACCCTAAGTATTACATCTGAACCAAAAACTACAATTAACTAAAATGAATCCCAATCCATTAATATTTGAACTTTAAATATAGTTTCATTTTCAGACCTCCAACAAATCTGAACTTTAGGAACCTTAAACTAAGTACCTAACATTGGACCTATCAAAAGCAACACAAGCTTATTACACACACATAGGTTTTCTAGGGCACCCCTTCTAGCTCTATAATTAGGGTCGGTGTTTACTTTTTCTACTTTTTATTTATGTGATGAGAAGTTATTGTGTGTGACACCTATGCTGATTGACTTATTTTTCTTTGCTATGTTGTGAATGATGTTATGCCTAATTCATTATTATGGTCTCTATAAATTTCTTATAATGCGATGTGTGCATTAGAATACCCATGGGCTAGGGTTGCTTTGATACTAATCCAGTCACATGCAGGTGGCCACGCTCAAGCATCACTAAAAAGGGAGGCAATCATAATTAAAGCTTTAAACATTAATACTATTTTTGCATATGCTATAGAGAATTCTTAGCCCACTTTAAAATTAAAAGAGAGTGGCCAAGTGTGTTTATATTTATGCAGATATTAATTGCTTAGGTTATTACATATAATTGCTTGGGATTTTATTAGGATAACCTTGCTAGTTAAGTCTGGGTCTAGATTCTTCTTTTTGTAATGTAATTCATTATATATCATATTGAGTTATGAAAGATTTTAAATGTCTAACATTACAAACACCAGGTACCCAAGGAAAATAAGAAAGGCCCTTTATAGGGAATTTCTTAGTTATTTGGGTACCCTTCTGGAGGACAGACCATATGAAGCCCGAAGGAGATAATCCAAAGGGAGATGATCTGAAGAAGGATGATCCACTTAAATATCACGATGTAAAGATGAAATACCCTCCTTTTAATACTTATTTCATTGATTAGGATTAGAATCCAGGATGTTATCGGTGGGGCCTGGCCACCATTACTTTTTAGCAGACCCTGAGTTGTATTTATACGGCACTTGTCGAGAACTTTGGACATTACTTTTTTGTGCTCTGTTGATTTATATTGATGTGTTTACATTGATTATGCAATAGAAAAATTGCATGCTTTTTCTAGGTTTCTTTTCTTATATATGTATGGTCTGACTTTTGTTAGGCAATTGAAGGACTAAAAAATATTTTTTTACTCAGAATAAAAATGTAATATTTTAAGATTTAAATAATATAAAAACTTAACAATCTAGGGAATAACTAGAATCATCAAGGGTTGCGTGCATATTAATGCATTTTATCTTTCCGTGCTATAAGACACCTCCTCGCTTGTGGGTAGAGTTCAGATAATCTGGCCTTGAGGATGAAGTGTCAGACCTGGAGAGGCTTAGTCTTTTCTAAAAATTATTTTCTATAAGCATATTTTTAAAATCTCAAGCATACCTAATTTATACCTTTTAACTAGCATGCATTGCATTATAAACTAATTAAACTAAAACTTTAATTGCATTAGCTCTAAGAGCATTCACATAAGTCCATAGCTAATTAAGTCCATAGCTAATTAGAAAAATCTCTAGATGTTGGCCCTACTTCCAAAACACTCAGCCTACTTACCCATCTTTCATAAAGACCATATAACATGTATTTTTTATTCTTAGGAGGTTAGCTTGCTTTCCTATTTAGGCATGATATAAGCTCAGATGCATTAACGAGGACATGGGTGTTAGTGATGGGTAGAACAGTAAACCCACCTTAGATTTAGGGTTCAATACTACTACACTCAGTGTCTCATGGTATGCCTCATCGATGGGTAAGTACCTTTTCTTGAAGAACTATTAATCCTACCTATTCGTGTCACATGGATAATGCCACTTCTATCCTTCCCCTCTTTATTACCTTAGTCCCTACGAATGCTGAGATGAACCGTATATGTTGACTAGGCCAAGTTAAGCCCTTTCTTTCCATTTGAGTAAGATTTTCTAGTCTCCCCATTGGTACCAATATCCCTTTTTTGGAAAGAATAATATAAAATCCTTAATCGAGAGTATTCTTGGGCTCCAGCCTGAGATATAATTAACTATTGGGCCTTGTGCCTCTGGGAAATAGAATTCCATAATAAATAAACCCCACTTGAACTGATGTATCAGGTGGGGGAAACTTCGTGACATTGATCAGGTCATGCATATTATCACCCATCATGGTGCGATGGCAAAAGCCACTATCCTTAATGGTTGATTGTATGTAGGATCTAATCATCCCTCCCATTGGCCCACTTGTGAAGAACATGGAGGCCTATGATCATTTCTATCCCTCGAGGTCATGCTATCGTATACCTTTTGCACTCTATAGCCGGTAGTGTTCCTTCCGGAGGTCCACACCTTCCAACCATAGGTTTGATGGTGAAGTGAAGAAAAGAGGAATCGTCTCCACTCGACCATAGACTTGATAGTAGAATCTCTACCTTACCATAGGTCTAATTATAGAATAAAGAAAAATATCTCAAATCTCCATCCCACCATAGATATGATAGTAGAGCTTCTACCTAATTATAAGTATGAGGGTAGAATAAAGAAGAATCTCAACATGCATTTTGTTGATAGATTTGGAATGTAAAGGATTAAAAAGGAAGATAAACAAATCAAAGGAATGGTAAAAAAAAATTCTTGAATATGTGAATCCATTATCTTTATAGAATGCAATACACTCCATATGAGACTTTATATATGAAAGCACCATCATGGAGAGAAAATGAATAATCTCATGTGAAATCAAGGCAAATTTGTCATGATTTTAATTGGAGATAGAACAGGGCTATATAAAAACATATAAAGATACAAGGGAGCAAATCAATCTAGGGAAGGAAAAGGAAAACTTCCCAAATGATGAAATATCCATAATGGAAAAAGAATATTTTAATTGATAGAGGACTTTACCAGCAAAAAATTGCATTCACTCAATTTTATATAGTAGAAGAATAATAAATACAATATGGACAAAAAAGGAAGAATTTTAAAAGGTGCTCAAGAAAATTGATGTTTGTGCTGTTAGAGGATAAATCATCGTGGTTAAAATTAGTGTCTATTATAAACAAATTTTATTGAACAAGGTTATGGTTATAACAAATAAGTATATCAAGGAAGGAAATAAGTAAAAAAATAATGTATCTTCTCAATTATAGGGAAAGAGATACATATAATAGAAAGAAAATATGTAATCTAAATGTTGGGAGAAGATTAATAAGATATCGATGGAGACACTCACAAGTAAGAGAAGTTCTGTTATAAATCAATAATGTCACTAAGGGAACACATAAGTAACACCTATGCTAAATAATGGAATTTAGTATGTGAAATGCGCCATAATGTCATAGAAAATGTATCTCTTTTACAACAAAGAGTAAGATTCCAATATAAAGTAATATGTTTATAAAAAGGCAAAGGAGTGTTTTCCTAATGGGAAAAAAGAATCTATTGAAATATTATATTAATGCTAAGAATAAGACATACCACATCAATGATAGGGAGCAAACAAATCCAACCATAAATGAAAATGGAGTGCAGATCATCTCCTAGAGAATCATAAATTATCTCAAAAGTCAAATAGTGATAATACTTTGATGGAACATAAACTTCTCCAATGAGTGAAGTATGGTTCCTCTTATGACATGGGAAAACAAATTCTCACAACTAAGAATGAAGGGATATATGAGCTCTTGGAGCATAGAATAGAGTTCCATATGTGAAAAGGGCAACAAATTTTATTTGACTGGGAGCTTTTCTTTGTCTTTACTCTTTTTTAAAATATTTTTTATTGAATTAAAAGTTATAAATTAGGTTCATCCCATACTACCAAAGATTATTCAAGGTGGGGGAACATTTATCATATCTATGGATTATTTTTAAAATGGGATATTATATAATTATTAGAATACAAGGACAAAAATAGGCTTGGCTTTGATAAACGATGTCATACACACCACATAAAATAAAATTCAAGAAGATAGATTTTGTAGAATGATCTATAAAATAATAACATAATTATTTTAATAACCAAGGTCACATTCAGCTCATAGGAATTAACTAGGGAGCACAATTATTAAAAAGAAAATGATGAAAGATGGAAACCCATGTAGTGATAAAAACATAAAACCACTGCACTTGGCCAACATAGGATGGGTGTGAATCCAATATCACAATATATAAGGATCATAAATTTATGATTTTAATATCTAAAACCATACTTTGTGGAAATAAGTGAAACATGGGATCTATAGTAATAGTGGAGTTGGAGATATTAAACATTAATGAGTGGTTTATGATAAGCTAAATAAAATATGAAACTCATATTGAGAGGAGAAGTGCTGCAAAAGGAAAAAAAGAATCATATGACTCATGCTGGTGATTGAGGGAGATGCAAGAGAGTCATGTAGATTAGCTTTGGTAACTATGAGCACACTAAAGAATATGATTGAAATGAGGAAAAAAAAAGATTCCACATTATAACACAAAAAATAATTGTAAATATTTCTATGGTCTATTTTAATAAAGCTCTTATCGATAATCTCATACATTGCATGATAAACTACATATGGTACAAGAAAAATTATCATGGTTAGGAACTTCCAAAAAATAGGAGGAATCCTCATAAGTAGTATCTGTACTGGGGAATACCCACGGCTAGTAAATGGATGACTCTAGTGAAATACAAAATTCCTGCATAGTAATTCTTCAAGTACTGACTTTTGATGAATAGCCTGGGATGAACACTATTTCAATCTAGAAGTAGTACGAACCACTTATATATTTGTTTATGAAAAAAAATCTTTTTAAAAAAACCAAAAACATACCACCTTGACGTGATGTGAGACAATATGCCTATACAAGACAAGTACAAAATCATCAACCTATAAAGCTCAAGGTCAAGTAAGGCAATCATGTGCCTAGGCCATATAATCCAAATATAATTTGGCATTCTAATAATCTTATAAGCTTAGCTTTTCTAGTCCATCAAGTTCTTTAAACCGTTGCTAGAAATTATCCATGTGATAAAGCTTGTGGCTTTTGGTAACTCGTACCGAGGGGAGCTCAACCTCAAGTGGGAGAATTTTTCAAACAATAAAATCTATAACATATGCTATGGGATGAGTAGGAGTATAATATTTAGTCCAATAAATATTATACTTCAGGTAATTTATTATTCAATTCTCATTTGTTTACTACGAGCATTCTTCTTATCAAATGGACCATTATTTTAATATTATTCGTAGCCAAGACATTAGCTTTAGGATAATAAATGGAGGAATAAGGACAGTTAATGTTAAGGAGATATGAAAATCTAACAATTTTGAAGCTCCTAAATAATGTGTTACTATAAAAAAATTGGTGAGTGTGAAACACTAAAAGTTTAGAAAACATGATCACAAAAGAAGCACATCACAACCTCTAACTTGAAATTCTTGATGGTACCACAGCTAGCCACTTAGGGAAAAGAGGGTCAATATGACCCACTACATTCACACACTAACTCTTGATTGTATAAGATAATATGGAAGATTATAATACACTAGGGAATTGATGAATAATTTTATTATGGATATGGCAAAGATGGAACTTATTAACATGCTCCTTATGGTCATGGACCATGGCATAATTTTTTTAATTCTAACCTTCATCTTAGGTTTGCATTACTAGCTCTAAAAATCCCATCATATATCTAACCAAGACCTTGTGAGACTCGTAAATGTTTACACAATGAATCCACATTTATTCAAAGGAGCATCATTACAAGTTGTCATTCACATAAGTGAACGATAGAGCTCTCTTCCAAATTTCAGTAGCAAAAGAGAAATCATTTTGAAGTCCACTATGCTTTAAGTACAAAATGAAATTGGGCTCTCCAGTCAATCTCTTTCTTGATAGAAAATACTATGAGGGTCTGATCAAGAGAAGATGATATTATAGGGCATTAGGATTATTGATACTTGACATTGATTGATATTTGGCTTCCAACTAGGTATTCAAACTATTTATAAAGTTTGGCAAATGCATCTACTCTACCATATTTATAATGGGGAATCCTCGATGATGTCACGTCAGGGATGAGACATAAAAACTCCATTTCTCTATTGCAATAAGGAAATAGCTCAGGTTTTTGGACATTGAAAATTCTAGCTATTTAATTAATAATCATTAGGTAATCTACAAAGTTCCTTACTCATAGAATATTCATCTAAATGGAAATTTCAATTAATAAAAAAAGTGTGTGGTACTCAGATTTATTATTAGTATAAAATTATGAGATATTATAAGAGTAATAAATGGTATGGGCTTCAGGTGCCATAAAAATTGTGCCCAAACTTATCCTAACTATAGGAGTTTTATGATTTCTTAGTAATTTGATGGAGGATATGCCATCAAAGTAAAACTCCTAACTTGGGGACTTTTATTCTTCCAAACTCATGGCTACTTCATAAGCATATCACCATTAAGTAGAGAGTCTACAGTGATTTGGTGAACAAAAAAGAAGCATGAGTTTATCCATTAATGGGCTGATAAGGAATAAAAGTGATGTTAAACTATATTAAGATCATTGATTAGTGTGCCCAACTACTTGATTAGTTTGGATGGGTCATCAAAAATTACAAAGAATTGATTTAAGATAAAATCCTAATTTTGCACAAAACATCACAGTGTATAACCTTCTATATAGCTTAATAAAGCCAAATAGTATTATTCATAGGTGGTTATTTTAGCTTTACATCAATCAAATATTTTTTGTGATGATATAGAGCATTTTGTTAGCTTTCCTCATTATCTAAAGATAAAGTGCACCAAGTTACTTATTTAGGGTTATATTTTGAAGGATCAATGGTCACCCTTGGATATGTGTGGCTAACACAATGGGATTTATTAAGTAGTGTTTTATTGTCTCAATGGACTCCTTATAATTATTATCCCAATGAAAATGGCACCCTTCCTCACTAGAGTAGTACACGGATGACTCCTACTAAAAAGATTTGTGATAAATCTCTACCAAAAAGTAAGGTTATTTAGAAAAGACTTCAACTAGGTAAGACTTTTCGAGGGTTCAAATCCTAAAATGGCTTTCATCATGGAGGGATTGATCTCTATGCCTTGATAATGGATAATGAACCTAAGAACTTCTCCATATTAATTCCAAATGGACACTTTTGGGATTCATCTTGAGATAGTGCTTGTACAAGTATTCAAAAATGTTTTGTTGATCTCAAAAGTGATCTCCATGTTTCTCCTTTTAACCAAGAGATCATCTACAGATAACTAAACCAACTAAAAAATGTGGTCTTTGGAATTAAAAGTCATAGAACGGTAATATGTTGATCAAGCATTCTTTAGCCTTAAAGGCATCTCCTTAAGATAAAAAATATGAATAGGTGTGCAATGTTGTTCATTAACTCAAGAATGAGAAGAGGGAAATTATTCTTGGAGCATGCCTTATTCAGATTGTAGAAGTCAATGTAGACGGATTTGATCACTCTTCTTTATGAATTGAACTCCATTGGTGAGCACAGTAGGGAACTTTTCTTTGTGAACATAAGTAGCCTCTATAATATTCCTTATCTAAGAACTCAACTATTATTCAATCTCAAACCAAATCTAATGAGGTAGTTGTTTAACAAATATTATATCAAACTTATGGTCTATTACATAATTTAAATATGGCACCACAAAGTGATTTTGTGAAAAGTAATATGCCATTTTAGATATGAGTTCAATGTAAACCTAACCTTCAAACTCGCATAATAAAATAATATAAAATCTAGGTCAAGGATCTAACTTAATGCCAAAATTAACATTATATAATTCGTCCATGATAGAGCTAGTGTCACCTTAAAACTTAGGTGGACCATAAAATACCTTATCCTTAACATCATTTGAGTGCTCATCATCTGAGATGGAAGTAACTTGATAAGAATAAGAAATGAAATGAATGTAATAAGAAGGATATTAATCTTTGTAAGAGTAATTTAAGCCTTGTTTAGCTTGAGGAAGTCTAATTCACCAAATATAGGCCTCTTATATAGCTTGTTTCTTAATTAAAATCTTGGGAATAATACCCACCTCAATGAACTCTCTATATTGGGGAAAGTTAGAAATGAACCTGTGTGATATCATCATCCATAGTGGGTTCCATAGGACCCAATATATCTAGATTCTGCAAAGTACCCAAGCTATGAAATAATGTTTGATGCCCACCAGTATGTAGAAACAAATTAAAAATATGTAGTTAGGATACCCACTATATCTAAAATGTTTCTCACCAGAAGGTGTAAGTGGAGTTTATCGAATAGATCCTTTAGAAAAAATCTCATATATCTGATGAGAAAGAAATTATTGACTTGTAGTGTGATGTGTGATAACTATGACATCATTTATGCAACTATTATTGATTAGGATACCATATAATATTATATCACTAAGAAATATAAGATAGGGAACTAATCTGTTAATGATAAGAGCTTAAAGGGTGATTGAATGTTGAGGAGGAGATAGTGTGCCAAAGTGAAATGGGCTACAGAAGGAGATATAAATTCTAAATTTTTTCATGCTTATGCTAGTACAAGGAGAAATGCCAATTTTATAAATAAAATCAAATGTGAAGACGGAACAGAGACGGAAGATCTGCACCAGATTGAAAATAGATTCTTTCAGAAGAAATGGGAGTTTAGGAAGTGCAATTAGGAAGGTTGGCCGCAGTCTACTTATTGTATGGAGGAGGAGGATGTCAGCAGTTTAAATAGAGAATTCTTAGTTGATGAAGTAGATATAGTTATCAAAAATACTGGGAACTTTATAGCCCCGTGAAATGATGGTGTCACTTACTCATTTCTTAAAGTCTATTGGGACATCATAAACAAAGATCTATGGAGAGCCTTGAATTAGTTTTTTATTACAAGAGAGATGAATTCTAGTTGGAAGGAAACTATAATAGTTTTGATTTCTAAAGTTTCCAACCAATTTATCCATCCAACTTTAGGCCAAATAGTTTGTGCAATGTAATTTACAAAGTTGTGGCCAAAATCATTCTAAATAAAATATCTCCTGTTATTCACAAAGTAGTCTCATCTGAACAAGGTGCGTTTCTGAAGGGTAGAGCTATGTCGGATCACATCATGATAGCACATAAGATCTTCCACAAATACAGGTATTCAATGAACTATAGTTGTTTGGTTTCTTTCAGGCTTGATTTGAAACAAGCATATGCCTCCATGGGTTGGTGTACATTGGAAAATGCGATGAGGTATTTCGGATTTCCATCTACAATTTCTTCTTTAATTATGGAATGTGTTACAAATTCAAAATTTTCTCTAATAATTAATGGAAACTCATCAATCTGTATTGAGGCTAAATGTGGATTTCGGCAAGGGTGTCCCTTATCACCATATATGTTCATTCTTTGTGCTCAATTGATGACTAATGCTCTTAAACAAAGAGGTGAAAATTATTGTATAAGCATTTCTCCAAATGGACCAAGGATATCACATTTGTTATATGCAGATGATATCATAATCTTTTCAAAAGCAAATGTGAAGGAGGTCAAAAATATTAAATGCATAATTAATGATTTATGTGGCTGGACTAGGAAAAAGGTGAATGCTAAAAAATCCTGTGTGCTTTTTAGGAAATCTGTAAATAGAAGGAATAAGAAAAAAATAATAACGATTATGGGGATCCAAAGTGTTAAAGAATTTCAATATATAGGGACAAAGATATCCTTGAGAAGGTTAGTTGGCCAAGACTTTCAATTCATTATTGAAGAAAGCCCTTAAAATGATCAATATTTGGGGGAGCAAATTCATTTCTTTGGTGGGAAAAATAAACCTTATCAAGATGGTTTTGCTTTCATATACCATTTTTCATAGTACACAGTCCATGATCCCACAAAGCATTCTTGAGGATACGGAAAAAAAGTGTAGAAGCTTCATTTGGAATAAAACAAATGGGATTCATGGTATGCACTTTGTTAGTTGAAAGGTTTTGTGCTTACTAACTAAGTGGGGGGGAAGAGGGCTTCACTCTTGCTATGAAAAAGTTGGGCCATTAAGAGCAAAAATTGCGTGGAGGTACAATCAAGTGGAAGAATTATTATCGAATAAAGTCTTATTTCCCAAATATGGAACCAATTTTGAGAATCAGTTTTCCAAAAGGAAAGGTTCTACAGCCTGGATTATTATCAAAAATGGAGGAGGTTTCTTAAGACCAATTGTGAGGTGGAATGCTGGTGATGGTTAATCCGTAAATACTCTCAAAGATAATTGGATTTTGGATAAAAATCTAAATAAGTGGCCAACTTATCTTATTCCTCAAGAACTAGAAGGAGCATCGGTGGACAGATTTATTTCAAATGGAAGATGGGATGAAGAGGAACTAAACAAAGTATTTGGATCAGAACTTGTTAGTTTGATAATGTAAACTGACATATCTGCTAACTTATCAAAAGACTGCTTGGAGGTTTTATACAACAGATCTAGAAAATCTATATCTGCCATGGCATTTAAAGCTTCAATTCAGATTCATCAGCAAACTTGCTATTGGAGTTGGATTAAGAAGGCAAAGCTTTCACCTAGAGTAGAAGGATTTTGGTGGAAACTTTTTAACAGAGCAATCCCAACATTCCAATTCTTATGCTAAAGAAGATTGCAAATGCAAAATGGATGTCCTAGAGGCTGCAATATGATAGAAGATATTGAACACCTTATTGTCAACTGCAAAAAGTTGTGTGAGGTGTTCCAACATCTAAATCGGTGGGGATTCAAAATTCCTACCTTCAGGTCGTTCACATAATGTATTTTTTGGATATCAACTCAAAATTATTGGTTATTAAACCTATCTTGTAATTCTATTTACTTCACTTAGAAAGCAAGGAATAATCTTGTTCATGAAGGCAAAGAGGCTCGTTCCTTAATCATTGCAATGGAGTCCCTTTCTATGGCTTCAATTTCAACTTCAAACGCTGTGGCTGTCTTGGGTAAATTGGGTGCCAATCAGCTTGGTAAGTTGTTGAAAGATCATTGGCATCCCCCTCCACCAGGTTGGATCAAGATAAATGCTGATGCTTCCTTACTTCAATCCTATAAGGGAGGAATTGGGGTAGTTTTTAAAGACTTTAATTGCATATTTTTATTAGCATTTAGACGTTCTTGTGTTCACTGGGATGTCTCAAGGCTTGAAATGCTTGCTATTCAATCTGTCAAAGAGGTTTTAAAAGATTGGATGATGAATTATGATTGCATCATAATTGAATGTGATAATGTAAACATCATCAAGGATCTCCATGATGGGCTTTTTTACAAGAATGGCAATTTGAGAGGAATGTTCAAAGATTTTAGAAATGTTATCTTTAATTGTATAAATAGAAAGTGTAATAATTTAGCGGATCTATGTGCTAACTATGTTGTTATTAGTTCATTTATTTGGGATGATCTAGTTCTTAATAAGGTTCCTCTTTCCTTTTTCTCTTTGTTAAAGGAGGAATCTAATGTTTTTCATTAGTTCTTGCTATTAGTTCTTAATAAAATTTAAATGCACTTGGTTGCATTTTCTCAAAAAAATTAAAAAAATAATGTTGAGGAGGACTATCCAACTTATGACCATAGAAATTATACTTGGTAGTCAATATAGTAGTCTAATGACCCAAATGGGAGGAATTCCAAAATTTAGATTTATAGCAAAAGTTGGCTCTCTACCTTGGTCGCTGCTACATCTTCCCAACATCTACTAGAAGGAATATCATGCCCTACTACAAATTGAAAAGGCAATCCAACATGATTTATAGTGGAGATATAGGCTTCAGTATAAACCTAGGATAGACTCTGTAGTTCTGGTTGTATAAGGACCCTATGCAAATGATTATATTGGACCTTATATAATGACAATAGGTCTCATGAGTAGTTGTAGGGTGAGAGGTCTATGAATCATTTAAGAAGCATAATACTTAAAATCACCACAAATAAATAACTTATACATAATTAAATAATGAGTTTCCTCAAGAATAATTTTCTACACCATTTCTTATTTACTTCTTGCACTAGTGAAACATATAGAGCAATATCTCGTGCTCATGAATCAAGAGCCTTCATAAAAGATCCTCATATAAGGTATCAACCTTGATGACCAAAAATTTTGCATCAGTTAAAAGCTCTCCAAACTACTTAGGCAAGGCAATAGACCTTAAAGGACGTTGGCCCTACTCATTAATGCCCTTTAACATTTTCTAATTTAGGTGAATTTAAGGTGGCCATAAGAGAGATACTTTAGAGTGGAATATTTAATGATATTAAATAATGCTCGTAGATGATCATGGACCATTTTTTACTCATGAACATTTACATGAACATTAATGCCCTTGTAGACTCCTATGTTTTCAGTTCTATGTCATACTTGACCTCAAACTGATGGACTATGGTGGGCACCTAATCCTACAAACTGGTGACCGTGGTAAATTTTTTTTTGTAAAGCTAGAATATTAAAATCCTTCAAATATGGATTTATATGGCCATAAATATTCTTCAACATGTTCTAAACTATATTTTCTGCCTATAGTTGAGCCTCGTATTGAAACTTAATGATCCCTCACCTAATGATAAAGTTAAGCAAGGACCCATAAGTGATCTTCCTGGTTACTACCAACTTGAAAATATATCTTGGTGATCAACACTAAAATGTTTTTAAAAGAATAATTGCTAGAGGTCTACCAACGTATAAACTTAAACATTAGGGATATAAGCATATCGCTCAAATTCTATCACAACGTAATTGCTATCAAACATCCATAGCATGTGTTCATCGTTCCCTCCAATATTATAACGTATGACCTGATACTAGGCTAAGCAGTTCTTGGAGTTGCACAACTTATCAAATTATCAAAAACTAAGTAGTTATCATTTTCATGGCTTGGGCCATCTAAAAAATTTGATCCTATCTTAATAAAGTGGCATTATTTATGTCAGCAAATTGAAAAGAACCTCCTTGTATCATAGTTGAATGCTCATCAATCTTTGGTTACTCTTCAATCTCAAACACTTATTCCCCTTGTCCATCTGATATACTTTTCCATATAAAAACATAATCATTACTGACTGTCATATCAACATCTAACTCTTCTCGTGAGAATCCATCCTCTAGGAAAGTATGACAAAGTGCATTAGGGAATGATATTTTAATGATCTATAAAAGTTTCATAAACTATCACCACTACTACTAACACTAAAAATTGAAATGTCTTACTACTAAGTTGTAGTAACTATCTACACTATCCTGATAGGCTATTCTATCTTCCTATGACTCTATACCCATATAAAATAATGGGATCAATTATAAATGTTGAACTGAGTTTGGGCTTGTTGTGGTGTCATCTACGGTGATGTAGACATCATCAAATTATATGAATACCTATTTGAGGACTGATAAATATAACTATACTAACATGCAACTAGTGAAGTGGCTATCCCATTTGCCTCATAAAATTATATTAGGCTAGTGTTTACCTCAGTTTTGAATAAGGTCATATAATTACCAACAACCTTAAATAATAATTCATTGACTCAGTGCATTACATTGATAGTGAACTAACTCTCCATGTTAAATCATTATTCAAATAATCTCATTGGGTGCTTCATATGATAAAATCATTATTGTAATTTTCCTTAACCAGTTATAAATCCATTTGACCCAATGGAGCTTACCCAACCAAGCCAAATTTATCAAGCACCTGATTCATATATAATAAAACTCGAATTGGCTTCTAAACTTCACAAAATATTTTTAAACTCAGCTCCTAATGAAATTAACACTATTAATCACACAAATTTCATCAATAATTGACATGGTCATCTTTGTTCAAATCATGTCAAACTTGGTCCTGCTTCCATTTAAATTAAACTTTCTAATTCCCAACACCACTCTATTTTGTGCCATGAGAGAACCCTAACCCTATATGATTTAATATGTGGTTAGTTTACCTTATAAGCTAACTAGTATTGGTTAAACTCCTATACACATTAAATTGCTTCATTTAAAAAATTATGTGGCTTTAACTCTTGGGACTTGACTTAACTATAACCTAAAACCTTCTTAGTGTGTAAACTAATCAGCTTGGACTATGTTGAGCAATTAGCATAAATAAATTGTTAAAAAAATGCTTAAATTTTCAAATCTAGTAAACCTTGACAAATTAGAAATTCGTTCTACTTCATCTCTTGTAGCCAGCTCAAATGGATTCTAGAGGCTTCTTAATTATCCTCATATCCATTCTAAAATAATAGGGAAGAGTTGCCATGAATCTTTACCTTTGGTTTTCTTTAGGGAATTTGAATTGGGGCAAAAACACTTTTTTCATTCATTGAAACCTAACTTATCACCCATAGCTTATCCAGCCTTAAATTTACTTTTAATTAATGTGTACAGCCTTTGTAGGCTTCCACTAAAAAAAACCTCACCATCTTAACAAAGTTTATCGTAAATCTTAAGGAAGAGAACACACTACAAGAAAGTCCATGTGTTACATTAAAAAAAGATAAATATGTAAATGTAGTTTGTAAATGTAGGATTTAAATAGCCAACACAACCCTCTCTATGAAGCCTTACAAAATTATGGATGTGTTTTTCAATTATCCAATAATCATTGCTTCAAATTTGACTCCATTTGGACAAGTAAATAGGATATTTGACCAACTGTTCCTCAAGCAATAAAATATATTCTAAATGAACTAGGAATGATCTCAGAAATTAATTCATGCATATTTTAGATTGAACTCCTTAGATCTAATCAAGCAATGAATTTCTTTATAAAAAATTAAATGATGGATATAATGATTGGTGATTGCTACTCCTATAGTTGCAATAAACGAAACCATATGAGTGATCTCTGATTTATGCCCAATAACCATTTCCATGCAATAATTGGAAATTACCATGCAAGAACACAATCATTAGTCATTGGGCTTTCATTTCAATTAAAACCTTTATACTTTATATAAACGCTTATAACTTAAAACATTTACAAAAATTTTATTTTTTATTAAAATTTTGAGTTCTTGAAGTCTATAAAACAAACTTTTAATTTATTTTACAATAAAAATTTTTTAAAGGGTTTTAACTACTTTATAGTAAGTATTTAGGCTTTGTTTTAGGGACCAATGGTCAAATTGAACCCAATTTTGTATGGTATAAATTTGGGAATGTATCCTCCTTACCATGATTTTCTTGAAGCATAGAGAGTAATGTATCTTGGTGATTGATGATGCCATGATCATCGAACACTTGGATCTTGTTGAATGCTAAAGGTATATATCATTCTTTTAAAGTTCCTCTTATAGTGATATTTCCCCTTCTTCCTTGAAATTGGATTTTGTTTAAACATCCTTCAAGCCTTTGATGTTTGACTACAAAGTTGTTTCACAACTAGCAGCCCCTTTTGCTTTTACTTTGGTTGGAAAGTTTATGCATCGAAGACCGAATTTGGACATTTTCCAAAAAGAATTTCTTTCTCTGAAACTCTTTGGAACCTTTTTCGTTGTATTACTAGACCAACGACATATTGCGATACAACTTTTGAAAGATTTAGACTATAGTCGCATATTTTCTAGAAGAACTTATTATATTAAGGGTTGTCAAATGTGTTTTCTCAAGTGGAAAGTTTTTTTTATGAAAGAAAAGAATCACAAATAGGACCTATTTGGATATCTATTCCTAATTATTAGCAACATCTTTTTAATTCTTATATTTTATTTGCTTTATATTCCATCTTTAGAAGGACCTTATAGATGGATCAAGCTATCGTGATAATATCATGTCTATCTATGTCCTGTGTTATATTGGAAATCTAAAGGAACTCTGCATTGGATCAGTGGTTAATGGGTATCAAAGAAAAAGTAAATTTGAAAACTTTCCTATCTTATGTAGCCTTTATAAAATGCATGGATACAACAATTTAGATTGTTCTATATTGCACCCTCATTTACGCAACCATAAAAAAAGTCTAAAGAAATTAAAGGTAAAAATTACTTCATGAGAATGCTAACCAAGTGCAGGAAATAGTCCTCGTATTCAACCCTTCCCAGGAGAATAATGCAAAGCATGATAATGCTGAAAATGAGATTATTGTCTCTAAGGAACTAGGCCTTGGTGGAGATGATAGAAAGATTGATGCTTGCAATCACACATCAGCTGAGGGAGTATTTCATGACTCTTTCTCTTAATCCTATAAATAATGGTCTTGAAAATGTTAAAGAGAAAATGGTTCTAATTTCTTTCAAACATACTACCACATCATCTATTACTTATTTACCTTATGAAACTAATAAACATTTAACTAATTTGGATTTTTTGGGAAAGCCTTTTATAAATTCAGCTCATCATTCTGTGAATGTCCAGTATTTTGATTCACAAGGAAATACGAAAGAAGTATTGTAAGGCATTAATCTGGTTGATGGTACTAAGGATCCGTCTCATAATAATAGTATTTCTTGTGGTAATGATAATATTAATAAAGATGTTTGTAATATAGAGCATTTTTTTATTTTAGTTAAAATTAAGAAAAATAAGAAAATGACAATTTGAAAGAGCATTCTTTTAGAAGTACTAATTCTCAAACTTTTAACAATTTATAAATCAATTATTAAGTCAGTTATCTCGAATGTTAGGGGTATTATTTACACCTTTACTAGGATTAGAGTTAAAAAATTATGCCATATTCATAATGTTTATTCCTCATTTTATTAGAACCACTTATTTCTATTTCCAGCCTGAACGAGATAGCTAGAATCCTTGGTTTTAATCATAGTATGGCAAATGTTTTAAAACTTTTTTTGACTTTTTTGAAAGATCCTGTGGGCATTAATGACATTGGAGATTTTACTCAAGTGTTGCATTGTAAAATTGAGTTTATGCAATTGAATTTCTATGCTTCTCTTAATTATGCTTCTTCTTTTCACATTGCCATAAAGGAGCATTAATATCACCAGCTTTCTAGTTTTAGTGGCTTAATTATTTCTTTTTGGGTAGGTTGGGGAGATTTTAAACTTTTTCCAACCCTTCTGAAAGGCTTGGTGGATCTAACCCTATTTAACAAGCTATAGAAGATTTTAAAAACAAGATGAAGGATAGTAATCTTGTTGATATTTATTTCACCAACAATACTTTACTTATAATCGTGGTAACATATGGAAACACTTAGATCATGTTCTTTTTAATGATTTATAGATTAATTCTAATAATAACACATTAATAGAGCATTTAAGTAAAAAAATTTCGACCTTTGTCCTCTTCTAATTGGTATCGAATCTAGGCAACATGGGCCTTCTCATACTTTTAGATTTCAAAATATGTGGCAACTAGATAACTCCTATACAAATTTGGTCAAAGGGAATTGGGAGGTCCCTCTTCATCCTGATAATTATTGTGTTGGGATTGTTTAGATTGTGGCTTAAACTCCAAAGACTTAAGTATATACTTAGTTAATGGAATAGAATGGTTTTCAAAAACCATTTCATTAATATTTTAGATATGGATGAGAAAGTTCATTCATATGAGATAATTTTCCAAAATAATCCTTCTAATGTTAATTTAATTTAATTGAAAGAGGTTAAGAATTCATTCCTTAAACTTCAAGAGCAAGAGAAGATTTTTTTAAAACAAAAAATCTACTTCAAAACATATTAAAGAAGGGGATAAAAATACTAAGTATTTCCAATCTTTGGTAATGAAGAATAGAGCGAAATATTTTATACATGAAATTAAGCTTAATGATGGGATCATTATGGAGGATGAGGAAGAAATTGTTAAGTAAGCTTTTTGAGCATTTCACTAATATTTTTAATAAAAAGTTTGATCTACATTGAGTTGACCAACCAGAGCTTATTCCCTCCATCATTAATGAGGAGGACAACATTACTCTTACCCTTTTACCTTTTTTGGAGGAAGTCAAGAAGATTGTATTTGATATGAATATTGAATTTCCATTAATTTTAAAAAAAAAAGCTTAGTTTATTATTTATGATGTTTTATATGCTTTTATTTTGGATTTCTCTAAGGGTAATTCTATTCCTAAATTTTTTCTAATACTTCTATTATACTTATTCCTATAAAAGTGGTTGCTAATAAATGGGATGACTTTTGTCCTATTAGTCTATGTTTTTTCTTTATTAAATTTATTTCAAAATCTTGATGTATCATTTATTCCCTTTTTCTTTCTAAAACTATTTCTCCTTACCAAATGGGCTTTGTTAAAGGTAGAGCTATCCATTTGTCTCAAGAAATCATTCAAGACATGAACCTCAAAGTAAGAGGTAGTAACATAATTTTTAAACTAGATACTGCTAAAGCTTATGGCAATATCAACTCGAAGTTTTTAAATCACATTTTACAACTTTTTGGTTTTTATTCTATATTTATTATTTTAATCGAAAATTATACTGAAGGTTATTTTTTTTATTACTGTAAATGGCAAAGCAAAGGTTTTTTTAAATCCACACATTGTATTAGACAGGGTGATCATTTCTCTCAGTCTCTTTTCATAATAGTACCTAAGTAACTTTCTAGATGTCTTACGCACCTCTATGAAACTCACCCCAACCTTTACTTTAGAATGTAGGTGGTTTGCCTATTTCTCAATTATGTTTTGTTGGTGATGTTATTATTTTTTCCAATGGTTCTATGAATAATGTTAGTATGCTTGTCAGTTTCTTAAATAATTTTGAGCTTCTGAGTGGCTTAAATCTTTATAGAAAAAATATTATTTTATCACTACTATGAATTTTCCTAGTGTTCGCATTAAAATTTTTAAAGCTGTTTTTAGTTTTTTGTAAGGTTCTCTTTCTTTAAAATATATGCGTGTCCCTATTTTCAAAGGCCGTAAAAAAGCTATTCTTTTAATGGTCTCATTACTTTTATGCATAATAGACTAAACTTTTTGGAATTTAATTTTCTAAGATTTTGTGGTAGATTTGTTTTGATCAAAGTGTTATAAGCTCTTTAATTGTTTATAGCTTTCAAACTATCCAAACTTCTAATGCAATTTGTGACATACTCAAAAAATGATCAACAAGTTTTTTTGGAAAGGTAAAATTGATAGTTCTAAAATCCTCTATACTTATTTGAAGAATTGTTGCGGTTTTAAGGTAAAAGGTGCTTTGCGGTTTAATAACATGGCAAATTTAGCCCATTCTTTCTCTTTTATGTTGCAAACCTCATTTAAACACTATTATATTTTGATGATAACAAACAATATTTTATTTGTTACTACTTTCTCTTATTCTATGATATGATGTTTTGTCTTAGTGTGTACTGACATTTCAGGAAATCAATCCACCATTCACTAGCAATTTTGATCAGCTCAAGATTTGGTTGAATAAGATTAAAGTTGGATTTCATTTTATTATGTATTTTGTCCTTTCTTGAGTCGTATCATGTATTTGGGTGCATATCAATTATGTGCAACCTTGCACACACACACGAGGAGAGATAAAAATGTTTTTGATAGAGTTCTTTTAAATTTGTGCTATATTATCTTTTTTCGTACTGTATAAAGTAATTTGTATAGTATGGTTTTAACTTGTACTATACAAATGGTTTTGCTATGTCAAAACCCTAGCCACAAAGGTTAAGAAATATACTAATTCTCTACTAATCATACAATATGATTTGGTTCATACTATATGTCCTAATTAAAAAATATTTTAGTTAATTGCTCGATATTAAGTAATCAAATTTTGTACAATTGTTATAACTGATCATAGTTTATGATATAGTTCATATTGTTTGATTACATGTGTATAAAATTGGTCGTCACATAGATCATACTTAATGAAATCCATGATTTTTGAACTGATCATACCATATGTTGTCCATATTGCTAGATGATCAGTCATATTGTATGATGTTTTGATCGTACTATATGAAATGTTATAATAGTTGAATAATTCATCTGAATAATCTTGTTGGATGATTTGAATTGCTTTGATCATACAAAATGATACATGTATCATATACTATGAACAGAAGACATATGTCTTGAAATTTAAGGTTTTTTTAAGCCCACTCTTTGAAGATTTCTAATACTCTTATTAGAAAATATTTTGTTGTTGGGTTGATCTGAGAGAGTTTGGAGAAGAAAGAGAGAGGGCTTGGAAAAAAGATTAATTTTTATGTGGGGGAGTTGTTAATGATTTACAAAGATTTTTCCAAGTAAGGATTCTATTGTATTCTTCACTTGCTTTTCCAGTTCCTTGGTGGTTCTGGGGGAGATTTTCATCAATATTAGATCTTTGTTCTCTGCCTTCACCAGGAGGGTGAAAAAGGATTCCAAGATTATTGTCCCAATCCAACTGGGAGTAAAACAATTTTTAGGTTACTTGCTACTCTAGAAGTGAGTAAAAGGATTTAAGGTACTCTACATCATTGGGTTAGTTGAAATATTTTGTAAGGGCTTCTCTACCTTATTTTAGGTGCAAAAGGAGAGACACTACTTTTATTGTAATACTTAGAAAGGAGGTTTTTAGGGAACGGATGTAGGTTAAGTTGATCGAATAACTATAAATCAGTCGTGTTCTTTCTATTTACTTTTTTGTATTTAATTTTTGCATTATTTTGTTATTTGTTCTGTGGTTAAAATATCTAATTATTTTTTATTATTAAATTAGTATTGCTTCCTCATCAATTGTTTATTTAAAAATATTAAAAAAGATTTCAAAAAGACTTTTTTTACCTTAAGAATTTTTTTAAAAAACAAATTGACACCCCCCCCCCTCTTGGTTAGCTTCGGGTTCATTCATAAAGGTTTAACAACCTTCACAAACGTTCAAGTGGTATTAGAGCGGGATTCATAAATAAAGTTTTAAAGAACTTTTGAAAATATATCTGTAGCTAACTTAGGTAATTGTAATACTGAGAAAGGATGCTTAACAAATAGATAACCTCTATTTGATAATATTTCTTTTGATTTTCAGAAACTCGTATGTCAACCTTTTTATACTCAACTAACTATAATGTGTATGCTAGTATAGGATGGTTATTATGCACCTTTCATTTAGAAAATGGTGTTAATACTAAAATACCTTTTTTTTAATGGATTTTAAATGATAGGGATTTAGTCCAATTAAATGCCAAATATTTAAATATTTTTTTCGTGTTTTAAAATATAAGACTATCTGCGTGTTTCCACATGTACTACTGGTAAAGAGATTTGGGATAAACTCTTCATAACTTATGAAAGAATAAAAGAACTGAAACAATCTAGGCTAAAAATTCTTCTTCATGATTATGAACTTTTTCACATGAAAGCTAGGGAATCTAATTCTAAAATGTATGCTTGATTTAGTCATATTGTTACCTCCCTGCATGCCTTAGGAAGATAACATAAAAATTATGAAAAAGGTTAACAAAATTCTTGGTTGTTTACTTTCTTCCTATGATATAAAAATAATTGCCATTACTAAATCTAAAAATTTGAATGTTTATTCCATCGATAACTTTCTTGGGTCACTCATTTCCTATGAGCAAGGAGTGAGTTAAAGGCAACTTAATGCATGAGAAAAGAGGAAAGGGAAAATTATAGCCTTCAAGGCTATTGATTCTAATAGAGACTCTTCTGGAAAAGATGATTATGACATTGCACTGATGACTAGGTAATTCATGAGATTTTTAGAAAAAGCAAAAATGTCATCAGTAATGGAATAAGCGTAAGAATGGTAAAAGTTTTTACCATTCTTAAATTTCATTTGATGTCATATGATTTTAACACAGGAAGCCAGACTTCCTAAAGTCTGGTTTCTTAACCCTTAAAGCTCACCAAAGCAAGGAGAAGGGTAAAGAAAAAGCTAAATTCAAGAAGGGCAACCAAAGGGCTTAAAAAGCTTTCTAGGCAGACTAAACAATAGACTCTTTTGAAACTAAAGTAAAAGAGGAGGTAATAAACCTATGCTTAATGGAAGATAATCATCTGGATCACTCTGATTAAGAGGAGGTATGTGAGCTTACCTACGATTAATTATTTAAAGTTTTTTTTTAAAAAAAACTCATACTGCATATAAGAAGATTAAAAAATAACAAGAAAAACTAAATTTAGACTTTTCAATTATGCAAGAAGAGCATGAATTCCTAAGAAAAGATCATTCCACTTTAGATAGTAATCACTTTGCTTTGTTATAAGAATTTGACATTTTATACAAGAAGAATTCTAAATTAACTAATGAGCATGATTTTTTTAAAATATTACTTATTAAATAAGAAATTGCATACAATAGATTAAAAACTCTTGCATCTAAATTAGATAATAGAGAGCTTACATTAAAATTTGAAAATTCTATTCTTTAAAGTTCAAACTAATTTTTATAAATTAAAATAAATGCTTTTAAAGAAAATAAATAACTACCTTCAATTTAAGAATTTTAAAATCCATCATCGAAGCATGCATCATTCAAACGTAAGAAGAAGCACCATAACCCAAAACGATAAATAAATCCTTTTTTTGGTCTTAGATGTTTTTTTTTTGTGGCATGCTAGGATATATCTCTCACACTTGTACCATTCACCGTAGAACACATTTTGTGTGGAAACCAAAATGTTAAAATTCACAGCAAAGCATGTATGCATTTCACTTTTATTTCTATAAAATGGAACCCAAATATGTTTAGGTTCCCAAAAATAATATCTGATGATTTTGTAGGGATGCTCCCATAGAAGGGCTTATGAGAGCATGAGGTACCTAGACATTGAATATTCAAAGCATATGATCGAAGAAGTAAATCAATTCATTTTTTGGAGGTCAGGGTAGGAGCCAAGGTGACACTTGGAGATAATACCACCATGAGAGTGGTGGGATTACGTATAATTTGCAACTCCAAAAAATACATTATTGAAAATATTTTTTTGGTTGAAGGCTAGAAAAATATCCTTCTTATCATAAGAAAACTTTTTATTAAAGGATTTGTATTAAATATTTTCCTTATAGATGCATGGTTAATTTAAATGGAAATACTACACTATAAGGAAATATAGTTAATAATATTTACATGCTTGATTTAAACTGTGTTGAACCTAATGATTTTTTTGCCTAAAAATATTTATTGATGAATTTTAGTTATGGCATAGATTATTGTGTCATGCTAGCACGATAATTAACAGGAAAAACACCCAAAAAGACTTAGTGAGAGGAATTTCCAAACTAGAGCTCACCATGGACCACTTGTCTTATGCCTATTAATTAGGGAAACAATTCGAATCCTCCTTCCACTTAATAAAAGATATTAACACTAGCAAATCCTTAGAAGTCCTTCACATGAGTCTCTTTTGACCTGTCAGCACTACAAACCAAGGAGGGAAATTTTTTTGGTATGTGATTATTGATGATTAATTGAGGTTTACTTGGTTTGATTCAAATTTCATAAAAGTGAATCATTTGAGGAATTTAGATCATCCTCCTCTTAGATTTAGAGGAAGATAGGTTGTGAAATTCTTATAATTCGAAGTGATCTTGGTGGAGAATTTGAGAATGAAAAAATTGAATCTTACTTTACGGAGCAAGGTATAGATAATAATTTTTCAACTCCTAGAAACCCTTAGAAAAATGGGGTTGCTGAAAGAAAAAACATAACCTTGGTAGAAGCTGCTTGTGCCAAGTTAGTTGAATACTCACTTCTTAAATACTTTTAAGCACAAATAGTGAATATTGCCTATTATGTTCTGAATTGGGTAAATGATAGAACCAAGATGGATAAGAAACCCTATGAAATTCTAAAGGGTAGGTCACACAACCTCTCCCTTCATCATGTCTTTCGATGAAAAGTGTTCATTCTGAATAATGTGAAATCTCGACTAGGAATGTTGGACACAAAATTTGATGGAGTTTTCTTAGGTTACTCAAATATCAGAAAATCTTATAGAGCTTTCAAAAAAAAGAACACTAATAGTAGCGCAGACAACTCATGTAGTATTTAACGATTTTGATAATTATGGATGGTCTAGGGTAGAAGAACAAGAGGTTATAGAAATTACCCAATGATTAGTATCTATAAATATGGAGGAAAGGAAAGAAACTGAAAAAAAAAAAACACTGCCTAGAGAATTGAGATATGCTTCAAGTCACCCTAAAGAACTGATCTTAAGAGACCCATCTAAAGGGGTTTAAACTAGACATGGAATTAGAAATGAACTAAACCACTTTACCTTCATTTCAACGAGTGAACCAAAAAACATAAATCAAGCCCTATCAAACAAATTATGGATCCTAGAAATACAAGAGTTAAATTAACTTGTGAGGAATGATGTTTGGAAACTTGTTAAAAACCTAAGGACCATAGTGTAGTTAGAACTAAATTGGTTTCCAAAATAAAATAAATGATTATGGTGTAGTGGTTAGAAAAAATCAAGATTAGTGGCTAATGGGTACTATAAGATAAAAGGAATATATTTAGGAGAGACATTTTCCACTGCAGCTAGATTTGAAGCCGTTAGGATGGCTATAAGCCTTTACTAATTTTAAGGGATTCAAACCATACCAAATGGATGTTAAAAGTGCCTTTTTAAATGAAGTGATAAATGAAGATTCATATGTTGAACAACCCCCAACTTTTGAAAGTTCATAATTTCCTAATCATGAGTTCAAATTAAAAAGACACTTAATAGACAAAAATAAGCACCACCCAGGGCATGGTATGAAAGGCTAGGTACATTTTTACTAGAAATAACCTTTGTTAAGCTGAGCGAAGACACCACCCTATTTCTTATAAAGGTAGGAGACGAAATACTTATTGTGCAAATTTATGTTATTGATAATTTGTATGAATCCTTTGTCAAAAGCCTTTGCGATGAGTTTTCAAAAATAATGAGAAAGGATTTTGAGATAAGTATGATGGAAGAACTAATAAAATTTCTAATATTTATCATTAGGTAGATGCATGATGGAACTTTCCTAAGTAATTAGAAATACATTAAGTACATCATTATTAATATGAAATGGATAAATCCAAGTCTATCAACACTACCATGAGTTCCACTATTTAATTAGATGCAAATTTAAATCCAAAATATATTGATCAAAAGAAATATAGAGGAAAAATTGGATCACTTATTTACTTGACTACTAGCAGACCTAATATTATGTTTAGTGCTTAACTCTATGCTTGATTCCAGTCTGATCCAAAAGAATCACACTTAACTATTTTTATGAGAATTTTTAGATATTTCTTAGGAATGCAAGACTTAGGAATCTGGTATCCAAGGCATATCAGTTCTTTTAAAATCATTTGATATTCTGATTCAGATTTAATAAGATATTGAGTTAATATAAAAAGTTTTTCTAGAACATGTCAATTCACAGGACATTCCTCATTCTCTTGGTCTAAGAGAAAATTGAACTCAGTTGCCATGTTGACTCTTAGGAAGTTATGTGAACCAAGTCCTATAATTAAAGCAACAAATTTTAGATTTAGGACTACTTGTAGGCATAGTTCAAGTCCTATGTGATAACCCTAATGCCATACACATTTCAAAGAATTTAATCCAACATTCTAGGACAAAACACATAGATATAAGACACTATGTAGCCACTAAAATAAACTTGCAGTTATCTTTACAAAACCACTGGCTTTTGAAACCAACAGCACCTTAAGAAAAAGATTAGGTGTGATCGATATTAATGTTTAAAACTAACATTTTCCTTTTTTATTCTAATTATTTTTGTTATGTTTTTTCTGTTTACATGTTTTATGCCTTTTGCTTTCATTTTCTTGTGATTTATTTTCTTATATTTTACTTGTTCAATCCTTAATTTATATTTTTATTAATTTTATTTTTTTTATTATTATCATATTTTATGTTTATATCCTGATCATCTCACAAACTATTTCATAGAACTTCACTGAATTTTCCTACAAATGAAAATTTTCATATTCCAATTGTACTATACAAACCACATTTTAATTTTACGATCTACATAACATTATTTTGATTACAATCCTTAACTCAATGGATTAACTGAATTGAAACTATGGTTAGCAATCATACTTACAAACACATTTTCATCTAAATGATCCACCTGTCAATCCAAATATGGACGAATTAATTTTGATTGGTATGACATTTATTATTAATTGTATGGTAAGAAAACCATTACGTAGTAACTGAACAATTTTATCAAAATTCAAAAAAGCTGACTCATCAATATGAGCTCCGTATCTCTAATGGTCTCATACAATGTTAAATCATACTATTTGAACAGAAACATCTTTTTGACTAATTTTTTGGCAAAAATAATTGCATGCGGTTGTCCCATACGATCTCAAGATCGTATGGTATGATATCCTCATGTCTATTTCAACTTATTCAATTCATTAAAAATTTTCACACAACCATCCAATCCTTCCTTCATGTAATCATAATCTTTGCAATGGCTGGTGGTGGAAAATGCAATAAAAAAACCCATGGTGCTTCCTCCTCTTGCAACCCTAAAGACGATTGCCTTTTGATAGCTTCTAATGAAGTCACCTACCACAAATTAAATAAGCCAATATTACACCATCCAGACATCATAATCAACATGTCCTTATCTTTTTATTAATGAACATCTTAAATTCATCTACACTTAAATTTCTTTTGACTTCAGCCTACTCCTTTACATGTTTCTAGAAAAATATAGGATTACTGGTTATGCTATTGTAATATCCTTTAGTGTGTGATATCATTATGTTATAATAACAAAAGAGGACATATGAATCCACCTTTAGCTAAATACCCAAGGAAATAGACCCATTTCCAAGGCCTCCAAATCCAATTTTAACTAGAGTGCTGTAAATCTCTTACTTCAAAATGTTGCCTTAAACTACCACCAACCCTTGGTTCACACTCTAAATCAAAATGCCAATAATATTTAACACTTTGTGAGAACATCTATCATCTATAAAGCTAGATACTAGATAAATGTCACTCCCCTTCTATCAATTGTCACCTACTTCATCATATCTAGAACCCAAATGGATGAAGCTCAAATGCTAATTGATTAGATCTAAAATCTCACTTCCATTCGACTCCTAACTACTAGGTGAAAGAAAATCTCACTCTAGGATATTTGATTGGGTATATCATGGATAAAAAATATAACATTACATATCCTGCTCCTCCTGACCACACTCCTATATTCTTTTCAGATGCCTCATTCTAGATGCTCTTCATGGAGATCAGAAGCTGGGTCTCAGAAGACCACTCTTGGATGAACAAGGAGAATCTACCCTTGCATCTGATCTTGTACTTACACGACCTCCTAACCACTACCCATATAAGGAGTTAATTAAGCAGTTTGAGAGACTTGAGACTCGATTGGATCAACAACAGACCTAACATGACAATTACATTGGTTAGTTCAGAAAATAGTCTAAAAATATCCAATATCAATTCACCAACATTCAATAGTAGTATAATAACTTTAATCAATTCTTCTAACCAACCACAACCACCTCATGATTAAGATCCACCATTGTATTAGTTTTATTAAGTTTTCTTGTGATGCATTTTTTTAAATGCTTATTTATTTTCACATAGTTTTTGCAATGAATTTGTATTTAAACCCTTCTTATATTATATTTTTTTCTTTTTTTAATAAAATAATTAAAAAAATTTGTTTATTTTCTCCAACAAGTGAAGTATTGGCATGTTTGTGTTTTTCTTGCTTAAGAATGTTTCAGACCTATAAAATATGTTTCTATTGATCGTAATGTATGATTTACCTCATATTGTATGACTTGGATCATCCTGTATGAATGAACTCTATTCAATGCTCTTTAATGTTTATAAAAAATATACTTCTATTCAAACTTAAAATTTTAAAAAGTAATTGTTAACATTATTAAAACTCAAAGAATATAAATTTGTGAATTTATTTCTCTTTTTTCCTTCGCATGATAATTTCTTGTATATACATAAAAATCAAAATTGAATTGGAATGAAGATGGTTAAAATGAAAACTTATTCACTCTTCTACATGTTTTTATATCATTAATATATTCTAAAATTTGATAAATGGAGTTTATTATTTTTTATAAATTAGGATCTTTATTCCTATTAGACATACCAGGTTTGCTTTGTAGGTTATTCATCCCTATATAATAGAGTGAGTTACTCTTCTATTCTATTTGAAAGATGATTGGTGGGAAAAAAATAGTGTACCACGCAGATTTTGATTTCTCCTATTTTGTAATCGAATACTGCATTAAGAATAAAGTACAATCTCGAGAGACTGACACAATATTCTACAATGGATTCAATATCAGAATAGGATTTTGAAAATTGATATTTCTATAATCAAACATAGTTCAAAGAATAATATATCATCTCAAAAGATGAACATGAAATTCTATAGAATATGTTTAAAGATAGAAATACGATTTTTGAAAAAAGTTTATTCATTCTTTTATTTAGATATGGCAAGAAGAATATTATATTATCTTAAAAGACGAACATAATATTCTTCAAGATATCCAAAAGCGAGAATGAGTTTTATAAAATTCATTATTTCTAAAGTTGAATATAACAAGTATAATATTATATTATCTGAAAAGATAATAATAACATTTTTACAAGTTTATTCAAAATTAGAAATGAGGTTTTAAAAATGTCTACATTCCCAAAGATTCTTCCCTTATTTTATAGGAATAAAACAAGGTTTATTTTAGTCTGAGGTTCTCAAATCCCTATAGGAGCAAGCTCCTATAGTTAATTACATCTTACGAGGAATGCTCCTAAGAAAACTCTCGATTAAAGCAGTGATTTCATACCCTTTGACTACAAAGTAAAAGACAAAGAACAGAAGTAGGAATTTTCCAAGGTGAAAGCTCAATGTTGAACATTTATTAGCGAGTCAAAGGATGAAAAGTAGGAGTTGTCGGATTCTGAGAAGCTCAGAGACAACCTCAGTCTATCCTATATTGGGCTTTACATTTTAGGAGAAAGTTTTATGTTTAAGTTGATATTTTATTAGAAATTTGGGATTATATTCCTGGAGGGCGAGGACTTAAGATCTAAAAAGAATCTGCCTCAGAACCTAAATCTAATTTGGGTACTACAAAGTAGCGACCCGAACCTAACTAATGAAGTGCAAATCTGGACTTACCCCGGCCTGTATTGGGGAGCCAGCTAACCCCCTAGGCGCTTTAAAAACATGTATCCAGTCTCTTATGAAAGATGGGTAGGGATGTTGTTTATGTTTTAATGAATTGGGGGCCGACTTCTAAGACAGACCCTAATTGGCCCCTCAACTTATGTAGGGTGAAAAATGTCTAAAAATACTATTAATATTTTAGACTTTTTTTAATTTGTATCTAATGCAATGCATGCTAATTGACTCAAATGCATAAAATAAATATGAAGTAGTTTTAAAATTAGGCTTAGAAAATAGGTTTTTTCCTAGAGATTGCACAACTTCCCCTTGACAGAATTGCACTCTCATAGGTCAAGTGGTCTGCTAGAACCCGCATGCGGGGAGGTGCCTAACAAGGAAGAGAAAGTATTAATATGCTTATGCTGACTCTCGGCGGTCCCGAGCTTACTTCTTAGATCGTTAGAGTTACTATGTGAGCCTAAAAATTTTTATTTAAAATTACAAGTAGAAGAATTTTAAGGGTACCCTTACAAAAAAAATCTCTCCGATTCGAATCCAGGCTAAAACAAAACACGGCATGCAATGTCCTAAAAAAATCTACTGCACAAACAATGTAAACAATCAATTTTAATAATCCAAATATAATGTCAAATGTCCAATGTCCATATTACACCCAGAATTTGCAGAAAAGTAAAGTGGTCGGGCACCACTGACAATAAACCTGGATTCTAATCCTAAGAATGATGCAAGTGATTTTTGAAATGGGATATATTCTTTCTTGAATCTTCATTTCTTCATCTTCTTTCTTCCATCTTCTCATTTCATCTTTTCTTCTTCTACGAGCTTCTCTGGTCCGCTAGGTTCTAGATATCCAAATGAAAAGAAACTCATCCCTAAGAGGGGTATTTTCTTTTCTATTTGGATATTAAATCATCCTAATTTGGCTTTCCAAATAAAAGAGAATAATCCTTTAAGGTATATTCTCCTTTCTTTAGATTCCAAATTGGATGTAATATCCCACTTTCAAAATCACTTTCACATTTATGATAATTTTCAAATACATTTACATTTAAATTACATTTCACAGAAAAAGAAAAAAAATCTAGACCACCTGCAGGGTTATCCTAAGCAAAAATTATCCCAAGCAGTTATATATATGCATTTAAATTGAATCAATTAGCCACACTTGGCCACACTCCTTATTTGGGGGCTAAGCAGCTGTAGTACCTGTAGCATTTATATAAATTTTTTTATTAATTAACCCCCTTTTTCTGCCCTGCACGAGTGTGGCCACCTGCAGGAAATCATGTTAATAATCCAGATCGCTCCTAGCCTATGGGTAATCTAATCGTTAATCAAATCACAACACAGAGTGCAGTAAAAATAAACAAACACACCAACATTTCACAACCAACATGCAATAAAACTCGAGAAAAAGCCCGTCACAGTGCAATAAGGAAATAAACACCGGCCTAACCTAAAACTAGAGTCGGTTGTCCTAGCAAAAAAATCTAAGTGTGTGCAATAGGTTATGTGATTTTGATATATCCTAGGTCAATTATTAGCTAAAGTTTTCTAATTGATTGAATTTTAATTTAAAAATATTCACTAATCCTAAGGTGAGGTGTCACTAAGTTTTCTATGTTATATATTTCTATCCTAAAATGTGCATGCATCCTAAGTCTAAGTTTTCTAAGACCCGATCCTTAATTTTTGTCCTTAAGTGTCACTACTGTTGTATGGGATAAAAGTTTGTTATTACTAACCCTTAGGACTTTGAGCGTGTGTAAAAGGGATTTAGGGATCTAAAAGCAAATAAAAGTAAACCTAATAAAATTGAAGTTACTACAAGGACCTAAAGGAATGATTCACGCACACCACATCAAGGGGTCCTTAAAGGTTTTCTAAGTTTAGAAATACTCACAGTCACCGGGGGCTACGACCCAGTGGTTCCGCCCGTAACACCTCTACCCGGCTGGATAGAGGCGACTGACGTCATTAGCTCCTTGTCCTTTTGTTCCCTCGACCGGTACCATTCCTGGCAGTTTATGCAAATAAAACAGGAAAAATAAGGAAAAGAGGGATTAGAAAGCACATTTAATAATTAAAAATGAAATAATTGAAATTTACTGAAAATAAAGACGTACCTTTCTTCGGGCTTGAACACTGGTTTTGTTGATTGCACTTTTGGAACCTTTACTTTGTAAGCATATTGTATACCTTTCCAATATTTACTTCCACCCTTCTAAACTTACATAATTTTTATAATATAAACAATTTATCTCTCACACTTACTCATTTCACTATTCCTAAAATAATACTTTATAATATATATTTTAAAACACTTTTATACATTTAATTATTCAAAACACTTTTCTACACATTTCAAATTTCAACATATACGTTTATCATTTCAAAAATAATACCTTTCATTTTCCAAAATCGCAAAATTCACTTTTCAATCCAAACACACACTTTACTTTTCTTTTCCAAAATACACAATTTTTATTCTCCCAAACTCACACAAATTCACCTTTCAAAATCACACACTTTTCATTTCTTAAACCGTTTACACTTTTCACTTCTTTGCTTACATACAAAACATTTTACCCTTCATCTTTCATAAACACCATCTTTTAAAACCTACACTTTTCACTTTCAAATTTCATACTCTATTTTTTTTAAAACATCACATTTCCACTTTCCAAAACATACAAAGAATCAATCAATTTTTGATATATCATATAATACTAAACCTTTACACATGAATGCGATCTTTCCAATTTACTCAATTATTCCAAATCGACACATGCCATATGATAGTTTTATACTTCAATTATACATATAATCCATCTAATAATTTCTAAAATCCATAACCATCTTATTTGAGTTCAAATATAAAAGTTGTATGCTGGAACAAACTTAAATATTTGGCTAATACCATTGACGATTCTAGCAAACTTAGATAAAATAGATGTATCTAATTCCGTTGTCAAAACAGAAACAGAAGATTTAAGATAATAAAAAACATATATATCGTTCTATGCAATAAAATAAGACTTCTTAAACAACATGTTTTCAAATTTTCAAAGAAATGAATATCATATTTCAAGAAATAAAGATGATAAAATTTCAATTCTTATTTCTACAAATACAAAGATAAATGAGAATCAATTTATCTTGATATTTTGATAATTGATATAAAAGAAGAAGAAGGTTAGAATATAGAAGAAGGTTTACTACTTTTTGTTACCATTGGTCGGATAAATCGCAGCAGAGAAAAAATTTGTTTGAGGGTCCCTATAGCTGGCGACGGACTTGCGAATCTTTCGAACAGGAGAGGGAGTTTGGGATTTCTGTGTGAGAGGGAGGCTTCGAGTTTTTTTGTGTCATGTCTCAGAGGAAGAGGCTTCGGGTATGTGTCATGTATGAGAGGAGGAGGCTTGGACGTTTTTTGGGTTGAGGGAGAGGGAGAGTGGGTGGTTATGGGTTGTTTCTGAACCCTTTGACCATGGACCATTCGTTGGACATTTGAAGGCCTTAATGATTTCTGAATTTGGTGATCTTAGGGTCATTGAATTCGTCTCGTCGAGCCGTTCGATTCGAGTATAAGCTCGTCAAAATCGGAGACCGTTTGGTAACTCAAATTGCGGTTTAAACCTTCCAATAGCGCTTTGAGCCCTTGATTTGGATTCATTTGGATTCGGATTGGGTTGATCTTGGTGTCGTTGGGTTTGTATTCCTGAGACGCTCAGTTCAACTGTAAGTTTGCTGAAATCGGAGTTCGGATGGTCTCTGAATTAATTTTTGAAGTTTCCAAACTTGATTTTGCATCGAGATTTGTGCCCGATTAAGATAATTTTTGACGACGTATCAATTATTATTATATATATACTTGTGACGAGTCAAAACGGGTTAATCGGAGCCATTGAAATCAAATTCAATTTGAGTTAATTTGATTTGATTTTTATTCGATTAGGGAATTGATTTGAGCCCAATAATGTATCAATTTGATCGAAAATAAATTAGATTAAGTCGATCGACATCGACGAATCATAAATCGAGCTTGATTTGAGTACATTTTGGAGTTGAATTGAAATTGGATTGAATTGATTTTGATTCGAGTCGAGTGATAGGTTTGAGTCGATGCTACGTCAATGGGCGTCCACCTAAGGGAAATCCTATGGGTGACATCTACGCTATGTTACGGAAACCTAGGAGCTAGATATTGAATTCTGGAAGATTGACCTCGAATAATTAGGTCAACAATGATCTTTATAACATAGATTCTTAAAGATTTAGAAAGGTAGCAATTTGATGATCTAGATGATATTCATCGATTTTTACTATTCATACAAGACGATATACTATCATCCTAGACGATATGGATAAAAACCTTCTAATCATCCCAAATCATCCTGGTTAATGGAGCTAAATTTGTATTAATCGGACAGGATGATATTTAAATCATCAAGGATGATAAATTCAATTTGTTGCAATTAAAAGATATTATGAAGCTCTTCTATATAAGACCTCTTGTTTTACCCAAGAGAGTATCTTTTGCTACTGTCCTAATCTGAGAGAGCCAAGATTAGAGGGAGAACAATGGAGAGAGATAGAGAGAGAGAGAGAGAGAGAGAGAGAGAGAGAGAGAGAGAGGATCTTTTAAGGGGGCATTTGTGAGGGGTTTCATAAAGATTGCTCCAAGAAAGGATCCATCGTCGTTTTCTCTGGTTTTCGTCTCTAGTTCCTTAGGGGTTCTAGAGAGGTTGACTTTAGCATCTGATCAAGGTTCTCTGCCTGCTTCAGGAAGAAGAAAAGTAGTTAGTTCTATACCTTCTTCAGGAGGAAGCAAAAGAAGTTGGTTCTCTGCCTGCTTCAGGGGTAAGCTAAAGGAGTTGGGTTCTCTGCCTCACCGGTATCGGTGGAAAGGAGGTTTTTATAGGCTTCTCTTCCATGTTGTGGGGGAAAAAGGAGATACATGAAGTTTAGTGCAATAATCTGAGGGTACCTCAGTGTGGACATAGGTTGAGTTGATCAAACCATTATAAATCTCTAATTTCTTTATTACTACTTTTTCCGCAAATAATTTCCACTTTTTATGGTGAATTTTGGTTTTGTTTGGGTTTGTGCTTTTTCTTAAAAGAATTTTTTTTTAAATACCAATTCACCCGCTCTTGCTTAGCCTTGGGACTAGTTCATTAGGGTTTAACATCCCTGTCGAACTTTCAAGTGCTTTCAGAGCACTTTCAGATTTCTTTAATAATTATTTTTGTCTCTTGGTATTGTGGGTTTGTATTTAAACTTGGTTGGTCTTTATGGTTTTTATGGGTGGGTTTTGTTACTTTGGTTTTTTTCCTATTAAAGATTGGTTGCATTCCTACCTAGTGCTACTAAGGCTATTGCTTGGTTTCTTCTAATTTACCTCTTTTGGAGCCCTCTTATGGTGGGATCGGGATCCGATTTTGGTGCCACTTAGGGTTCTTTCATGTTGGTTGCATGGATACTACAACCCTGAGCTTATTTGCTACTCTTTATTTCACAAGTATGATTTACTAATTCGGGTCAATGTTGTTACTTTTTTCTTGGTATTATACTTTGTGGGGCATTATGATATGTGATTTAAAGAATGAGTTGTTCCATTTATACTATAGTGATTTTAAATATGATGTTGTTTTTTAGCTTGGTTTTAATTATTCTCTATAATGTTATTATGGGCCAATTGCATAATTTCCTTGATTGTCTTATATGGGGTGTTGTCAGGTTAAAGTTTTCTTGGAGCTATATTGGTAAGTTTCATATGGGCCTGTTATATATAAAGGAAGACCATTTTATGCTAGATGGTGAAGGGTTTTTGTTTACTTCTAAATATTTGTATGGATTTCAATTCCTAACTCTTTCTAAACTATTTTGTTATTACTATGCCCTACTTTCCTTGCTTTTCTTTTTTAGTCCCTATTTCTTACAGGTTCTTTGGACTGAGGATTTTGTGGTTTAGCTGAATATTTTTTGTAGGAAGCTTGACCTGACTGTATTATATATTTTCTTCATTTTTTGGTGCTTATTACATCTACCCCTAGAATGTTATTAGGATTTTTTTTTTAATATTAGTATTGGAAACAATCAACTCTTTTATTTTATTTTAACTTTTTTGTAGCTCTTTTGAGCATTGGTGAGTTGAAGGTTCCCTTTATGGACCTTGTAACCCCCTATTTATATTAATGTGTAAGCCCCTTTGTGGGTTTCTAAAAAAAGAAAAGTATCTTAATGATTTAATTTTAAAGTTATGGATCATTATTTGACCCAATATATTGGAAAATCATTATTATTAATGCACATAGAAGTTGAGCACCAAATTGATGTGGTATGTTCACATTATTGCAAGGGTTAGACACACTAGATTTTCAACCATGATCAACACTAGATAGATGTACAAAAAAATATTTAAGGATTAGTCTAGAAAACATAAAAGTTTTAGGAAATTCCAAGTAAATCTAATTTTGATGAAACTAAAAAATAACAACATCAATGACATTTTACACCAAAGGAATTATCTCACAATAATTTGAATTCCTATATAGGGACTATTTTTTTCTAAAAGTCATAATAATTCACACAAGAATCCTAAAAATCTAAAATAAATTGCAATCAACCTTAAATGAACTTTATTATCAAAGAAAACTAAATTTAACACTATATTATAAATAAAACTTAAGTAATTAAAATTAAACTTTAATTAAAAACTAATTATTAAAAAATATATAAATTTATATATTGAGCATATTAATTAAAAAAATTAGTGATTCGACTATTGGTTATCTCCCACCAATGAAAATATATAATCACTAAAGATAATTTAAAATTTTTGATTGATTAAAACTAAACATCAAATTCAACAAATTATATGGAATTTAAATAATTAGTAAAAGCAAATAAATTTTAAATAAATATTCAAAAATAAAAATTAAATAAAAAAATTATTATAATAAAAAAATTAAATAAAATTAAAAAATCTTTTTAAAATAATGAAAAAATTAAATATAGATCATTAAAATTTTAATTAAAATTTAAACTAAAAATTTCTGAATAAATCTTTAAAATTTTAAATAAATTTAAAAAATATCAATAAAATTAAAATTTAATTGACATAGACTAAATAAATTTCATAATTTATTAAATTAATTTATTTTAATAAAATGGATTTCATAATTGAATCCAAAATAATTAAGTAAAGGATCTTTTAGGAAACAACTTTTTTAGTGAGCTATTTTCTCGGTGAGCTATTTTCTAGAGAGAGGGTCCCAGATTTTCAAGAGAGAAAAACTTTTGTTTTTGGATTTTTGTCTCCCATAATTTTCGCTATCCATCGATGACGGTGGAGGGCCATCGGCCTCCACCTTCCGACACCACTGATGGTCGTCAAACATCTTCTAATGCTTTTCGTATTCTTCCTCGTGCAATTAATGGGTCATCTCCCCCTGCTTTTGGTGACGCAAGTTTGATGTTTAATCATGAGTCCAAACAAAGGTTCAAACTGCTGGAACCTTGGTCATCAAAGAAGGATGTTTTATTCAGTCAAAGGAACAAATGGAGTATATTGGAAAAGGTAAAAATGTGTTAAAGGAATTCTCGGATGAAGTCCTCAATTTGTCTATTTTTCAAAAAGTAGTAAAAATTGGTCACCACTCTTTCATTAGTGATTTTGATTTAGTCTTATCTAAATCTGATATGATAATGGCAAAGGCAGTGATGCCAACTAATTCTGTTTCTGGTTGTACATCCCCTGTTTCTGATGAAGTAAATGTTGAGAAGGTTCCTGTAACAAAAAAATTGGAAGGAGTGCAATTGTTTGCTGGTGATTCATGAAAGGTCCGTTAATGTATTTTAACAGAACTAGATAATTGTAGTAAGGAGGTCAATCTGATAGAAGAATTACCAATTCAATCCAGTAAGGAGATTACCATTGTTTGGAATAAGAAAATAAATTTCAAAGTGATTGATTTTGATTATGGAGACTACTCAACTGAAGATGGTGTTGTTAAGATTAACAATCAAAATGAGTTAGAAAGTACTAACAGAATGATGAAATCACTGTAGTGAAGGTATTTAGAGAATTTTGCCATATTATGTAATTGATATGGAGTTAAGGAGACAATGTTCACAATTTGTTAAGTTCCACATTACTCTGCTTAGAGGAGGGTGGGTCTTATGTGTGAAAGTTCGTTAGTGATGTTAAGCCCTATAGAATTGGCCCGAGGCTAACCAAGTGGGGGGCTGAATTGGTATTTAAAAATTTCTTTAAGCTAAAAGAATGATTATTTCAAACCAAATCAGCACAAAAACAAGTGCGGAAGAAAATAAATGTGAAAGCAGTAAAAACAAGAACAAAAGGGTTTATAGTGATTCGGTCAACTTGACCTACGTCCACTCCCTGGAGGTGCCCTCCGAGTATTGCACTACCAACGTGACTCTCCTTTAGCCCCCACAGCCAGGCGGAGAAGCCCTTACAAAAATACCTCCTTTTTGTCATACCCGGCAAGGAAGAGAACCCAACTCCTTTTGCTTCCTCTTGAAACAGGCAGAGAACCATGATAACTTATTGAAACTTACCTCTCCCAACCCTTCCAAGGATAAGAGACTCTAGGGAAGAAGAAGTGGAATAATGCTTGGAGCAACCCCTGTGAACCGCCTCACAAGCTCCCCCTCACAAGATCCTCTCTCTCTCTCTCTCCCTCTCTATGTCTCTCCTTTAGATTTTCTCAGGTCAAGACAACAGCCAAGGATATTCAAAAATGTTCAACAAGATCTCTTAAATAGAAGAGCTTCAAAGGAGCTCATTAATTGTAGGTTGCTGACTTTATCGTCTAGGACGATATGGAAATCGTCCTGACCGATCAGTATAAATCTCAGAAAATTGGCCAGAGTATCTCCCTGAATGCAAACTGGATGATTAAAAAATTGTCTTGATCGTCCTGGCCGGTCAGTTCAAATCAGAGGAAAATTGTCCAGAGCATCATTCTTAATTCAAGCTGTCCGATCTAGATCGGCCATAACATCTCCCTGAATTTTTGCTGGCCGATATTTATCCTCCAGGAGCAACTAAGGGTTTTTGAATAGATCATCCTGGCCAATCTTGCGATCATCAAAGATGATATGATCGTATCAATCATCATTAATTACCTCCTTAATTGTCTGATCAATTAAGGCATAATTGCGAATATCGTCCAGGCCGATCAAAGTTCGTCCTGACCGATTACCAAAAAATATAGAATGCCTTAATTATTTATGGCATCAATTTCTTTCTATTTTGAGCTTATTGTGCTGGCCAATATAAGTATCGTCCAGGCCGATTGGCTAATGACGGCTGCCTTAATTATGAACCCCTAGTTAGATTTTCTGTTTAAGCCAGATCGTCAAGGATGATGTAAATATCGTCCTGGCCGATATGAGAAAAAAATAGAAATTATAAGTCTCTCAAGTGTGCGTGTGTAGGGTTACTTTGCATCAGTCACACCAAAGATTACAATTGACTCAAGAAGGAAAAAATAAAATTACAGACTGACTCAACCCTAATCTACCCATTCTTGAGCTCGCTCCATTTTTTTGTCCGTACTTTGATTCCTAAAAAGTTAGTAGTAAAAGGCAGTCCAAGATAAGTAAGAATGTTTTGCAATCATCAAAACATAGTTCATGGACCTAAATTTGCATCAATGTGCTATTGGAGACTTAAATGCTCTTTATTCAGTGCTTTATAATGTACATTCTTATGTGAATGGGCATATCATTGGTTTAGACAAGTGGTCTCCAGCATTTCAGCCTACTTCTCTAAAAGGTTTAACGGGACCTTTATGAAATAGGATGCCAAACCTCCATTTACAATGTTGAGATGAAGTGAATATTCGTTGAATCACTTCAATGGTTGGAACTCCGTATTTAGTTGATGAAAACATGTTTCAATGGAGAAGAAGGGAGTTTTTCAGGATTTATGTCATGATCAAGCTTGAGAATAGGTTGCCTTTGGGAGCATGGGTGGAAGGAGCTTCTGGTAAATTCTACGAGATATTTGATTATGAAAGAATTTCATATTTTTGTTTTAGATGTGGCAAGATTGGGCATGTGAAGAGTGGATGTTCAGAGGTTGTTTCAGAAAACAAGCTGGGTGTTATTCAATCAAATGAATCCAATGAAGAATTGGCTATCTCAGACAAGCCTAATTCAAAGGCAAGAACTATAAATAAAGAAGTAAAGGAGATTGATAAAGATGGTTATGGTCCCTAGATTCATGTAGATTACAAGGGAAGAAGATACATGAATCTAAAATTCAAGAATAATGGATTAGACAAGGTTGGAAAGAAATAAATAAGCCTTTGAAAACAAAAGAAAATGAAAATGATGGTAATAAGCAAAACCTAGAGGAAGCAGGTGAAAGTTTGTTAGGGATGTTAAGCCCTATAGAACTGGCCCAAGGCTAACCAAGATGGGGGTGAATTGGAATTTAAAACATTTCTTTAAGCAAAGCATGAATACAAACCAAATCACCACAAAAAATAAGTGCAGAAGAAAATAAATGTGGAAGCAGTAAAAAACAAGAACACAAGGGTTTATAGTGGTTCGATCAACTCAACCTACGTCCACTCCTCGGAGGCGCCCTCTAGTATTGCACTACAAACGTGACTCTCCTTTAGCCCCCACAGCTAGGCGGAGAAGCCTTTACAAACTCCTCTTTTTGCCACACACGGAAAGGCAGAGATCCTTTCTCCTTTTGCTTCCTCCTGAAGCAGGCAGATAACCTCGATCACTTGCTGAAACTTACCTCTCCCAACCCTTCCAAGGATGACAGACTCTAGGGAAGAAGAAGAAGAATAATGCTTGGAGCAACTCTTGTGAATCCCTTCATAAGCTCCCCCTCACAAGATCCTTTCTCTCTCTCTACCTCTCTCTATCTCTCCTTTAGGTTTTCTCAGGTCAAGACAGCAGCCAAGGATGTTAAAAAATGTTGAAATATAGCTCTTAAATAGAAGAGCTTCAAAGGATCTCATTAATTGCAAGTTTTCAACTATATCGTCCCAGTCAATATGGACATCATCCTGGCCGATCAGTACAAATCTCAGAAGATCTGCCAGAGCATCGCCCTGAATACAAACAGGATGATTGAAATATTGGTTTGATCATCCAGGACAACCTTAAGATCATCCCGGCCGATCAGTTCAAGTCAAAGGAGAATCATCCTGAGAATCACCCTGAATTCAAGATGTCCGATCCAGATCGTCTAAGAGTAACTAAGGTTTTTTGACTAGATCGTCCTGGCCAATCCTGCGATCATCCAGGAAGATGTGATCGTGTCAATCATCCTTAATTACTTCCTTGATTGTCAGATCCATTAAGACATAATTGTGAATATCGTCCAGGCCGATCAAATATCATTCTGGCCAATTACCAAAAATACAGAATACCTTAATTGTTTATGGCAGTAATTTCTTTCTGTTTTGAGCCTATTGGCTAGGCCGATACAAGTATTGTCTAGGCCGATTGGCTAATGAAGGCTGCCTTAATTAGGAACCCCTGATTAGATTTTCTGTTTTAAGCTCGATCATCCAAGATGATGTAAATATCATCCTAGCCAATTTGAGTAAAAATAGAAATTCTAAGTCTCTCAAGTGTGTGTGTGTGTGTAGGGTTACTTTGCATCATTCACACCAAAGATTAAAATTAACTTAAGAATAAAATTATAGACTGACTCAACCCTAATCTTTCCAATCTTGAGCTGATTCTAATTTCTGTCCGATCTTTGATTTCTGAAAAGTCAGTAGTAAAAGGCAGTCCAAGACAAGTATGAGTGTTTGCTAATCATCAAAACATAGTTCATGGACCTGAATTTATAACAATCTCCCCCTTTTTTATGATGGAAAAACACTATAACAAATAACTAAAAAAAAAATAGTGTAACATATGGAATTGAAAGTGCAAGAATCATCCTAAAACTACTCCCCCTTTTGACATCTCAAAAAAGAGGGAATTATGAGCTAAAGCAAACCACAAGACACCCCCCATTTTTTTTTTTACCAAGGCATGAAGATGATGTAGTATTCCATGTGATTGATTTTAAAAATTTGTGAGTTAATGAGTTAACAACATCAACAATCCAAAGAACAGTAGAATATCCGATCATGGTTACTCTTAGATTGGACTTTCTCTTAGGGTAGAATCATCTTTTGAAATCAAAAACCTAACTCAAAAAATCAATTGGATATGAGGAAAAAGAATCCATTCATCACTTGGTTTTAGAAAAAATATCTTATAGAATAATGAATCAAAGTAAATTTGTCACAATCGCAAAACAATTGAAATTAAGCCTTTGATACATGAAAACTTTTAAATTTTTAAAAGATTTGAAAAGAGAGAGGAGCTTGCTTTTTAGTGGGCTCATTTTATGTCTCTTGTCAATTGATTAGTGCTTTGCACATCTTTTGTTTTTTGATATATTTTTTTTCCAATTTGGCGTCATTGCGCATCTTTTGTTGGCATCATTGACCAATTTTTTTTATTTTTGCAAGATCCATTCTCTTTTATAACTCTTAAAAAGGATTCTTAGTTGTGAGTATATCTTCTAGATATTAGAGAATAGGGGCTCTCTCTAACATAGAAAAGAACTATCCACAAAAAAAAATCAATTAACCAATGACAAGAGTAACAAGGAATCTTGATGTGACAAAAAGACTTTATGCATTATAACTACAAGATAGATTTGCATAAGTGAGTTTAGAAAGGATCTAAATTATATACACAATCTTTAATTTGAAATTGGTTTTTGATCAGAAAAGAAAACTATGCCACTAAAATAGATTTGAGAAAGAGACACAATCAGCGAAATATTTTTACCTTCTAATAGATTAAGAGTGTAAAACATTGACTACAAATTCTCAAAAGCAAGGACAATGCATACGATATCATTTCAGCGATGATTTTGAAAGCTAAATTTAAGAAAGAAAAGCAATCAAAAAGAAAGTAAACCAAATAAAAAAAAACTAAGAGTAAAAAGGAAAGAAAAAAAAGAGCAAAAAAGGAAAAGCAACTAAAAGAAATAGAAGATCAAGTTTATGCAATTATGTCAATCACACCCAATCTGGTCCTTAAAGAGCTGAAAGTGTCGAATGCTAGTGGTTTAGTAAAGATGTCAGCAAGTTGATTTTCAATTGTCACATGGTGTAACTCAATGTCTCCCTTAGTTACATGATCTCTAATGAAGTGATGCCTAAGGTCAATGTGCTTAGTCCTTAAATGTTGGATAGGATTCTTAGAGATACATATGACACTGGTGTTGTGACAAAAGATTGAGATGGTGCCTACAGGTAATTCTAAATCCAATACCTGTTGTTTCAACCAAAGGACTTGGGCCACACTACTTCCAAGAGCAATGTACTCAGCTTCAGCAGTGGAAAGTGAAAGTTCGCTAGGGATGTTAAGCCCTATAGAACTGGCCCAAAGCTAATTTAAAAGAGACAGGTGAATTGAAAAACTTTAAAATCAGAGATAACACAAAAACCAATATCACCACATAGAAAACCAACGATGCGGAAATTAAAGTGCGGAAGTAATAAAGAAAGAACACACCAGATTTATAGTGGTTCGGTGAAACCTTGACCTACGTCCACTCCTTGGAGGCACTCTCCAAGTATTGCACTAACACAAGTGTCTCTCCTTTAGCCCCCACAGCTAGGCGGAGAAGCCCTTACAAAATCACTTCCACCTCTCCCGGTGCGGCGGAGTTGCCGGGTCCTTTGACACCAAAGAGACTTCTTCTTTGGTGAACTTACCTCGAGACAAGCCTTGAATCCGATGGTACTAAGGTGCGAGTTCTCCGGAGCAACCGTGTGGAACCCCCTCCACACTCCCTTGAGTCCCCCCTCACAGGATCTTCTCCCTCTCTCAAACTCCGCCCTTTCCTCTCTCCCTTTCAAGCTCTCTCTTCAAGTTTCTCCCACAAGAACGAAGCTACAATGGCTGCCAAAGAAACTTACAAAGTGCCTTGCCAAAGCTTAAAAAGAAGCTCTCAAAACGAGCTCATTAATGCAAGTTACCGCCATTATCGTCCAGGACGATAGCCAAATCGTCCTGGCCGATTAGTTGAAATATGAGGAAAATCATCCTGAATATCGCCCTGAAATGAAGCTGGACGATGTCTAATCGTCCCGGACGATCTTGCGATCGGCCCGGATGAAATCCCCATTAATTGCTTTCCAAAACTGCCTGAGAAATTTTGGAAAAATTGCTCTGGATCATCCGGGACGATATTTTATATTCCAGGACGATCCATCGGGACGATGTCCAAAAATAAGATTTTCCTAAGTAGATATGGCGGCAGATTCTTACTGAATTGAGCCGATCGTCCTGGCCGATACAAAATCGTCCAGGACGATGTGTTTTACAAAAAAAAAGGGTGCTTTAATGAGGATGCCCTAACTAGGATTTCTACTTTTGTCAGATCGTCCAGGACGATATAAATATCATCCCGGACGATGTTACCAAAAATAAAAATCTTTTAGGGCACAATAGAAAATCTTCCAAGTTACAAAACATCAGATACCACACCAAATACAACAGACTCAAGAAATGAAAAAGATTACAAACTAACACAGACCTAGTCAACCCAATCTTGAGCTGGTTCTAGATTGCAGTCTGATCGTGTGAACCTGAAACATTAGCACATAAGGCAATCGTAGAGAAATAATGAATGTTTGCTATTATCAAAATCATAGATCCGCAATAATCTCCCCCTTTTTGATGATGGCAAAACATTTCAATTTGAATTTTCAAAAAAGTAAATCCTCCTAATCTCCCCCTCACTAAAATAAATCCTTTTAAAAAAAAATAGGGGAGATGAAAATATTTTTGTTGTTTTAAAATTTTTGAAAAGAAAAAAGATACAACGTTCTCCCCCTTTGACATTATCAAAAAAAGGGGAGGCACAACCATAAAAACAAAACGAACAAAAAACATTCCCTGATCAAGTGAAAAAAACAAATGTTCTTAAAATGAGAAAGTTACCTCTGGGTTATAATCAAAAAACTTAGTAGAATTGGATTGACAACACATAGCCCAGTAAAGGTTAGAAAATCAAGAATTGATAATCCAAACTCAAGTTCTTTAAAAAGGCTCAAAAACTTTTTAATTCAATATCTAAATCAAGGAATAAATTAGAGAAAGAAACAGTAATTTTTCAAAACTCCTTTCATAAAATATATCTAATAGAAGATTAATGCACGATTTTGTGAATCATGAATCAAGATTTTCAAACTCAAGCATCGAAAAATCAAGGGGTTTCTTAAGCTTTAAGAAGTATAAGAATGGTAATCATTAAAATTTAGTGGGCTCATTTTATGCCCCTTGACAATTGGTTGGCGCACTGCGCATCTTTTGATACACTTTGTGTATTCTATATTTTCCAATTTTGGCGCTTTGCGCTTCTTTTATTTTTGGCATCATTGGCCATTTTTTTTTTATTATGCTACCTTTCTGAAATCTTAAATACCAAAAGTAAACTCATACTATTGATAAAGTGAATTTCTTGATTAAGAAAATTTTGAATTAGATTCAACAACTTGCAAAAGATTCCTATGCGATAAATAAAATATAGGGAGATAAAAAATTTAGTTTCAAAAACCAATTTAAAAGATGAAAAAGATTTTAAATCAAAAGTAGAAAAACCTCTTTTAGGAAACAGAGATTGAAAGTCAAAAACATGAGTTTCCTTCCTTTGATTGTTTTTAGAGAAGTCAATCACAACTTACTAAAGATTTCAAGAAAAATTAGGAAGTAAATTTTTCATTTCTAAAAAAGTGAATGTGTGTGTAGATCAGAGAAAAGTTTTTACAAAAAAAAAAATTCAAAGAATAAACAAAACAAAAACACAAAATAAAAATGAAAAAACATAAAAACAAAAACACAACAAAAACACGAAAGGCTCTTAACCATTATCTCTCTCCTGGTCCGATGCTTCAGAGACCAGATCTGCCCATGAGATTTTTTGCCTTTCATTATTTTCCCAGTTTAAATTTAACTTCGCCTTACCCTTTTCTTTTGCAGGGAGAATTCTTAAATTAGGCCACTTATTCTTCATATGTCCAGGTTTCCTACATCGAAAACAAACAATGTCAGAGGAAATATGGACATCCTTACCACTTTTACCTTTCTTCCACTTTTGCTTATGCATTAGTGAGCTTTGTGACTTGCTTGACAATTCATTTCTATCGTCACCAACTAAGCTTCCTCTTTCCGTATCTTCAGCTTTTAGAACGATCGTTTCACCTGCATCCAAAAGTCTTTGACCCAACCCTTGCTCGTAGGCAATTAGTGAGCCAATCAAATTATCAATAGAATAATCATTCAAATCTTTTGATTCACAAATAGCAATAACTTTAGCATCAAATTTTTTAAGTAAACAACGAAAAATTTTGTTAACTTTTTCAAAATTTGAAAAATCTTTTCCTAAGGCATGCAATGATGTAGTAATTTGAATAAACCTTGTATACATGTCTAAAATCGTTTCAAAAGGTTTCATAGAAAACATTTCAAAATCATGCATTAAAATATTCAACTTTGATTACTTGATTTCATTAGAGCCTTCGTATATGGTGTGCAATTTATCCCAAACTTCCTTACCAGTAGTGCACGTGGAAATTAACAAAAAATCATCATAATTTAAAGCACAGAAAAAATAATTTAAAGATTTTGCATTTAATTGAGCATCCATTCGTTCATCCCTATTCCATTGATTAAAAGGAATATCAGTTTTAATTCCATTAACAATACGTGATGGTGATGAATAACCAGTTAAAATCATATGCCACATGCGAAAATCAATTGATTGCAAAAACGTAGACATGCGAATTTTCTAAAAATCAAATGTAATATTTTCAAACAATTGTGGTCTAGTGATTGAATATCCTTCCGCAAAAATACGATTAGAAATATTAGCCATGGATCAAAATTCAAAAGTTTTTAAAAACTTATTTTATGAAAACTGCTCTGATACCACTTGAAAGTTAACTAGGGATGTTAAGCCCTATAGAACTGGCCCAAAGCTAATTTAAAAGAGAGAGGTGAATTGGAAAACTTTAAAATCAGAGATAAAACTAAAACCAATATCACCACATAGAAAACCAACGATGCGGAAATTAAAGTGCGAAAGTAATAAAGAAAGAACACACCGGATTTATAGTGGTTCGGTCAAACCTTGACCTACGTCCACTCCTTGGAGGCACCCTCCAAGTATTGCACTAACATAAGTGTCTCTCCTTTAGCCCCCACAGCTAGGTGGAGAAGCCCTTACAAAATCACTTCCACCTCTCCCGATGCGGCGGAGTTGTCGGGACCTTTGACACCAAAGACACTTCTTCTTTTGTGAACTTACCTCGAGACAAGCCTTGAATTCGATGGTACTAAGGTGCGAGTTCACCGGAGCAATCGTGTGGAACCCCCTCCACACTCCCTTGAGTCCCCCCTCACAGGATCTTCTCTCTCTCTCAAACTCCACCCTTTCCTCTCTCCCTTTCAAGCTCTCTCTTCAAGTTTCCCCCACAATAACGAAGCGATAATGGCAGCCAAAGACACTTACAAAGTGCCTTGCCAAAGCTTAAAAAGAAGCTCTCAAAATGAGCTCATTAATGCAAGTTGCCGCCATTATCATCCAGGATGATAGCCAAATCGTCCTGGCCGATTAGTTCAAATATGAGGAAAATCGTCCTGAATATCGCCCTGAAATGAAGCTGGACAATGTCTAATCATCCCGGACAATCTTGCGATCTGCCCGGACGAAATCCCCATTAATTGCTTTCCAAAACTGCTTGAGAAATTTTGGAAAAATTGCTCTGGATCGTCCGGGACGATATTTTATAGTCCAGGACGATCCACCGGGATGATGTCCAAAAATAAGATTTTCCTAAGTAGATATGGTGGCAGATTCTTGCTGAATTGAGCTGATCGTCTTGGCCGATACAAAATCGTCCACGACGATCTGTTTTGCAAAAAGATGGCTGCTTTAATGAGGATGCCCTAACTAGGATTTCTCCTTTTTTCAGATCGTCCATGACGATATTTAATATCGTCCCGGATGATGTTACCAAAAATAAAAATCTTTTAGGTCACAACAGAAAATCTTCCAAGTTACAAAACATAAGATACCACACCAAATATAACAGACTCAAGAAATGAAAAAGATTACAAACTAACACAGACCTAGTCTACCCAATCTTGAGCTGGTTCTAGATTGCAGTCTGATCATGTGGACCTGAAACATTAGCACATAAGGCAATCGTAGAGAAATAAGGAATGTTTGCTATCATCAAAATCATAGATCCGTAACAGAAAGTGCAACAGAATTTTACTTTCTACTAGACCATGAGACCAAAGATTGTCCTATGAATTAATAAGTTCATGAAGTACTTTTTCTATCCACCTTGCATCCTGCAAAATCAGAGTTAGAAAGACCAATAATCTCAAAAGAAGTTCTGTGTCTAGGATACCAAATCCCTAGGCTTTGGGTCCCCAAAAGATATCTAAAAATTCACTTAACAGTTGTCAGGTGGGATTCCTTAGGGTCAGCATGAAATCTTGCACAAAGGCAAACACTAAACATTATGTAGAGTCGGCTCGCAGTCAAGTAGAGTAAAGATCCAATCATGCCTTTGTACTTCTTCTGATCAATAGACTTACTACTTGGGTCCTTATCCATTGGAACATTAGAAGTCATGGGAGTATTAATTAGCTTAGATTTATCCATTTCATACTTCTTCAAAATGTCCTTTATGTATTTTGTTTGATTAAGAAAGGTTCCATTATCCAATTATTTTATGCTAAACCCCAAAACAATAGGACAACTCTCCCATCATACTCATCTCAAACTCTCTACTCATTATCTTAGAGAACTCATCACAAAGTTTTTTATTAGGTGATCCAAAGAGTATATCATCCACATAAATTTGAATAATGAGTAAATCATCTCCAATTTCTCTAAGAAAAAGGGTGGTGTCTACACTCCCCTTAATAAACTTCCTTTCTACTAAAAATGTGCTAAGCCTCTCATACCATGCTCGTGGTGCCTGTTTTAAACCATACAAACCCTTTTTTAATTTAAAAACATGATTTGGAAATTGAGAACTCTCAAAACCTTGGGTTGTTCTACAAACACATCCTCTTTTATTTCCCCATTCAAAAAGGCACTCTTGACATCCATATGATAAATCTTAAATCCTTTATAACAGGCAAAGGCTAATAGCACTCTAATGACTTCCAATCTAGCTACAGGAGCAAATGTCTCCTCAAAATCTATCCCTTCTATTTGGTTATACCCCATAACTACCAATCTTGATTTATTCCTAACCACCACTCCTGAATCATTCACCTTGTTCTTAAAGACCCACTTTGTCCCAACTACACTTTGTCCCTTAAGTCTTTCTACAAGCTCCCAAACTTCATTCCTAACAAATTAGTTCAACTCCTCTTGCATGGCTAAAATAAAAAACTCATCAGTAAGGGCTTGTTTTATGTTGGTGGGTTCAGTCATTGAGATAAATGTAGAGTGGTTTACCTCCTTCCTAAGCCCATGTCTAGTCTTAACTCCATTAGAAGGGTCTCCTAAGATTAAATCCTTGGGGTGACTTGTAGAGTATCTCCAATCTCTAGGTAAGGTCTGAGAAGGTCCAACCCTTTCCTCCATATAAAAATTTTCTACTCCTTGGGTGACATCTCCTACTCCTAAGTTTTGGTGACCTAATTCCTTCTCCAAATTTTCTACTCTACTAGTAATCTCTCCAATATCATCATCATCCTCAACTCCATGCTTTTTAGGATCAAACTCATCAAAAATCACATGGGTAGTCTCTTCCACCACTAATGTTCTCTTGTTAGACACCCTAAAAGACTTCCCAACGCTAGAATATCGCAAGAACTCTCCTTCATCAGATTTAGGATAAAATTTTCCCAAGTGAGACTTCCCATTGTTGTGAATGAAGACCTTACAACCAAAGATATGAAGGTGGGAAATATTGGGTGTCCTACCCTTAAGGATCTCTTAGGGTGTCTTTTCTAATTTGTCTCTAACGTTCATCCTATTCAACATATAACAAGTTGTGTTAACTACTTCAGCCCAAAAGTATTTTGGAAGTGAATATTCAGCAAGCATGGCTTTTGCGGCTTCCACCAAGGTTCGGCTCTTCCTTTCAGCTACCCCGTTCTGCTGAGGGGTCCTAGGAGCTGAGAAATTGTGGCTAATTCTCTTGTCCTCACAAAAATCTCCAAATCTTTCATTCTCAAACTCTCCCCCATGATCACTATGGATGGTCAAGATCTCACAACCTAGCTTTCTCTAAATCCAAGTAGAAAATATTTTAAACTCCTTAAAAGACTCATTTTTATGTGTAAGAAATCTATTCCAAGTGAACCTTGAGTAGTCATCAACTATCACAAAACCATAGACTTTTCCTCCCAAGATGGCAGTGCTAATGGGTCCAAAAAAATCCATGTGAAGTACTTCTAAAGGTCTAGAGATGCTAATTTCCTTAGTGGGGTGAAAAGTAGAGTGGACTTGCTTTCCTAGTTGACAGGCATCACAAAGGTGATCTTTTGAAAACTTGAGTTTGGGGACACCTTTAACTAGGTCTTTTTGGGTCACTTTCCTAAGGGTTTTCATACTTGCATAACATAATCTCCGGTGCCACAACCATGAATCATCAATCACTATTTTTAAGCAAAATAAAGCAGCACATTCAATGTTATTTAAATCAAGCATGTAGACATTGTTGATCCCTTTTCCCTGTAAAATAGTATTATTACTTAAACTTATAATGCATGAATTTGTAAAGAATTGCACGATGATACCTTTGTCACAGAGTTGACTGATGCTGAGCAGGTTATGCTTCAATCCATCTACAAGCAAAACATTTTTAATCATAAGATTCTTGGAATTACTAATTATACCTGCGCCTAATACCATCTTGGTGGTGTTGTCTCCAAGAGTAACCTTGCCTCCAGTCTTGGACTCCAGCGAAACAAATTGATTGGCATCACGAGTCATATGTCAAGAGCAACCGTTGTAAAGTACCACATACTCTCACTAGGCCTTTTGTGAGAGCCCCCCCTACAAAATTATAAAATGTTAGATTTAGGAACCCAAGTAGGTTTGGGTTCCTTCTTATGAAAAGTAGAATGCAATGCATGTGTGATATATTGTGAATCATGCACCATGGGTCTCCACACCCAATGTATATTATGGTGAACAGTGCAAGTATGTGAGATTTGTCCTAGCATACCATATGAAAAACATCTAACACCTGGGAAAGGATTTCTTAAATGGTTTGAGTTATAATGCCTCTTCCTAGATTTTGGCTTTTGATCAAGTATTGGTGTCATCCTAGTTTTCTTAAATGTATCCTATTCATTTTGGATCCTCAAGTTAGTAAATTTTAGGGCATCATTATCAATCCTTAAATTTTTCTCCATCTCTTTAGACTTTTTAAAATCAAATTCAAGTGAGGTGTGTATGACTTTTAGTGACTCATGCTCTTCAATTAATTCACAATGCTTTTTGTTTAACTCATCAAATTCATCAAGTAGAGACATATGATTTGAATCAATTGTTGAGTGATCTTTAGTCATAATTGCATTCTCTTTTTGTAACTCCAAAAATTTGAATTTTAAGCTTGCATGTATTTTCTTGAGTTTCCTATATGATGCATGAATTTTTTCAGAAACTCAAGAAGTTGATCGTAGGAAAGTTCACATACCTCTTCTTGATTAAGATGATCATCTGCCATCAAGCACAATTTTGTTGTCTCATCTTTTGATTCCGTCTCCAATGAATCTGATGCAGAATTTGCCCAAAATGCCTTTTGGAGTCTTTTCTTATCCTTCCTGAACTTGGGTTTCTCCTCACCTTTTTCTTTGCTTGAGTGATCTTCAAGTGTAGGACAATAAGTTCTCACATGTTTGAGTTTCCTGCATTCATAACAGACAACATCAGAAGATCCTTTAGAATATTTGTTATCCTTACCATTTCTCTAATGATGTTTTCGCTTCTTCCTTAGAAAGTTTCTAAATTACCTTGAGATGAAGGCAACTTCATCGCTCTCAGACCCAGAAGAATCAGAGTCAAATCTGTGTGCCTTTAGTGCCACCATTTTCTCTTTATTTTTCTCACCTGCATCAAGATTTCTTTGATTCACCCCTTACTCATAAGCAATGACTGAGCCAAGTAAGTTGTTAATTGAATAAGTGTTCAAATCCTTAGATTCAGTTATAGCAGTGATGTTAGCATCAAAAGAGGAAGGCAAGCATCGTAAAATCTTATTTACCTTTTTAAAGTTCGAAAGTTCTATTCCTAAGGTATGCAAAGAAGTAACAATCTGAGTAAATCTCATATACATTTCAAAAATTGATTCATGAGGTTTCATACAAAAAAGTTTGTAGTCATGCAAGAGAATGTTCAAACGGGATTGTTTAACTTCATTAGTGCCTTCATAAGTGATACATAATTTATCCCAAATTTCTTTACCAGTTTTGCAAGTGGAAACACGCATGTAGTCTTCTGATTTTAAAGCACAAAAAAAGAAATTAAGACATTTTGCATTTAATTGAGCCAAATCCATATCATATAAAGTTTATTCAGTAAAAGGAAGTGGAACAGTAATGCCGATAAGTTTACCAGTTGGAGGTGTGTAACCATTCGTAACAAGCATCCACATGTTATAATCAGTAGATTGTAAAAATGTAGACATGCGAGTTTTCCAAAAATCAAATTGGATATTATCAAACAGAGGAGATTGGGTAATAGAGTACCCTTCCGGTGTATTACGATTCCCAAAGTTAGCCATGGATCTAAATTCAAAATGTTTTCAAACTTAGTTTTTATGAATCCCGTTCTGATGCCACTTGAAAGTTTGTTAGGGATGCTAAGCCCTATAGAACGGGCCCAAGGTTAACAAAGAGGGGGTGAATTGGTATTTAAAAAATTTCTTTAAGCAAAGCATGAATACAAACCAAATCAGCACAAAAAATAAGTGCGGAAGAAAATAAATGCGGAAGAAGTAAAAAACAAGAACACAAGGGTTTATAGTGGTTCGGTCAACTCGACCTATGTCCACTCCCCAGAGGTGCCCTCTAAGTATTGCACTACCAACGTGACTCTCTTTTAGCCCCCACAGCTAGGCAGAGAAGCTTTTACAAACTCCTCTTTTTGCCACACCTGGCAAGGTAGAGAACCTTTCTCCTTTTGCTTCCTCCTGAAGTAGGTAGAGAACCTCGATCACTTGCTGAAACTTACCTCTCCCAACCCTTCCAAGGACAAGAGACTCTAGGGAAGAAGTAGAACAATGCTTGGAGCAACCCTTGTGAATCTCCTCACAAGCTCCCCCTCACAAGATCCTCTATATTTCTCCTTTAGGTTTTCTTAGGTGAAGACAACAGCCAAGAATGTTCAAAAATGTTGAACAAGAGCTCTTAAATAGAAGAGCTTAAAAGGAGATCATTAATTGCAAGTTGCTGACTATATCTTCCCAGACGATATGGACATCGTCCTGGCTGATCAATATAAATCTCAGAAAATCGGCTAGAGCATCGCCCTGAATGCAAACTAGATGATTGAAAAATTGGCTTGATCATCTTGAGAATTGCCCTGAATTCAAGCTTTCTGATCCAGATCGTCCAGGAGTAACTAAGGTTTTTTACTAGATTATCCTGGTCGATCCTGCGATGGTCCAGGATGATGTGATCATGTCAATCATCCTTAATTACTTCCTTAATTGTCTGATCAATTAAGGCATAATTGTGAATATCATCTAGGTCTATCAAAGATAATCCTGGCCGATTACCAAAAATACAGAATTTCTTAATTATTTATGGTGGCAATTTCTTTCTGTTTTGAGCCTATCGGCCAGGTCGATACAAGTATCGTCCAGGCCGATTGGCTAATGACGGCTGCCATAATTAAGAACCCCAGATTATATTTTCAGTTTTAAGCACGATCGTCCAGGATGATGTAAATATCGTCCTGGCCGATTTGAGTAAAAACAGAAATTCTAAGTCTCTTAAGTGTGTTTGTAAATGGTTACTTTCCATCATTCACACCAAAGATTACAATTGACTTAAGAATAAAATTACAGACTGACTCAACCCTAATCTACCCAATCATGAGCTGATTTCAATTTCCGTCCGATCTTTGATTCCTGAAAAGTCAGTAGTAAAAGACAGTCCAAGATAAGTATGAGTGTTTGCTAATCATCAAAACATGGTTCATGGACCTGAATTTGTAATAGCATGTTATAGTGTAGGAAAACAAAGTGAAGGTTTCATTATGGTATCAAGCTCTCTGGTTGAGGATCTGCAAAACAAACAAATTCTACTCCTCCTCAGAACATGATGAATGATGAACCCGTAAAAGAAAGAGAAGCTACTTTCAGTTTTATAGGAAATATTAACATTGCTAATTAATTTGTTGTGTTAAATCAAATTTTTGAAGATGATGATCAACTAAATTATAAGGAAGTGGAGACCTCTAATGTACCAGTGATTAAAGATGAAGATGGAGACATTGGTAAGGAGGATGCAAATGAGATAAAAGTTTAGTTGAACAACTCAGGTGATAGTTCAGCCATTACAAGGAAGAAAGGTATAAAGCAACTCAAAGGTTTGGGGCCAATTAAATTGGTCCCAAGGAATTGGAGAAATGGAAGGTGAACCGAAGGGGAATTTGGGGAAATCTTCCACTAACAATCAATGAAATGTTCCATAGGTTTTTGGAATTGTAGGGGAGCTAAAAAAAGAAAACCTTCCCTATATTTAAGAGAATTTACTAAGGAGTTTGGGGTGTTCTTTCTTGGGTTGCCTGAAACTAAGTAGTCTTCTATTGATAGAAGAGATGTTAATCTATTGATAGGAATGGATTGGGACTATTTTCATGTCCCAGCTGTAGGTTTATCCGGAGGGATCATAGTGTTATGGAAGAAAAATATGGCTTCGTTCAAAGTAGTAGAATCCTCTTCCCAATTTGTGGCTGGGGAGTTACAGGTTCTTATTAATGGGAAGTGGAAGATCGCTACAATAAATTGAAGCAGGGACATCTATAGAAGGATGTCTCTTTGGGAAAGATTGGAGTATCATGTTTCTAAGGAAGTCCCTATGGTAGTGGGTGGTGATTTTAAGTGTTTTCTATCAAGGGAGGAGAAGAAGGGAGGAAGGAATTTTGTTTACTCTCTTGGTCCTAAGGAGATGAAGGCCTTTATAACTTGTAATGATTTACATGAAGTTGAGAGTATTAGTCCTATGTTAACGTGGTGCAATAACAAGAAGGGAGCTGAAATGATTCTTGAACAGTTGGATAGGTGCCTTCTCAAATCAGTGGCTATGAACTTGTCCCACCGGATGGTGGTGAGGCATTTGACAAAGATTTAGACCACAGTCCAATTTTGCTGAATTTATTGGAGTTCAATAAGACATGTAAAAAGTAGATAGTTTCAATATGTATGGGCATCAATTCCAGCTTCTTCCGCTATTGTTAAGAAGGCATGGGGGGTAAACATTTGTTGTGATCCTCATCATATTTTGAATGAAAAGATAAATAGAGCATTAAAACCATTATTTTATTAGAGTAAAGACAAATATAAAGAATTAAAACAGTTGAAAAAGGATCTGAAGAAACAAATCCTAGACTTGCAGACAAAGGAAGTTGATTTTGGGTTTCTAACTGAAGAGGAAGCTTGGTTACTTAACGTAAAAATGGATAATTTGAATTCTACTTTAGCTCGTCTCTGTACATGGTGGAGGCAGCGAGCCAAAGTAAAATGGCTGAAGGAATGAGACTCAAATTTTAGATTTTTTTCATGCTTATGCTAGTCCAAGAAGGGATATAAATTTTACTAACAAAATAAAGGATGAGAATAGTTTGATTGTGTAAGAGCATATTAAGGTGGAAAATGTTCTTAACAACTACTTCAAGGATAAGTGGAAAGAAAGGGAGTGTTCTTTAGTGGGATGGACTAAACCGTGGAGGACATTAAGTGAAGAAGACACTTTGGTGTTAAACAAAGATTTTTCTTTTGGATACATGTATAAGGTAATCTAAGAGTTGAGTGGGAACATTGCTTAGGGCAAAGACAAAATTTCTTATTATTTTATCAAGTCATATTGGTCTATAATCAAGGAAGATCTATGGAATGCGGTGGATCACTTCTTCAAAATTGGGAAGATGTGAAAGGAGTGGAAAGAAACAATTATAGTGTTGATTCCTAAGGTAAAGAACCCTTTATCTCCTTCTAACTTTAGACCGATCAATTTATGTACCTCAATTTATAAGGTAGATGTGAAGATGATCATGAATAGACTATTGCTTGTTATTCATAAACTAATTTTGGTAGAGAAAGTAGCCTTCTTGAAAGGTAGATCACTATCGGATAATGTATTGGTAGCCCATGAAGTCTTCCACTAGTTTAGGTACTCTAAATCTTCCCATGGTTTAGTTTCTTTTAAGATAGATATGGAGCAAGCCAATGACTCTATGGGATGGCTTACTTTATTCAAGGCTTTGGAGTATTTTGGCTATCCAATTAATTTTACTAATCTCATTATGTATTTTGTTTATAGTTATTACTTTTCATTATCCAATAATGGAAACTTATCCAATTGAATTGAAGCAAAGAGTGGCTTTCACCAAGGGTGTCCATTGTCTCCATTTTTGTTCATTTTATGTGCTCAACTACTATCCAATGCATTTTATCAAAAGAAGGAATTGATTGGTATTCAAATTTATCCTAATGGGCCTTTGATCTCTCACTTACTTTACATCGACGATATCATCATTTTTTATGAAGCTAGAATGAAAATGGTTAAGGAGGTTAAATGCACAATCATGTACTTTTATAGTTGGATGGGCCAAAGTGTGAATTCAAAAGAGTCTAGAGTATATTTTGGGAAATCAGTCAAGAGAAGAAAGAGTAAAAGAATAGCTAGAGTCATGAACTTAAAGGAGATAAAGGATTTCTCATACTTGGGCATTAAAATGGCTTTCAGAAGACTTATTATTTTTATTTCTTTGGCCAGCAGGTTAACCTTGGCCAAATCAGTGTTGCTATTATTCCCCACATTCCATTCATCCCTTTCTTTGGTTCCCAAAAGTATTTTGAATTAAATTCACAAGTTATGCAGGAGCTTGATATGGAGCAAGTTTGATGGAAGAAATGGTATTCACTATGTAAGCTGGGATTCTTTATGTAAACCAAAGACTCAAGGTGAATGTGGATTAGATCCTTGTTTGAAGAAAACTGGTCCATTGAGAGCAAAATTGGCATAGAGGTATTTTCAAGATAAAGATGCATTGATGCATAGGATCCTATTCCCTAAATATGGCACAATTATTGATAGCAATTCGTTGGGTAATTCAGGTTCAGTGGGTTGGAGACTAATAAGAAGTGGAGAGATGTTCCTAAAACCTATTGTCAAATGGAGAATTGCAAATGGGAAATTTGTGAATGTATTCAAAGATAAGTGGTTATTGGATAGAAGTTTGGATAAATGGCCAACATTTGTCCAAGCAAATGAGGGCAATGAATTAACGATTGACAGTTTGATCAGTAATGGGAGCTGGGATGAATTGAAGTTGGAAGAGTTATGTGGACCAGAACTTGTAAAGTTGATAACTGGCTTTTGGATTTCATCTGAAGAGGCAGAGGATAAGCTGGAATTAATTCATATGATTCCATGTAAAATAATTGCTGCAATGGAAATTGAGTATTTGGAAGAACAATCTATAGCTCTCCATGGATACGATTGGTTAAAAAAGGCTAGTCTATGTTCTAAAGTGGACAACTTTTGGTGGAGAATTCTTCAAAAGGCTATTCCTATGAATCATTTTCTATGTCATAGAAGATTACAAAGTATGGAAAGCTACCCATGGGGGTGTGAGGATGTTGAAGACAATGAGCATATAGTCACTAAATGTTGGAAATTAAATGGAGTAATCTAGCACTTGAACAAATGGGGATTTGAAATTCCTAGTTTCAATTCATTTGAAACTAGTTGCATATGGTTACACAACAAAAATCTGTGGTTGATTGGTCTCTTTTGTAACTTGGTGTATTTATCATGGAGAGCTAGGAATGAATTTGTTCATGATGGCAGTCGAACAACTCTTGGGTGATAGCAACTAATGCTGTGAATTATGATGCGATATCTAAGCATTCAAAAGGTATGAATTTGGGTATCTGGAATGTCAACCAACCGATTAGGTTTTTTTATGATATTTGGCATCCCCCTCCACCCAACTAGATAAAAGTGAACTTTGATGCTTCCCTTTGTTCTTCGTACAAGGCCGAAATTGGAGGAGTATTTCGAGACCATAGAAGAAGATTTTTTATGGTATTTGGTGGAAAGCTTATTCATTAGAATATCTCTTCCTTGGAACTTCAAGCCATTCTTTCTATCAAGGAGGTGACTAGAGAGTGGATGTTTGCTTGCAAGGGAATAATCATAGAAGGTGATAATCATCAGAATGTCAATAACTTTATTAAAGGCCTTATGAGGAAAGGCAACAATGAATTGGTATATTTATCTTTTATCAAAGATTTTAATTATGGAATTTTCAATTGTGTTAAAAGAGAATGCAATAAGTTAGCGGACCTATGTGCTAACTATGCTATTTTTAATTCTTTCATTTGGGATGATTTTGTGATGAATAAGATTCATACCACTTTACTAAAGTGTTAAAGGAGGAATCAAATGCCATTAGGATGTAATTGTATTTTATTTTTAATGGAGCATTTCTTCTTTTCTTCAAAAAAAGGGCCTTTTAGGCATTCTGCTTAACTCCTCTAGAAGGCACAAATGCTTTGGATTTCAAGGACATGAATAAAATTTAAATAGACAAAGACCATCATGTATTGTGTAGAATTATATTTAGGAAAACATCAATAAATTAGATTAAGGGATCCATAATAAATCTTAGATAATTAATGAGGACTTTTGTACGCTATTTTTACCTCCCTTTTGAAAGGCATAAGGGTATGGGATTCTTATGTCTTAAATGAACCACTAATAAATAATAAATCAAAAGACATTAATACATCATGTCTAATTAGTTTGGATAACTATATGTAATAGATTTACGTAGCTCGAGTAAAATTATGAGCCTTAGGATGTGTAGGTTAATATCTTTTACACTTTAAAGTCATTAGCTTAAATGACTCTTTAAAGCTAAAAAATCAAATCTAATATTTCAAAACAAAAATAATAGAACATTAAATTTTTATGTCTTAAACTTAAATTAAAAAAAAAAATCTCCTTTTACTCTTTAAGAAACAATTATTTTCAAATAAAGGAACCAAAGTAAGATACCACTTAGGACATCAAAGCGTTATTCTCACAATGTACATGGTTCGTTAAGAATACTAAATTTAGTTTGGTCTAAGCAAGTGATTTTTTTGTTATGGTTGCAGATGAATTGCTTTTAGAGCATCCTATGTTTATTTATTTATTTTCAACACTCTGTATACCATACAAGTTTAGATTTATGTTGGTGCCCTTTAGACTCTTATAGGTTGCATTAGATTCATTAAATTCATATACCCCTACATTTCATTAATTTTTTATACAAGCTCCAACATTGAATTTATTACTTGCAAATTTAATGAATAATGTACCTAGGATCTGAGAAAAATATAAAGAGTCATTGTAAATATTATTTTTATATAGTTCGAGTTGTACAAAGCAGATGAGTTGTAAAGGGTTAAAGTTACTTTCTTATATTTACATGTGGGGAATCAAAAGATAATTAACACTCCCGTGGATGGAATTCTCTTTTAAAATCTTATAATAAGATCTAGAACCAGAAGATGATGAGCAGGTACATTTAAATCTATATTTTTCATTGGTTCAAAACACCATGTATTGTTGGTGGGGCCTGACCACCTTCGTTTTTAGCAGACCAAGGGTTGTATTTCTCTTTTTATTAAGAAAATTTTTTTTACTTACACACTCTTCCTTTTTATGTTTTTTCATATACTTACAATGCAATCATATGAGTGAAAGGTTCTATTAGAGGGTAGTCCTTTTTACAGGTTTCTTTAGATTTATATATTCTAGACTTTATAGGAACATGTATGCTAGTTCTAAGATAATATAATATTGGAACCATTAAAAAGAGCAACATTTCCTTGAAATGGATACATTCATATAAATATTATTTGCAATGTACACTAGCCCAACACACAACCCATCTACAAGGATGGGAGGGGGCAACGTGACTGGGTTGTCATACCATTTGCTATTGTTTTATGGTTTTTATACTACCATCTTTTCTAGAAAATCCATACTTTGCAATTCAATAATTTTTTTTAGTAAAAAAAAAAGAAGATAAAACTTGGAGTTTATTGCATCTTTTGTGTTAAAATTGTATAAGCAAGGAACCTTTGATCAAATTTATATTTCTTAACCCTGATTTTAAATCTGAACACTACCAAAAAATGGGGCTACTGCAGCACTCTTTTGGACCTATCCCAGTGGTTTTAACCCCTACTATTTTTCTTGCAGCGGTTCTAAACCGCTACATATCCACTGTAATTACATTACGCTGCAATGACATTCCGCAGTGGTTTAAGAACCGGCGGAGTAGAAATGCTGACTATAGCAGCGGTTTTAACCGCTGCAAAGCTCCAGAATAGTGCCAGTTATAACAGCCACAAATAATGAAAAAAAAATGATATCTAGTAATGTAGCGGTTTTAACCGGTACTATTCAACCACTACAAAGTTCCAGAATTATTTTTTAAAAAAACAAAACCCAAATGTCCACCGAAAACAAATATAATACATTCTGCAGCTTTGCAGCGGTTAAAACCGCTACAATGTTCCAGAATTTAAAAAAAAAATGAAACCTAAATGTCCACCAAAAACAAATATAATACATTCACCAAACTGAAACCTAAACCCACATAAATAGGAGATGTAACTGAAACAAAAATACTAGTGAAATCATAGAGATTCAAAACAACAACAAAAGAATAATGAACTATATAAATAATTGAGTCGCATGACTCAAACAAGAGAACATTAAAAACTTTGACATAAGATGAAAGAAGTGCGCTTCTATGCTTTTATTTATACTACAAACTTTAATTGAAATAGTTGGTCCTAAATGGTAGAAGAATTATATAAACACAAAGAAACCAAATTGAGAGATAAAATCAATGGAGTTGTGGCATGCAAAATCATTACTCTCAGTAGCCATTATTCATTGAAAAGTTTGATTCACATGATGCACATGCTAAGAGCTTGGCTAAATTGGAAATAGTAGGTATTATGTCACACCTAGATGCCGTCAAAGTTTGATTCTTGTTTTTCTCTGTACATTTGCTTTGGTTGCACTTCTATTTCAACTTCTAATACTCTCTGATAAGGTAGTAACTGGTAATCGGCTTGATGAAGAGGTAGGGATTTGTCCATTTTGAATGCATAAATGACCTGAATGCTATATAGATTCGTATGATATACCCCAATTACCCTAATTGTTACTTCTGCAGACTATTGACCGGCTGATAGAGGCAGGAAATAGCGAGCAAATCTTCCATAAGGCAATCCAGGAGCAAGGACGTGGTCAGGTAAGTCGTTTAAGATATTAAACAAAGAACTTGAAAAGTTACATAACAGTTCAGGGTCTTATGCTGCATTTATATGAATAATCATATATCATTTCACCAAATGATCAAACTAGATCAACCAATTCATTTAGCAATGAGTTACTATGTTTCTTTGTTGATGCTCACCCCAGTCATGTTAAAGATTTTGGCCCTTGAAATTAATCACAGACAGTGACTCGATTCTTACAACAACAACAACGGTAATCCTTTGTCCCACTACGAGGGGTTGGCTACATAAATCCTTTGTCTTTCTTAACATAAGACAAATCTAATACTACCTCATCAAATTGGAAATAGTTAAGAAATAAAAAGATTATGTTGGTCAAAACGTAATAAATTATAGATCGAGATATTGAACTTGCATCATCATCTCCAAACAAACCACTATTCCAATGAGAGAAGAATTTTACAAACACAAACAAAGGAAAAAGGCAAGCTTCATACTACCTCACGAATATAATGCCCCCAAACATATATAAGAGCTCTGAAATGTGCTTAAAATAACCATGTAATGGCCACCAAGAAATAAAAATAATACTAGATAATCTCAAAAAGGGAGGATCATTCATCATTCTTGTTTTGCGATCTATAATATCAAATTTTTAAGCAACATCCCAAAAAGTAGAATTACATACCAAGATGCATTTCAAAACAACTTACATAAACATGGGTTATCTTCAAAATGAAATTCTTTTTCTTCTATAACTTCATCTTTAAGAAGAAGTTTCATTGCCACCCTATCAATTATAAGAAGATTGTAAAATATTACTATTCAAATAACCAATATTAAAATTAGAATGTGAAAATTTACATACCATTTGTGAGCTTCCTTGAAGTGGATGCTGCATTCGAATTTCTTGCATGAATTACCTCATTTCAGTACGTAATGAGTTAACCTCCTCTCTAAACTACTCTTTGAGAGTAACTATTTGACTTAAATTATTTCCACAACTACTCGTGCCATTATTTGTGTTACGAGGGAAATATCATGTAGGTGTTACACCAAAACCTTGGGTTCTAACTCTGTCTGGGTGTTCAGGTCCCATTACCATACTGAACACCCTTTCGTTAGCCTCCACATTCCCATCCTCTGGTGTAAGCTCATCCTTAGCCAAAAGTTCGCAAGCTTGTATCTATGTTATAATAAATTTAGTTAATTTTTATTTTAAATAAACTAAATATAATAATGAATTACATATAAAAAAATTATAGCTTGACTAAAATTACCCATCTCTGATTAGCATCTTCAGATGACCAGGTGCCACCTTTACGCAATCTGTTAACTCTCCATAATAATAATCTATCCTTGATAGCCTAAATCAACAAATTTCAACATTAGGCAATTAATTACTAAATATGAACAGAAATTTTATATAAATTGAAATATATACCATCTCTTGTTGCCTTCGAACAGAACTCACACACCCCATAGTGTGAGGACAAGTTTGTTTCTTTGCATTTGCAGCATTTATGGTGGCCCTCTCATGTTACATATGATTATAACTTTAAGCTGATTTGTTATGAAAATTTTAATTAAATATAATGATGGTACTAACCTTATCTTTTGGTTGTGACCACTGATTGACTAGATGACACCACTGTGTTGCATCAACACCAGCTGGAATAGACTCCATAATTTCCTCGATAGGACGGAAATCCCAATGCTCAGCTTTTAAATTAGTCTTATAATTAAGCCACTTAACTCCAAGGGATTGAAGAATCCAGTGACGTATATGTCCAGGAAATGCAAACTTTGACTGAAATATAAACAAATATTTTCTTAATCATAACATAAACCTTAATATTGAAAATTTATTTAATATTTTATTTACCTCCACTTCAGCTAACATTTTTTTCTTAAAAGGCTCCAGACCCTTATTTCTCCAATCTGGAAAGGATAAGAGTGTCAGCACAAGATCTCTTGCAATGACACCTAGATATGATCCTTATAGGACAGACTCTGAAATATTGCTTGGCACATTATTCTCATTCACCTCTATATGAACACGTGTACCTGGCCTCATGTTTTGTATGTCAATGCATGTGGTGCGCCCCCTACGACTTACAGGCACACCTTGCTCATATGTGCATAACACTTTTCATAAGAATAATTACACAGTTACTTGTACTAATTCAAAGAAAAGATTAAAATCAAACCTATGAGCAATATCCCATCATTTGGAGTCTGAATCTGCTCACAAGTAGAATGACGTGGTGATTATTGAGTGCCGCTGCACTCATTCTCCTCTTGACTTTGCTCACAAGTAGAATCTGGGTGAATTGTAGTAGAAGGGTTTCAGATCCTCTACTAGACCCACCTCTTGATAAAACCTTCTTAGCTCGCCTGTATGTACTTCTTCTTGTCATTTCCTGAAAGTGTAGTATAATATCAAAACTCACAAAAGAGATGAAGCATTCGATTTGAAGGGAAATGTAAATGTAACTATTCAGCATTAAGTTTACTGACATTATTGAAGCATGCAACATGTATAAAAAATTTTCCAATATAGTCAAGATCCATAACATGTGTGAAAGTTCATTAGGGATGTTAAGCCCTATAAACTTAGTCCCAAGCTAACCAAGAGGGGGGGGGGGGGTGAATTGGTATTTTAAAAACTATTTTCACAAAGAAAGAAAATTGCATAAACCAAATCACACCATAGAAATAAATACAGAATTTAAAACGCGGAAGCAAGAAAAAGAACATAGAAATTTATAGTGGTTCGGTCGACTCGACCTACGTCCACTCCTTGGAGGCACCCTCGAAGTATTGCACTACAAAATGTGACTCTCCTTTAAATGCGGAGAAGCCCTCAGAAGAACCTCCTTTTTACCACCCCGGCAAGGCAGAGAACCTTCCTCCTTTTGCTTCCTCCTGAAGCTGGCAGAGAACCAAAACCAAAAGCAAACTCCTTACCTCTACCGACCCTTCCACAGATGAGAAACTCTAGACGAAGATGAAACAGAGCGATCCTTGAAGCAACCCTTGTGAATCCCCTCACAAGCTCCCCCTCACAAGATCCTCTCTCTCTCCTCTCTCTCTTTCTCTCCTCAAGGTCTTCTTAGGTCAAGGCAGCAGCAAAAGGTCTTTAAAAATGTTGAACAAGAGCTCTTTAAATAGAAGAGCTTTAAAGGAGCTCATTAATTGCAAGTTGCCGGCTATATTGTCCAGGCCGATATGGACATCGGCCTGGCCGATCAGTACAAATCAATGAAGATCGGCCAGAGCATAGCCCTGGATGCAAAGCTGGATGATTGAAAATTGGCTTGATAGTCCAGGCCGATCTCACGATCGTCCTAGCCGATCAGTTCAAATCAGAGGAAAATCGTCCTGACAATAGCCATGGATACGGGCTGGCCGATACTGATCGTCCTGAAGTAACTTAAGGTTTTTGACTGGATCGTCCTGGTCGATCCTGCGATCGTCCAGGACGATATGATCGTATCAATCATCCTTAATTACTCCCTTGATTTCCTGAACAATTATGGCATAATTTGTGAATATCGTCCAGGCCGATCCTTTGATCGTCCTGGCCGATAATTTAAAAATACAGTATACCATAATTGACTATGGCGGCTACTTCTTTCTATTTTGAGCTTATCATCCTGGCCGATACACGTATCGTCCAAGAAGATCGATTAATGTCGGTTGCCTTAATTAAGAATCCTTAATTAGACTTTCTGTTTTAAGCTGATCGTCTAGGCCGATCCAAAAATCGTCCTGGCCGATATAAGCAAAAATAGAAATTCTAAGTCTCTCAAGTGTGTGTGTGAAGGGTTACATAGCATCAGTCTCTTTGACCATTACAAGGAGACTCAAGAGGTGAAAATCAAACGTACAGACTGACTCAACCCTAAACCTACGCAATCCTGAACTTGGCTCCTTCTTGATCGTCTGATCTTCGATTCCTAAAAAGTTAGAAGCAACAAGCAGTCCAAGAGAAACAGTGTTTGTCAATCATCAAAACATAAGCAATAAAAAATAGATTTTCAACAATGTGTATAACCATCATTAAATAAGAAGTTATAATCAACACCATATCTCATAATTAATCTAACATGAAGTCTTGAGATGATGGAGAATAAACAAGCTTTCTTTAAACAATTAATCTTTCTAACAAGAAAATCATGAATCCCTTCCACCAAAATACACTAAAATGTGTTATTAAGAAGGTGGTATGACAAACAAACTCTCTATTAACAGTAAATAATGATCAGAAAAGGAAAAAAAGTTCATCTTTAATTTCACTCAAATGGCCAAGTGTTTTGTAATAAATATAAATTTAACAACTTGCTCACAACAAAAGCAAAAGCACAGTTTTTCCATCTCATTTTATATCAGACTCTTCTGATCTGTTTCATCTTCTTTTGGGTTCTTTCTCCTTCAAAATGGCTTGCCCGAATCAAATATTTGATGAAGTTTTTATTGATTCAGCAGGTGCTTATTCAAAAATATAACTCCACCTAAATGTAGAGATAGATCTTATTGTCAAAATATATAATCTTGAAATCAAAGCATGCAAGCGCGCAGAGCCTAAGAAAAATTTAGGTGGAGTTATATTTTTTAATAAGCATCCATCACAGCTTTTTCTCCTCATTCCCACCTTCGGTTGTGCAGACAACACTTCTTGCAGACTCTCTCCACACTATTAATGATCTGCCACAGCAGCCGGCACATCCATACTGTTAGCTGATATTCTATCTCATTTTTTCAAAACAAAAATGGCAAAAGTTTTCATACCTTTTCAGATTTTGTGAAAGCAAGGCAAACAGAAAAGATTTAGATAAATCATTAAAGAAAACATTTGAATGTAGATTTGCATATAACAAAGCATGAAATATTAGAAAACATTAAAGTATCCCAACTTACATTTATTTACCACCAGAAATACTTGAATCATATACATCTCTAGGCCTTATACAAACAACAAAATTCCAATTCATATTTTTTGGATCTTAAATGTAGTAGACTGGTTCAACTTGCGAAGAGAAAACAATTGGATCATCTTCTAATTTTTCACCAGTGTGAATAAGACGTGAAAAATTCACCAAAGTGTAACCAAACTGATCTTGCTTTACCCCGGTGCCAGTTGTGTTCGCCCAATCGCATTTGAATAGCATCACTTTGAACTTTTCTGAATAATTTATCTCAATAATATCATTAATTTTCTCATAATAATTGAAGTTTCCAATTTTTGTGCTATTAACAACACCATAATTCTGAGCTTTCTTATTCTCATCTCTGGTTTTTATGTAAAAGGTATATCCATTAATAAAAAAACCTTTATATGTACGTGCAATTTTATTGGGCCCCTTGTCCAGGACCTTAATTTCTTCTGTTACTTCTGGACCACCATCACCCATAACCTAAAATAATTATTAGCCTTTACACAAGTGTAAATATTAAATATTAAATATTAAATAAAAACATCAAGCTTAAAGCTTACTGTTATTCTCAACCATTCATGAAATTTTTCATTAATAAGTTTCTCGACATCCCAAGTTTTAAGATGTGTGTGCGCGTGCCTCTTTCTTTTCTCACTATCTTTAAAATGTTCTCTTAATGGTATAAGACTATCACAATGATGTAGCACATATCTATGTGCTTGGGTTAATGATTTCTCATCTAGCACAAGTGAATATACCTTCCCTAATGAAATACCACCACTAGAAAACATAAACACATCTTCCTTTTCAAGTGATAATCCAGTTGTTCTAATATTTTGGCTATACCCCTCCAAATATTTGGAACAAAATGAAATCCCTTCTTTAGCAATAAATCCCTCTGCAATGGAGCCCTCAGGTTGTGCTTTATTGTCAACATAATTCTTTAATATCGAGAAGAATCTGCAAATGATATAAACTCTTAAAATATTTATCATATATGTGAGTAATAGAGATAATATTTTATATGTTACCTTTCAAATGGGTACATCCAGCGGTATTGAACAGGACCACCTAATTTAACTTCCTCTGTTAAGTGTAAAAGAAGATGAACCATTATCGTGAAGAATGATGGAAGGAATGTTTTTTCCATCTTACATAAAGTCATAACGATATTATTCTGCAGCATCTCTAACTCAGTGGGAAAGATAACCTTTGCACAAATTACTTTTAGGAAATGTGAAATCTCCACCACAATGCACATGACTTCATCTAAAGGTGCACATGACCGAAGCGCAATTGGTAGAATGTCTTATATTAGAATATGACAGTCATGACTTTTTAAGCCCATAATTTTACAATCAGAAACTTTGACACACCTTGAAATGTTTGATGCATAGCCTTTAGGTAATTTTAAATTCTTCAAAACTTTACAGAACATCACTTTGTTTTTCTTTGACATTATGAAAGCTACCATCCTTTAGAATATGTGGATGCAATTCATTTTTAATTCCAATATCAACCAAATCTTGTCTTGCTTGTAAGTTATCCTTTGATTTTTCCAAATCAAGCAAAGTTCCAATAAAATTGTCATAAATGTTCTTCTCAATATGCATAACATCCAAGTTATGTGGCAGTAAGTTATACTCCCAATAAGGTAAGTCAAAAAAAATTGATTTTTTCTTCCATCCTTCAATTCCCTGTACAACACGTCCTCTTTTTTGACCAGCTTTACTTAAGGATGCAATTGGAAATTCTATATCATGTAATTGTGATAGAACTTCAGTGCCAGTTCTCCTTTTAGGTTCTCTTCGAACTTCCTCAGTGTTATCAAAGTATTTTTTTTGGCGGCGTAAAATATGATTATCTGGAAGCCAACGACGATGACCCATGTAAGAGAATTTCTTGCCATTTTATAACCACAATGAGTCTGTATTTTGTGCACAACAAGGACAAGCAAATCTTCCTTTAGTGCTCCACCCAGACAACATACCGTATGCTGGGAAATCATTAATGGTCCATAGTAATGCAGCTCGCATGCTGAAAATTTGTCCACTTGCTGTATCATAACATTGAACTCCATGCCATAATTTGCATAACTCTTGAATCAAAGGTTGAAGATAAATATCAATAGCATTTCATGGACTTCTCTCTCCAGGTATTATAGTTGATAGGATAAAAGAATCATGTTTCATCCCAACCCAAGGTGGCATATTATATGGAACTAGAAGTATAGGCCAAATACTATATGTACTACTCATAATCTTGAATGGATTAAACCCATCCCTAGATAAACCAAGACGAATATTACGTGGGTCCAAAGCAAAGTCAGGGTATTGAGAGTCAAAAGCTTTCCATGCTTCTCCATCAGTTGGATGTTGTAGCAAACCATCTACATTTCTATGTTTAGCATGCCAAATCATCTCTTTAGCCGATTTCTTTTTTTTTTTTTAAATCTTTGAAATCTTGGAATTAATGGAAAATATCTGACAATTTTAGCTGACTTCATATGAGTTTTTTTCCTGTAGAATTTTTCTTTATTATAGTTGACCATCTTAACGTTTCACATATGTGACATATATTCTGATCAGATATATCTTTCCAGAATAACATACAATCATTAGGACATGCATCTATCTTTGTATATCAAAGATCAAATGCTTTCATCATCTTCTTCACTTCGTACGTACTTTAGGCAACAACACCCCTTCAGGAAAGGCATCAACCAATAACTCAAGTAGCATATCAAAGGATCTTGCCGTCCAAGAATGCAAACATTTCAAACGAAATAACTTCAATATAAAAGAAAGCTTTGAGAAGGTTTTACATCCAGGGTACAACTCTGCTCTTGCATCCTGCATTAAATTAGCAAATTTTTCACCATGATCATTTTCTTCATTGGTATTGAACTCATTCTGCTCCATTGCTGGATTTTGAACTAGATCATTTGGACATAATATGTCTCTTAATAATCCATCCATATCATCTATTCTTATATTCTCAGAAGGAGCTTCACCTTCATTTACCTTTGGTATGCCCCTAGATGCGTCATTCTATGCATATTCATCTATAATACAATGCTCTTCCCCATGTCGATTCCATACAACATATCTAGGAAAAAATCCTTTATAAAATAAATGGTCTTTCACATCTTCCATCGAAAGGAAGTGCCTATTAATGCATGACTTGCATGGACATAAAATTTTCCCTGACAAATTCTTGCTTCGACTTGCAAACTCTATGAAATTATTTACACCATTTACATAATCATGGCTCCACTTGGCTTTTGTAATCCAACTCTTATCCATATTAAGTGAAAAATTAGTTTCCAAGTCACTGCTATGAATAAAGAATCATTAGGTCAGAAAAAAATTAATTAATAAATCACTATAGTCTCTAATTATTGTTGTCTTGAAGGAATTATAAATTTCAAATGGCATTAGAAAATTTCTCTACTTATTGTTGTCTTTTAGTTCATTTGAAACCTTAGAAAGAAGAGTGGAGCTTTGTACGTGGTTCCCAAAAAAAATCCTTTTATCCTTATGTTCTAAAATTACTATTTTTGCACAAAAACAGTTCTAAATCCCTTAATAAATAATCATCCAATATGCCTAGCAATGTTACAGAAGTTTATAAAGTGTTTATATTTGATGAACGACTTTACGAATCCATAAAATCAACATATCTTTGTCATATTTTCTGATATCATATTAGATTGAAGAAGTTCACATAATCGATCAATATGATCGATCACAACTTTTATATTCTTTTTAATATAAATAATAACAACTATATTGATATATTTGTGGATATCAAAATCCTTTTCCCTTTTTAAAACATCTAAGCTTTATTTATTAATTTTTTTCGCGCTTCTTTATTAATGTTATGCCTTATTATTACAATATATTATTACAATAGATTGATACGCCATTGTCTATTTATTATATAAAAACAAATTAATATAATATCTTTAATTTCCTAAGATGCTTAACAATATTTTTTGTCTCTATCTGATCATGAACAATCCCATTTTGTCTAGTCAGAAGATCTGCCACATGTAGAATATGAACAAAAGTTTGAAATTTATGCATGGAATACTGCATTAGACGACCAACTTTAGCACTAATTACAATGTATTTTTCTTTATTTTTCTTGTGGAATGAGAAAGAAAATCTAATCAGTAAGGCTGAATATCATGCATATGAGACGTTGAACATAGAAATAATATTTAAGATACCAATCCACTACTCAAACCAAGATCCAATTTCCATACAACTATAGAATGAAACATGAAATCCTGTAAATCAGAATTTTTAATGGATAAAAAGTAAACACTTGCATGTAAAAACTCTAAAGTATAGAAAAGTGTCACTCTATGTGATCCAAAACACAATAATAAAACAAATTCAATTTGTTAGTGATCCAAACTGATTAATAAAAATAGATGATATAATCATATTTTACAATCTAATGAAGATATTAACAATATATTTATTAAAAACAAGAGAATTTCTATATGAGCAATTGACAATTCTTGTGAAATTGACTAAGTGGTAAATCTAGGCAAAACCAAAACTCACGGTAGATGATAGTAGGATTTGAGCACACTGGCAAAATGCAAAACCAAATCTCATGGTATAAGACTAAGGTCTATAAACGTGCTACCAATTTTAAAGGCAAATAATAGCAGGATTTGAGCACATCGACAAAATGCAAAATGAAATCTGAGGGCAAATGATCTGGCCTAAATCCTGCTACCAAACAGCCCCTTAAATGTTGATCATTTTTCTGATTTTAGGGATTACACTAACAAGATAAGAAGAAGAATGACAAGAAAAGGGAAAAGATCGAAGAAGAATACAAAGGAAAAGAAGAAGAAGATGACGAAGAAGAGGAAGAGACTCATAGTGAAGAAAGGTCGGCCAGAGGTGCCTTTCGCGTGAGGAGAATACTGATCGAGCAAAATGTGAGCGGGATGTGCGCAATGCTGCTCTCTACCAAGACGCGCTACATCGTTTCGCTCCACTGCAGTCACACGCAGAATAGCAGAGAAGGATCGGGATTTTGTTCTAGCTCGTAGAAATAGAATTAGGGCTTTCTTTTAATTTGCGACGATTTAAACAATGTGTTACGGCACCAGTTTTAACCGGTGCAAGAATTAGTTTTTAGCAGCGGTTCTATTACCGCTGCTACCAACTGATGCTAAAAAGATAACTTTTAGTAGTGGAATTAGAATACTTTATTCTTATAATAAAAAAATTTATCTTACCTACATCCATCAAAACTAGAGTTCCTGATTTTAATATTACATAGTTTGGTTATTACCTTGCAATGCACTCTAAGTGACTTCAAGTCCATATGATTTTATGCCTCTCCAACTCCTTCCTTAGGGATTTCTCCAACCTCCCGAATATGCTAAATAATTATAAAATAAAAAAGAAGGTATTTTTCAAAAAAATTAAATAAAATATAATTATTTTTAAAAAATTAAAAAAATATGTATTGTCTCTACTTTAAATGAAAGTTTTCTCTTTATAGATGTAACTAATTGTGGAGGATAGCCTCTATGGAAACTGAATTACCTAGGTTAATAATAACACTATATTAGTTGTTGATATAAGGAAAAGATTCTTTGGATGCTAACCAAAGCTATTCCTTGATTAGTTTCATTTTCAAAATTATTGGTGAATGTGAATTTTATCCTTAAGGATGAATTTTACATTCCATATACTGATTTTGATTATGAAAATAAACCCAATTCTCTTTTCAAGTTGATAGTTTAGCCTTAGTCTACCATTCATGGAAGTATAATATATTACCTATGTAAATTTATTCAAAGAAACACTAAAAGGAATCTATGGCTAATACATTTATTTTAGACATAATATTTTTCTAGCATGTCTACTAGGAAATGGTTCGCTCTCCATCTTTAGTTGATACTGGACTTTAAATTGATATAATAATTACTTTTGTAGTGAATTATGTTACCTCCTTGCAATGTTCTTTCCATGCATTCCAACCTTCGATGAGAATTATCACTGCTTTAATTATCAATGTTTAAATATTCAAGTTAAACCTCAATCAATCCTCAGTTTAAATCTAAACTCTTGATTCATCAACTTTCAAGTCTAGAATAGTGCATCATACTTAAATTACTTTGCATAGCATAGTCATATTATTTTTAATGGGTTTATATTCAAAACCATAATGATTTCTATCATTAATTGTTAACAACGAGCTTTAGAGAGTAAATAGATTCAGTTAAGTATATTCTCTTTATTCAGGATCTAATTTTGACTTGGTAAGTTCTGTAACTATTAGGGATTTCTACTCTAATTTTAAAAAAAATGATAGGAAAACTCATCTTTATCTTCAACTTTAGCCAGGCTCAGTCTACAAAATGTTGTAAGATTAAGTTTGGATTAGGATTTAATACAGGACTATTTAGTTTCAGTGCACCACAAAATCAAGTTTTTAAGACTATAAAAAAAATTATCAAATCCACACCACTTCAAGCTATCATTCAAGGTGGGTCTGTCGCTACCAAACCATCCATTTTCTTCTATTTCACTTTCCCTCAACCTTCTAATAACATCAAACGAAAGTTTATTGTTAATACTAAAGTGCATGTTTTCAAGGAATTTGAGATAAGGTTATATTTAGGAGTAAGGAGATGATTAGATTTTCGCATTTCTTTATGAACCTTCACTTAATATATAGGGATAATTAAGCCAAACTTTTAAAAGATAATTTTTTAATCACTTTTGCAACTTAAGCAGTAACTAATGTCGACTCTGAAAACTTCTTAAGTAGCTATAAATTATACATGTTTGGTTTTAAATCATTTCTGTCCACTATTAACTAGTGTTGGAGAAGAGAATTTATTTAGGAGAGTAAACTCTTTTTCCACTCCTTTTCACAGGAATCTTCTTCTACCTTTCTTATCCAAAATGAGATGGAAATTTAAATCTTTACTAGATGGATTATTTTATTATTGTGAAAATATTTTTTTGGGAAATCAATAAAGCTGTTTACTATAAGTATTATAAATGTAATTTTTTCCAAAACATTACTCAATAAGTTATAGTATGACAAGTATTTCCTTCAATCAAGAGAAGGTTATCAGTTTTAAAAATAAGGTTAGAGTCGGCCGATTCTTACTACCAATGATAACTAAGAACCAAAGAAGTTTTTAATTGCTAATGGCTATGCAAAATAAGGAAACCATCTAAGTAATTGAACTCCTATTAAATCTCTAGAATAAGGAGCATTTGCTGATTGAGGGTATAGTCACATATCTCAAACATTCTTAAATCAATATAGTAATTTTTAGTTAGAACCTTTGGTCAATATTTAAAACAACATCAATCAAGAGTCGATCAACATATTTTATAACTTATGGAATTACCATCATACATTTATATAAGGAGGTTGAAATAAAAAAACTAGCAAGCCTTATTATCTAACAAAGAGGTATTGGAGGCATAAAATGGTTTCAACTCAAACTACATTAATCACTCATAAAATTGGTTCAATAGAAGAGAGAATGAATAAAAGAAAATTCATAGCATAATCATAAGCTATCAAAAAGTATATTCCAATTGATCCACATAATATGGTAGGGAAATCTATCAAATAAATAATGGATCATCTAAAAGAAAGTATCAGGAAAATAAACAAAAAAATTTCTTTATGTTTCTACTAATTGTCATAGGTAGTCAAAAAATGAGTTTTAAAGAAGTGTTAAAGATGTCATTTCTATGATAAAACATAATATTTTAGCTAGAGAATGAAAAGTATTTCTCCCTACTAAAATAATCGTACAATTTAATGAATGATTCTTGAGTCGAGCAACTATTGCTAAAAGACATCACTAAGAATAAAAAAAAAGCTTTAAGCACTAAGGATTATCAAAATCATCTAACCATCAGAGTTAATGAAATCCTATTAAATCTCTAGTATATGGATTCTTAGATCATTGAGTGTAAAAACCCAATCACCTCCATCTTAAAATGATTGTTCAAAATTTTTAAATACAACCATTGGTTGCTCTTCAAATCTTCATCCATCAAGTGTTGGATCTACAGCGTTTACTAGCGAGAGACTCTTGTTCCTTCTATGATAGAAGGAGGCATAAAAGAAAAAAATTAACATTATTATTTGATAAGGAGAGGGTTATAAGCCAAAAAATAGTTGCCATTCCAACTTCACTAATAACTCATAAAAATGCTGCAATAGAGGAGATAATCAAGAAACAAAAATTTATTGTTGAATCATAATCTATCCAAGAGTGAACTCTAGTTGATCCATATAGCGTGGTAGAAATTATATTAAAGAAAAAATTGATCATCCCAATGTGGGAATCAAAAAATAAATGAACAGTAAGCTACAAAGAATGAAGAGATGGATTCCAAGACAAAGAAAGGTTTGGTAGTGTCATCGTGGTTCATACTCAATCATCACTTAAAATAGAAAAGGGAAAAGGTAAAAATAATGCGAAGGTAGTAGATGTTAATGTTGACAAAGTTGATACAACATACAAAACACAACCTCTCCTTAAGCTTTTAAATTAGAAAGACGAAAAAATTTAAAGATGAAAAAAATGGAGTTGATTACTATGATAGCCAGGATGAAAAGTTTGAAAATTCGGTAGGGATAATATGAACTAGCCAGTGGCTAAGGAAGAGAGGAGGGGGGGTTAATTGGTGTTTTAAAAATTCTCAAATAGAAATCACTATTTAAATCAAACCAACATTCACCAAAAAATAAATTACAAAAATTAAATGAGGAAAAATAATAAGAAAGAACACACCAAATTTTATAGTAGTTCGGTCAACTTGACTTACGTCCATTCTCTAGAGCCTCTCATTCAAGTATTGTACTAAACTCAGTGACACTCCTTTTTATCTCATAGAAAGGTGGAGAAGACTATACAAAAAACCTTTTTCACCAGCCCCGATGAGATAGAGATCCCAACTCCTTTTGCTTCCACCTACAGTAGGCATAAAATAAATTCCTTTTGCTTCCTCCTGAAGTAGGCAGAGAACCTCAATCAACCACTGAAGTTGACCTCTCTAAAACCTCAAAGGATTTAGGGACTACGACCGGAGAACATGACGTGGATCCTTGCTCAGAGAAGCCTTTATGAAGCCCTCAATAACTCCCCATTACAAGATCCTCTCTCTCTCTCTCTCTCTCTCTCTCTCTCTCTCCCTCCCAAGCTCTCCCTCTCCTTCAGGCTCTCTCAAGTCAGGACAGTAGCAAAAGATAACCTCATGAGTAAACAAGAGATCTTATGATGAATGGCTTCAAATTTTCCCTAAATTGCAATTAATCTACAAATATTATCCAAGACGATCGACGGATCATCCTATACGATCAGTAAAAATTTAGCTTAATCAGCCAGGATGATCTGGAGAAGGCTGGATGATTAAGGGAAAGTTTTGTTTTGATCATCGAGGATAATTCGACATCATCCTGTATTATTAATTCAAAAACACTGAGTATCATCCATACCATCACTTTGTTCGGCCAAACTTTGCTTGTCTGGATAATGGAAAAATAATATATCATCTAAGGCGATATCATGATTGTCCTCTATGATTAGTTTAAAACATTAAAGATAGTCCAGACAGTCGCACTGTTTTGCCAGACTTTATGATTTTGGATGATAAAAAAAAAACTAATCATCCAGGATCATTCGGAATCATCTCGGACAACTATTTTAAATAAATACATGCCATCTAGAACATCGTTCTAGTCATACAACAAGAAACTAAGGTTTGTATAATTGATCATATTGGATGATATGATCGATCAATTAAACCTTAATTGCTTTCCTTAATCATCTGACTAATTAAGGCATAGTTGTAATGTATTGTACAGGATGATGTCCAATAAAAAGTTGCCTAAAAAAATGGTGGATGAATCTTTCTAATTTGAGCCAATCGTCCAGGCCGATTCTAATATTGTCATGGATGATTTACTTAATTTCAGCTACCTTAACTGGGATGCCCTAATTAGGTTTCTACTTTTAACTGATTATCTAGGATGATTTTGGATTATCTCAGATGATATGATCAAAAATAGAAAACTCTAAAAATAAATAGAATTTTTGCCCCTCAGTGTGTGTGTGCAAGGTTACTCATCATCAGGTCCCACTTTGTTACATTTGACTGAAGAAAAGGTAAAAACACTTAACACACATTTGCAGATTGACTCGGTCCTACTTTACGCAACCTTGAGCTGGATTATTTTGTAATTTGAACTTCTGAACCTAAAATGATAGTAGGAAAGATAATTATTGAAAAGTAGAAGTGTAAAAATATTTGCTATCGTTAAAATTATAATATTTGAATCACGATTCGTAATAATCTCCATCTTTTTTATGATGGTAAACATTTGGTAGAATATATAACATGAACAAAAGATAATATGAATCAGGAAATTCAAATTTTACTAAAGTTAAACATATGGTACAAAACATTAGACAAAGATAATAAAGATGTGCAATGAAATAACATAAACACTACCCTACCCCCTTTTAACATAAAAAAGGAGGAAACTAGCTAATAAAAAATAGAATAGAAAATATGAAAACAAACAACATCATAGATAATGGCACAAGGAAGACAATCTATAAGTATGATGGGCCCTGATCATCAAAAGGAGGTGGTTGTAGTAGCTGAAAGAAACTAGGAATAGCAGCGAATTGGTCTGAAAACTAGGCCATATCCTTGTCGTGCTGCTGCTGCTGGTGAATCAAATAAGCATCAAATCAAGCAAAATCCTCTATATGCTACTGATTCTATTCAATAATGTATGTGTCAAACCTTGCTCCCCATTGGTCGAGTCACTCCACTAGCTGATCCAACTGTGTGTGCTGGCGGATTTGATTAGGTGCAGAAAAGTTGCATGAGCAGCTACCTCCTCATCTCCCTCAGCTTCCTCATGCTCTGGGTGGAGACAAGTACTATGAATAACTTTGAAGGAGTTGTTGTTGTAGAAAGTAGGCTAGATATTAGGTGGAGCACGATATTGAAGGTTGTACTTAGTATAAAGCACATTGGCTATGATATTTCCTATGGACAGATCGGGCTTCCTTCGGTACCCTAGATCGCTTATGCTACTAAGATGCTCAATGTAATAAAAAAGAATATCATAATCATTGAAATCTATATCGGCCATGATATAGAAGGCGGTGATCAAAAGGAGAGGAGTGATGTGGACACGATCACTAGCTTTAGGAATAATTGAGGTACGAAGGATATGTTGTATTATCCTAGCGTCTTTGAGTAAGGTGCTAGATCATCCAAGATAATTAGGTGGATCATCCAGAATTATCAACAATAATGGATCATATTGACTGAATTTAAAATGTGTTAAAGCATTGCCACATGGATCATCCAGGACAAACAAGTGGATCATTTAGGATGATCACTAATAATTGAGTAAAAATTTTGAAGATCATTGAGGATTAAGCGGATCATCCAAGCCTGTCACCAATAATTAAAGCAAAAGATGATCAGATCATCTGTGATGAAAATGGATCATCAATGATGATCTTAAATAGAAAAATTCATATCATTCGTAAGATGGAAGATGAACGGAGGTGTGAAGATATTATCAAGGATGATTGGAATATCATCCTTGACGATGTGATAAAAAAATTGAAGATTTTGTGGATATATATAGATGATCAAAGAAGGCCCAAAAACCTATAAAAATAGTGAAATAAAAAGTAGAACAACAAAAAGATGAGAAAAGTGACGAAATGAATGAAAACATAGTTTTTTTATCAATACATGAATATGATAAATTTTTTATGTGATTGAATTAAAATTTTGTAAGAATCAGTGAGTTAACATAGATGTTAGCCCTTGCTCAGGCTTCTCATAGTGAAAACTCTTTTTTAAAAATAAAGATTTAATAATAAGAAATCAATTGGATAAGAAAAAGATATTCGTTCAAAACTTGATTCCAGAAAAATATCTTATATAATAATATACCAAAGTAATTGGTCACAATCATGAATTTTGAAATCAAGCATTTGAAATTATCAAGTGGCACATGAATTATTCTAAGATTTAAAGGTTTGAAAGAGAATGAGCTTGCTTTCTTTTGGGCTCATTTTATGCTTCTTATATCGTTGGAGCACTACGTATCTTTTAATTTTTTATACACTTTGTGTATCCCTTTTTTATTTTTATTTTTTTTACACTTTGTGTATCCTTTTTATTTTTTATTTTTGATACACTTAGTGTATCTTTCAATATTTAATGATCATTGCGCATCTTTTCTTATTTTTTTGGGCTCATTTTATTCCTCTTGTCAATTTTGCAAGCTACATCCTTTTCAAATCTTTGAAGTACTCTCAATTGTTAGAATATCTTCTAGATATTAGAGAATAAAAACTCACTCTCTAATATAAGGATGAGTAAACCATAAAGAAGGATCAAATTCATTTGATAAATGTAATGACAAAATTATAAAAGTTTAAAAGAATTTTAATGACTTTGAGAATTATATATATATATATATATATATATATATATATATATATATATATATATATATATATATATATATATATATATATATATATATATATATATATATATATATATAATAGATTTCTGTAGAAAAATAGAAAATATATCAATAGCAAAGTTCAGTTGTTAATTTAGGATAGACTTTTATATATAAAGAAAAATTACACAGCTAAAAGAAGTTAGAGGAAGGGAAACAAACAATGATGTTTCTTCTTTTAACTAATTTAGGGATGTCAAACATTGACTAAAATTTTTTCAAATATAAAAGTAATGCTTAAAATATCATTTCAGTAGTGACCAAACCAAAAAAAAAACTAAAAAAATAGAAATGAGAAACACAAAAAATAATAACAAATTAAAAGAAAAATATCCAAAAAAAAAAAAGTGTAGAATGCATTAACAAACAACATAACACAAAATTCAGAATTCAGTAAATATAAAGTTCATGTATTTTTATTAATCACACTCAATCTGATCCTTAAGATGTTGAATATGTCAAAGTCCAGTGGTTTAGTAATGATGTCAGCAAGTTGATTTTCAGTTGCCACATGGTGTAACTCAATATCTCATTTGGTCACATGGTCTCTAATAAAGTGATGCCTTTTGTCAAGGTATTTGGTCCTTGAATGTTGGATAGGATTCTTAGAGATGCAAATGGTAATAGGGTTGTCACAAAAGATTAAAATTATGCCTACAGTTAATCATAAATCAAGAATTTATTGCTTCAACTAGAGGACTTGGGCCACATAATATTTTAAAGCAATGTACTCAGTTTCAGTAGTGGAAAGTGCAATATAGTTTTATTTTTTACTAGACCAGGAAACTAAGGACTATCCTATAAATTTGTAAGTACCAGAAGTGTTCTTTCTATCTCCATACATCCAATAAAATTAGAATCAGAATATCCATCAAAAGAAGTGTTGTGCCTAGGATATCATATCCTTAAGTTTTTGGTACCTAAGAGATATCTAAGGATTCTCTTAATTGTAGTGAGATGGGATTCTTTAGCATCTGCTTGAAATTTAGCACGTATTTAATTACTAAACACTATATCATGTCAGTTAACAGTCAAATAAAGTAGTGATCGAATCATTCCTCTGTACTTCTTTTGATCAACAAATTTCCTATTTGAGTCCTTATCTAATTGAACACTGGAGGTCACAAGAGTATTTATTAGATTGGCTTTATCCATTTCATATTTCTTCAAGATATCCTTAATATAATTTGATTGATTTAGATAGGTTCCATCATCTAATTGTCTTACGCTAAACCCAAAAAAATAGAATAACTCTCTCATCATACTCATCTCAAATACATTACTCATTATTTTAGAAATATCATCACATAGTTTTTCATTGGAAGATCTAAAAAGTATATCATCAACATAGATTTGAATAATGAGTAACTCCCCTCCTACTTTCCCTAGAAAAAGGGTGGTGTCTACATTCCCCTTCACAAACTCCCTCTCTAGTAGGAATTTGCTAAGCCTCTTGTACCAAGCTCTAGATGCCTGTTTTAATTCATATAAGGCTTTTTTTATCTTTTAAATATGATTTGAAAATTGTGAACTCTCAAAAGTTAGGGCTTGCTCTACAAACACATCATGTTTATTACCCCATTTAAAACGACACTCTTGACGTCCATATGGAAAAGCTTAAATCCCTTATAACAGGCAAAGTCTAGTAGCACTCAAATGGATTTTAATATAGCTATAGGGGTAAAAGTCTCCATAAAATAAATACCTTCTATTTGGTTGTACCCCTTAGCCACTAATCTTGCCTTATTTTTAACCAGTACAATAGAATCATTCATTTTATTCTTAAAGACCCATTTAGTTCCCGCTACACTTTGATTCTTAGGTTTTTTTACTAACTCCCAAACATCATTCCTAACAAATTAATGTAATTCCTCTTACATTGCTAAGATCTAAAACTCATCAGACAGGGCTTGATTGATGTTGGTGGGTTCAGTTATTGAGATAAAGGCAAAGTGGTTCACTTTCTTCCTAAGTCCTTGCCTAGTTCTAACAACTTTAGAAGGGTCTCCTAAGATTAGTTCTTCGGGATTACTCATAGAGTATCTTGTTGTAAATCTATTTTCATAACTTATGTTTTGTTGATTGACAAACACTATTGATTCTCTTAGACTGCCTGTTACTTCTAACTTTTTAGGAATCGAAGATCGGACGAACAAATGAAGCTAGTTCAAGATTGCGTAGGTCTAGGGTTGAGTCAGTCTGTACTTTGTTTTTTCTCTTCTTGAGTCTACTTATAATGGTTAAAGAGACTGATGCTAAGTAACCCTACACACACACACACACTTGAGAGACATAGAATTTCTATTTTTACTCATATCGGCCAGGACGATATTTACATCGTCCTGGACAATCAGGCTTAAAATAGAAAGTCTAAACAAGGATTCTTAATTAAGGCAGCCAGCATTAACAGATCATCCTAGATGATACGTGTACCGGCCAGGACGATAAGCTCAAAACAGAAAGAAATTGTCGTCATAGACAATTAAGGTATACTGTATTTTTAAATAATCGGACAGGACGATTATTGATCGGCCTAGACGATAATCATAAATTATGCCTTAATTGATTAGGAAATCAAGGGAGTAATTAAGAATGATTGATACGATCATATCATCCTGGACGATCGCAGGATCGGCCAGGACGATCTATTCAAAAACCTTAGTTACTTCAGGACGATAAATATCGGCTAGCTCGAATTCAGGGTGATACTCTAGACGATTTTCCTCTAATTTGAACTGATCGGCCGGGACGATTGCGAGATCGGCCTGGATGATCAAGCTAATTTTAAATCGTCCAGTTTAAATTCATGGTGATGCTCTGGATGATCTTCTGAGATTTGTACTGATCGGCCAGGCCGATGTCCATATCGGCTTGGATGATATTGTCGACAACTTGCAATTAATGAGCTCATTTCAAGCTCTTCTATTTAAGAGCTCTTATTCAACATTTTGAACAAACTTTGTGCTGCTGCCTTGACCTGAGAAGGCCTTGAGGAGAAAAAGAGAGAGAGGGAGAGAGAGAGAGAGAGAGAGGATCTTGTGAGGGGGAGCTTATGAGGGGATTCACAAGGGTTGCTTCAAGGATTGCTTTGCTTCTTCTTCATCTAGAGTGTCTCGTCCATGGAAGGGTCGGTAAAGGTAAGGAGTCAGTATCTGGTTATGGTTCTCTGCCAGCTTCAGGAGGAAGCAAAAGGAGATAGGTTCTCTGCCTTGCCGGAATGGCAAAAAGATGTTCTTTGTGAGGGCTTCTCCGCCTAGCCGTAGGGGCTTAAAGAGAGTCACGTTTGTAGTGCAATACTTGGAGGGTGCCTCCAAGGAGTGGACATAGGTCAAGTTGACTGAACCACTATAAATCTCTGTGTTATTATTTTCTTGCTTCTGCACTCTAATTTTCGCATTGTTTATTTTTCCCGTGGTGTGATTTTGGTTTATGTGATTTTTTTATTCTTTGTGATAAGAAATTTTTAAAATACCAATTTACCCCCCTCCCCCCCCTCTTGGTTAGCTTGGGTCAGTTCTATAGGGCTTAACATCCCTAACGAACTTTCAAGTGGTTTCAGAGCAGGATCCAAAAATTTAAGTTTGAAAACTTTTTGAATTTTGATCCATGGCTAACCTTGGGAATCGTAACACTACGGAAGAATATTCAATTACACGACCTCCCTTGTTTGACAACTTACCTTTTGATTTCTGGAAAACCCGCATGTCAACATTTTTATAATCTACTGATTATCGCATGTGGATGCTTATCAAAGAAGGTTATTCTCCACCTTCTCGTTAAATTATTGGTATTAAAACTGAAGTTGCTTTTACTGAATGGACTTTCGATGAACTAGATTTAGCTCAATTGAATGCAAAATGTTTGAACTGCTTTTTCTGTGCTTTAAAATCTGAGGATTACATGCATGTCTCCACTTGCAAAACTGGTAAAGAAATTTGGAATAAATTGTGTATCATCTATGAAGGCACTAATGAGGTTAAACAATCCCGTTTGAACATTCTCTTGCATGACTATGAACATTTTCGTATGAAATCTCATGAATCAATTTCTGACATGTACATTAGGTTTACTCAGATTGTTACTTCACTGCATGCACTAGGAAAAGAACTTTCAAACTATGAAAAAGTAAACAAGATTTTGAGATGCTTGCCTTCATCATATGATGCTAAAATCACTGCAATCACTGAATCCAAGGATTTGAACACTTACTCTATTGAAAACTTACTTGGCTCAATCATTGTTTATGAGCAAGGGGTGAATCAAAGAAATCATGATGCAGGTGAGAAGAAGAAGGAGAAAATAGTTGCATTGAAGGCACATCTTCTATGAGATCCTTAAGGGTAGGACACTCAATCTTTCCCACCTTCATGTCTTTGGTTGTAAGGTTTTTATTCACAATAATGGGAAGTCTCACTTGAAAATTTTTGATCCTAAATCTGATGAAGGAGTTATGACTAATACATTTATCCACATAATAATCTCCAAATCTCTAATTTTCAAACTCTCCACCATAATCATTATTAATGGTCAAGATCTCACAACCTAATTTTTTCTTAATCCAAGTGAAGAAGAATCTAAATTCATCAAAATACTCACTCTTATGTGATAGAAATTTAATCCAAGTCAACCTTGGGTAGTTAACAAAAATCATAAATCCATAGACCTTTCCCCCTAAGCTGGCAGTGATAATGGGTCCAAATAAATCCAAGTGAAGGACTTCTATAGGTCTATAAGTGCTAATTTCCTTAATGGAATGAAAATAGGATTAGTCTTGCTTATTTAGCTGACTGGCATCACACAAGTGGTCTTTAGTGAACTTAAACTTGGGGACACATCTTACTAGGTCTTTTTGGACCACTTTCGTAACGGATTTCATACTGGGATGACATAACCTATTGTGCCAGAACCAAGACTCATCAGCAATAATTTTTAAACAAAATGAAACAGCACATTCAATATTACATAAATCAAGCATGAAAATGTTATTAACCAATTTTCTCTACAAAATAGTGTTATTTTTCAAGCTAATAATTCATGTATTTGCCAAAACTTTTATGATAATGCCCTTATCACAAAGCTGACTGATGTTGAGCAAGTTGTGTTTTAGGCAATCTATAAGAAAAATATTTTCAATGAAAAGGTTCTTGGAGTTTTCAATTATACCTATGCCCACCACTTTCTTGGTGTTGTTGTCTACATGAGTAACCTTTCCTCCAGCCCTTGTCTCAAGCAAAATGAATTGGTTGGCATCTCCAGTCATGCATCTTGAGCTTCTATTTTTTATGTACCAAATGCTCTCATAAGGTCTTTGGGGAGAGCACACCTAAAAAATTATCAAATGTCAGATTTAAGGAACCCAAACCTTCTTATGGAAAGAGAAATGAAATACATGTATGTTATGCTGTGAATCATTAAATTTGGGTCTCCATACCCAATATATACTATGGTGAACAGTGCAAGTGTGTGAGATGTATCCTAGCATGCCACATGAAAAAACATCTTACACTAGAAAAATGATTTATTAATTTACTCATGTGGTGATGTCTCTTATTAAATTTGTGTGAAGCATGCAATGATTTTTTCTCATTTTCAAATGCTATGAGATTTATTGTTAACGCTTTATTTTCATATTCATAAGCTTTTACTTCCACTTTAAACTGATGTTCATTATTATATATTTCCTATGCAAGTTTCTCTAAACTTTTAAACTCTTTTTCTAACTAAACATGCGATGACTTTAAGGAATAATATGCATCAGATAGTTCAATATGCTTATTGTTCAATGCATGAAACTCATCAAGTAATGACATTTAATTGCTATCAAGTATGGAGTGATCTTTGAACAACACTTTATGCTCCTTTTGGAAATTTAAAAGTTCTAATTTCAAGTTAGCATGCAATTTCTTAAGTTTCCTATATGATGTATGAATGTGTTTAGAAACTTTAAGTAATTGATTATATGTTAGTTCACATACCTCTTCTTGGTCAGACCATGTTGATTGTCCACCATGAAGTACAAGTTTGTTGTCTCCTCCTTAGCTTTAATTTCAGAGGAGTAAGATACAGAATTCGCCCAAAATGCCTTTTGAAATTGCTTCTTGTCAATCCAAAACTTAGGTTTATCCTCACCCTTCTCCTTGGTTGTGTGAGCTTTAAGTATAAGATAATAAGCTTTAATATGTCTCTGTTCCTGCATTCAAAATAAATCATATCAGTAGAAATTTTCAAATATTTGCTACACTTACCTTTATTCTAATTCTGATGGTGCTTTTGTTTCTTTCTTAGAAAGTTTTTAAATTACCTAGTGATTATAGCAGCATCAACACTTTTAGGTCTGGAAGAATCAGCCTCTGTGTCATTGACCTTCAACGCCACAATTTTCTCTTTCCTTTTCTCATAAGCATCAAGTTGTCTTTGGTTCACTCCTTGCTTATAAGCAATGAGTGATCTAAGTAAGTTATCAACAGAATAAGTATTTAAATCCTTATATTCAATTATTGTAATAATCTTAGCATCAAATGAAGAAGACAAGCATCTGAAAATTTTATTAACTTTTTTAAACTTAGTTAGCTATCTTCCTAAGGCAAGTAATGAGGTGATAATTTAAGTAAACCTAGTAAACATTTTAGAAATTAATTCACTAGGTTCCATGTGAAAACGTTCATAGTCATGTAGTAAGATATTCAACCTATAATTCTTAACAGCATTTATCCTTTCATAAGTAATACACAATATATCCCATATTTCTTTACTATAGCACATGATGAGACACGCATGTAATCTTCTGATTTCAAAGCAAAGAAAGAAATAGTTTAAACATTTTGCAATGAATTATGCTAATTTCCTATCATCAAAAGTCCATTCAGAAAATGGAAGTTTGGTTTTTATACCACTAATTTCATGTGATGGAGGTGAATAACCTTCTTTAACAAACATCCACACATGATAGTCAATTGCCTATAAAAACGTGGACATCCGTGTTTTCCTTAAAATCAAAAGGTTTATTATCAAACAAAGGTGGTCAAGTAATAGAATAACCTTTCGCAGTATTATGATTACCGAAGTTAGCCATGGATCAAAATATAAAAGTTTTATAAAACTTGATTTTATGAATCCCACTCTAATACCACTTGAACGTTTATTAGGGATGTTAACCTCTTATGAACTAGCCCGAGGTTAACTACATAGGGGGGTAAATTATTGTTTTAAACATACTCAAATAGAAATCATGATTTAACCCAAACCAAAATTCACCAAAAAATAAATTATGGAAATTAAATGTAGAAAAATAATAAGAAAGAACACACTAGATTTTATAGTGGTACGGTCAACTTGACCTTCATCCACTCCCTAGAGCCTCTCCTCCCAGTATTACACTAAACTCAGTGACTCTCTTTTTTTTTCCAACTATAAGGCAAAGAAGCATGTACAAAAACTCATTTCCACTAATCATGGTGAGGTAAAGAACCAACTCTTTTTGCTTCCTCCTGAAGCAGGTGGGGAACCTCGATCAATTGCGGAAGTAAACCTCTCTAGAACCTCCAAGGAATTAGGGAAAACAATTGGAGAAGATGTCATGGATCCTTGTTTGGATCAACCTTAGTGATGCCCTCGCAAACTCCCCCTCACAAGATTCAGTTTCTCTCTCTCTCTCCCAAGCTCTCCCTCTCCTTTAGATTCTCTTAGGTCAGGATTTTAACAAAAGATGACCTCATGAGTAAATAACATATCTTATATAGAAAGGCTTTAAATTTTTCCTAAATTGTAATTAATCAACAAATATCATCTAGGATAATCAACGAATTATCTTATACGATCAGTACAAATTCAGCTCAATCAGCTAGGATGATCTGAAAAAGTATGGATGATTAAGGGATATGTTTGTTCTAATCATCCAGGTCGATTTGACATCATTATGTATGATTAGTTCCAAAACATTGAGAATCGTTCAGACCATCTCTCTGTTAGGCCAAACTTTTCCTGTCTAGATGAAGAAAAAATAACTTAGCATCTAGGATGATATTCTAATCGACCTGTACGATTAGTTCAAAATATCAAAGATCATCTAGATTATCACACTATTCAGCCAGACTTTATGCTTTCGTATGTCAATGAAAAAATCATTCGTCCTGGACAATTATAGATCTTCTCAGAAGATTAGTTCAAATTAATACATGTCATCCATATTATTGATTTGGTCATCCAACAAGAAATTAATGTTTGTTTAACTGATTATATTAGATGATCCTGTGAGCATCCAGGATGATATAATTGATCAATCAAACCTTAATTGTTTTCCTTAATTATATGACAAAGTTAGTCATAATTATATGATTAAATTATTCATAATTATAAAGCATCATCCAGCGACGTTGTCCTAGACGATGTCAAAAATAAAAACATGCCAAAAAGAGTTTGCAGCCTAATCTTTTTAATTTGAGCATATCATCTAGGATGATGTTAATATCATCAAGGATGATTTGCTTAATTTTGATTAGCTTAAGCAGGATGCCCTAATTAGGGTTTCTTTTTTTAACCGATTATCCAGTATGATTTTGGATCATCTTGAACGATATGATCAAAATCCGAAAACTCTAAAAATAGATAGAACTTTTCCTCATGAGTGAGTGTGTGTAAGGTTACTTAGCATCAGGACCCACTTTGTTACATTTGACTGAAGAAAAGGTAAAAAACTTAACGCACATTTACAGACTTACTCTATCATAATTTAACCAATCTTGAGCTGGCTTCATTTCCAAATTGATCTTATTGACCTAAAATATTAGTAGGCAGGATAATCATAGAAAATAGAAGTGTCAGAAATGTTTGCTATCGTCAAAATTATAATTTTTGAATCTAGATTAGCAACAAGGTTAAGAATCTCTAATATTAAGTGCACAAATTGAATTACTAATTAATGAATCAGTATAAGAAAACATCAAAAGTAGAGAAATAAATATAGAAGTAGTACATAACAAAATATTAAAAATAGAAATAGAATCAGTTCTATATAAGGATATAAAATTGTTGGTAGAGTTACAACTCTAAGAAGCACTGGCTAAATCTTATGGTAGTTTATCCATTCAAAATATTAGAACATACCTTGAAGAATATGATTTAGTCTCCAACATAAAAAGATTCATACCACCTTAATTTAAAAACATTAGTGGTATTGGCAATCCTGAACAAAATCTTGCATATTTCATGGCTAATTATTATATGGTCGGGGGCGATGATGTACTATTATTGAGGTAAATCATTAGTAGCTTATACAATATCGCATTTGATTGGTACGCAAAACTACCCAATCAATCAATCTATACCTTTTTGTAGTAGAATTGTTTTTTAAGAATAAGAATCTTTGGTAAAAAAACATTATTTGATAGTTAGTGAACTTGTAGAAAAGAAGTAAACACCAGGTGGAATTTTGGTAGACTATATCTTTTGATGGAAAAATATTTGCATGACATGTGAGATATAGTTTTATGAGTAGCATGCTATAGTTATTACACTAAAAATATTCATGGTGTAGTTGCTTGTAAAGCCTCTAACCTCGAAGTGGAAGACAATAAACCTTTATTTTTAAAGATTTTTTTACTATAGAAGTAAAAAAGTTAAAGCCTTTCAAGCTTTCAAAAAATTAATACGGATTATTGTCTACCATTAAATAAAGTATATAGTTTATTAAGATTCAACTAAAGAATCTTAGTTAACTTTCCCAATATTAACAATATAATAAACCATAGGATGATCAATAGTTTAGATCTTGGGAAAAGCACACTACAAAAGAGAGAAGGAAAATCTTTTAATTGCTCACAAATTGAACTTATCTATTTAAAAGGGATGCCATTTAAAAGGTCTTTAAAAATCTATATAAAAAGTAGGGTTTAAAATTCTAGATCCTAAGAAGTTAAAAGCATTAATAAATTAGGTTACCCAAAATACTGTCCACATAACTAGATTTTACTCACGAGTTAGAATATTGCATAACATAAAAAAATTGACTATTATATGCAATGAATATTTAGTTGATTTGAGAATATGATTTCCTAAATTTATAATTGATGAATCATTTGTTCCTCCAATTTTAAATTTGTTGATAAGAGGGATATTGTATTATCACATTCCTTAAAAATAATTTTAATAAGTTATATCCTTCACCTTTTCAGGGATCTCCAAGAGTGAAGAATCACATCCAGGTTAATCAGCTAGCATCTAATGGATGGATGAATACAGTTTTAATCAAATAGTCTAATAAAGTTTGAGTCAGCCAAACTTTTATAGTCTCAAGGATGAAAGAGAAGAATAAAATACTTATTTCTTTGAATAGAAAATAAAAAAATATTATGCACTCTTAAACCTCGGATGTTGTTTAACTTTTACTTTATACCTCAAGAGATCCAAAAATTAATGAGAAAGGATTCTCCATAGATCCTATATATTTTTACTAATGAATAATCAGATAAAAATATAAGTAATGAAGAAAATAACTCTATTATTATCTTTTATTTCCTATCCTTAATGTTCAAGATGATTTTCTTTATGCTAAGGGTGTTTTTATTCCTACTAAATCTATATCTCATAATAGGATATCTTGTGTTGAAAATAAATTTGGTTTTACCCAAAAAAGTTTACCTATGAACTACCTTGGTACTCTGCTGTACAAAGGGATAAAACGTTCTCACTTATTCGATGACATCTTTAATATGATTAATAAGAAATTATCTTCTTTGACTTTAAATTTTCTTTCTTTTTGTGGTAGATTGGTTCTTATTAAACACGTATTATGCTCTATTCATATTCACTTGCTTCATACTACTTTCCCTACTTCAAATATTTGTAATAGAATGGATATTTTGATAAAAAAAAAAATTTTGGGTGCCAAAAAAAGGTAATAATTCTAATATGTGGGGATTTTAGAATAATTGTGCTGGTCCTATTGATGAAGGGAAATTAGGTAACAATACATTGACGGATATGTCCAAAGTTTTTTTCATAAATTGGGGTTTGCCTTTAGATCTAAGAAAAGATTATTGTATAATTTTATGATTTCTAATTATAATGTTGGGAAGCATCCTCTCACTTGTTATTTCAAACAAGGGAATTCTTTCAATTAGAAAAGATTATGCTCTATTAAATGGGATAATGAAGAGTATATACAATGGGGTATGAGAGCAAGCATTATTTTTGTTGCACCTCAAGCTTATGAGTTTATGTTTTTGATGATAAGAAATATTGGACTCACTTTCTATTGTCTACCTGTATTTGTAATATATTTTTAATTGTGAGTATACTAACTTTTTAAGATTATGATGCACCACTCAAGGCTCAAGATTTAGTATAATATATTTTATTTGTAATATTCATGTGTTTATTTTTTGATATCTTGAGTCATTTCCTTTAATGGTGTATGCTTGCTTAGTAAACTTGTACACACACACTTGGGAAAAATTCTATCTATTTTGTAGTGTTTTCTATTTTGATCATATCGTACGGGATGATCCAAAAATCATCCTAGATGATCAGTCAAAAATAGAAACCCTGATTAGGGCATCCTAGTTAAGGCAACCGCAATTAAGCGAATCGTCCTTAAAGAGAATATCATCGTACAGGACGATAGGCTCAAATCATAAAGAATTAGCTTCCATATCTATTTACGCATCTTTTATTTTGGGACATAATCCAGGACATCATCGTGGATGATGCAGTATAATTATGCCTAAATTAATTTGGTAATTAAAGAAACAAATTAAGGTTTAATTACTCGATCATATCATCCTGGATGATTGTAGGATCATCCGTAACAATCAGTTCAAAAACCATAGCTCTTCCTGGATGATTCCAAATTGGCATGGCTCTATGCAAGGCGATGCTCTAGATGATATGTGCCTTTTTGTACTAATCGACCTGTACGGTTGATTTACTTTTTCATCATCCAGACATACCATCAGGGCAATATTCTAGACATTGATACAAGATTGAACAAATCGTATAAGATGATATGAATATCAACCTGGTCGATAATGTTAATTTGTTACTATTAAGAGCAAATTTTGAACTCTTCTATTTAAGACATCTTATTTTTATAAGTCTGTGTCTTTGGCAGCCATTGAAGTTTTGTTCTTCTGTAGTAAACTTGAAGATATAACTTGAAAGAGAGAGAGGAAAGGGTGGAGTTTGAGAGAGGGAGAAGATCCTTGGAGTTGGTTTCAAGGGAGTGTGGAGGGGAATCTACAAGACTGCTTTAATGAGCTTGCACCTTAGTTCCATAAGATTCAAGGATTGTCTAAGTTTTGGGAAGAAGATATCTCTTTGGTGTCAAAGGGCCTGGCTACTCCTCCGTATCGGGGAAGGTGGAAGTGATTTTGTAAGGGCTTCTTTGTTTAGCTTTGGGGACTAAAGGAGAGACACTAAAGGTTTAGTGCAATACTCGGAGGGTGCCTCCGGGGAGTGGTCGTAGGTCAGGTTGAACCAAACCACTAAAAATCTAGTGTGTTCTTTCTTATTATTTTTCTGCATATAATTTTTGAACTTCATTTCTTTTTGGTGAATCTTGTTTTAGTTGTGTTTATATTTTTGTTTGGAGAAATTTTTAAATGCCAATTCACGCCCCTTTTGGTTAGCCCTAGGATTATGAGGGCTTAATATCCCTATTGAACTTTCATGTGGTATTAGAGTAGGATTCATAATATTAAGTTTCAAAACTTTTTGAATTTCAATCAATGGCTAATTTATGCAATCAAAATATTACGGAAGGTTATTAAATAACTTGACCACCTTTATTTGAAAATATTACTTTTGGTTTTTGGAAAATTTGCATATCTACTTTCTTGCAATCAATTGATTACCGAATGTGGGAAATGATTTTAACTGTTTATTCTTTACCATCAAGTATTAATAAATGGAATTAAAATTGATATTCCTTTTAATCAATGGAGTGGGGAAGAATAACTCAATGCTCAATTGAATGCTAAATAATTAAACTATTTTTTTTTGTGCTTTAAACACTGAAGATTATATGTATGTACCCATGTGTACTACCGGCAAAGAAATTTGGGAAAAATTTCACACTATATACGAAGGCACTAGTAAAATCAAGCAATCTAGATTGAATACATTAATTCATGATTATGAACTATTTTGCATGAAACCTTATGAGATGATCATATACATGTATACTAGTTTATTCAAATTGTGACATCATTATATACTTAAGGTAAAGAATTTTCAAACTTTAAAAAAGTCAATAAAATTCTACGTTGTATACTTGATAAGTTTTATGACAAAATTGTTACTATTTATGAATCAAAAATTTTGAATGAATATTCTATTGATAATTTGATTGGCTCACTCATTGCCTATGAGCAATGTTTGGGTCAAAGACTTTTGGATGTAGGTGAAATGATAGTTCTAAATGCTACAAATATAGAGAAAAGTTGCTTAATTAGTGAAGAAAGTGATAACTTATCAAGCAAATTGGAAAGCTCACTAAAGCATAAGTATAACCAAAAGTGGAATAAAGGTAAAAATGATAAGAATGCTTAGATTTCTTATGACATTATTTTCTTTGGATGTAAGAAATCTGGACATATGAAAAATTAGTGCCCTAATTTGAGAATTCTTCCTACAAAAGAAAAGGGTAAAGCTAAGCAAATTGTAAAATGGTCAAATAATGAAAAGCAAAAATTCTCCTAGGCATACTTAGCTTCTGAATAATTGTTTTTTGGGGAAACCCATGGAGGGGCCTATGCATTAATATGATAGAATTATTACAATGTCCTTAAACAAAATGCAAGCTTGCTACGGCTCGAAAGAGCTACAAAATTAAAAATAAAACAAAAACCTATGAGCTCGAGTTCCCTACTAAGCAAAATAAAAAACACATAATCCTATATACATTCTATGTGGCACAAGAACGAGCACCCAAAAAACCATAAAGGTACTAAAATAATATTTAGATCATCAATCCTTCTGCTCCACTTAATAGCATGATTACCTTCAAGGCAAAAACTCTATAAAACCAAGTAATAGGCATAAACATAATAAAGGAAGTAGAGATAGAATAAAGACCTATTATGGAAGCAATGAAGAGCACAATTACCCAAGTTTAAACAAACAAGCCACCAGTTGATATACCATTTATACAGCTCAAAAAAAGGATCGATAAGACTAGCAGGATGAGAAGAACCCAGCGTGTCCATGAACCCAATAGCCAAAACTTGCCACAAATATAGGCCAACATAGATCCAGTAATAAGTAGGACAAAAAAAACTAATAATGTCCCACCAACATAATAGGCAAGAAAATGGTGAGCCAAAATAACAAAAGCTCCCATACCACATAGGACCACGTGATCTCACAAAGATAAGCAGCTCTCACAGACAACCATGTAAATCCATCAAACACCCAGCAGAATTAAAATTGGAGATGGACAACAAACAACCAGAATCAACAAGAGAGAAATACTTAAACATAAAAGACCAGATGTCCACAAGAAATAGAAAGCACACTCATATAAACGAGGTCAGATGCTGAAATAATGGAAGGTAACAACTAAAAAAGCACACCAATCCTGGAAATGCAAGATGAAGAAAACCCAACAACAAGAACTAACATGAAGGGCAGAGCAATAAAAGTTTGAGACTACCCAAAAAAAAAGCCAACTAACCCAACTAGGATAAAAAATAATAGTTCCACAATAAACCAAAATAAGGGCGTGCAAGAACCCCCCACAACCAAAGGGGAGAGCTCCACAGCCAACAAAGAGAATAGAGCCACCAAAATTAAAGTTTAACATAAGATAAATAAATTTCATCTAGCCTAAGAAGGCCTTTAATGAAATATGGCAAAAGAGCAAAAGAAAATTCAATCAAGCCATTAAATTCACAATCCAGGTTGGTCATAGCTTGCACACACGCTTTCCCCTCTTCCATGATGGTAGAAAAGGAATAGTAAAGAGAGTAAAGGATCTCCCTAATGTCCCTCCTAGTGTAAAATAGAGAAGAGGAGCAAATGTTATCATCAGTACTATGAATTAAATTGAAGTCAAAGAAAGAACCGATCTCACCATTAGCCACCGGCCCAATAAAACCCAAAATGAAAGTCTCGTTATGATCTCTTATGAGGCCACCACATCCAAAAATAACACCCAGTTTACACTAGCAACACTTAACTTATAGGAGTTAGGAAGAGGCTTATTCCAACTAATGCATCTCATCTCCTTATGTAACTTATCTTCCACCATGTGAATACCAAAATTTGGAAAAGTAAATAAAAACTTCTTAAAGTGCTTAACTGAAAGTAAATTGATAGAAAAAAGAGCAATCACTTTATCTTTAACTTTATGGATAATTCTCTAGTAGTTCATCGCAATACAATTAAAATAAGAATCATTCCTCTCAAGCTAATGGTACCGAAGGATAAGAAAGGGAATGATATTTCTAGCATGGCCTTTAGAATTAACAAAACAACAATCAAGAAAATAATGAATAGTGCTCCTAGCATTAAAACAATTTAAATGGAATAAGTCTTCAAAATAAGACTAGTCTTTAAAATCTATAGGACCAAAAATGAAGACGTGATGTATATTGTCAACATGATAACAACATTGGCATTTAGAAGGAAAAATAAAACCTCTTTCACTCAAATTCTCATTTGTAGGAATAAGCTTTTGAAGAACTCTCCAAATAAAGATGAGAAACATAAAGGAGACACTTTTGTGCCAAATCATTTTAAAAAGCTTAGAGGGCTCATTTTCAAATCTAAAGAAATGCCAAGCATCCTTAGTTCTAATGGGCCCATCTTTAGAAAAGAGTAGAGCAGCACATCCTTGGAGTTGTAGTTAAGAGGAATCTTTAGAATATGCTGAATAATAAAGTCAGGGAAAACAGCATAAAGCTTATCCAAATCCCAACCATAATTATGGTAAAAGTAGTTAACCTTAACCATAGAAATGGAGACAAAGTTTAATAAGGAATCAATAGACTGACCATTCAACCAACGGTCTTGCCAAAAGAAAATATTGCCATTATTGAGACCCCACCCAAAAGAATACTCAACCTTCCATTTAATCCAACAAAGCCATTGCCAAACTTTATAGTGGCCTTTAGCAAACACACACAAGGAAGGATGACTTCCCCCACAATACTTGGCCATCATAAAATTAGCCCAAAGACTCACATTGGACATACATTATTCCAAAGTTTACAAGAAAAGGTGGAGGTCAAATCAAACAGAGACTTACACCCAAGCGCCCCTTCTTGTAGAGTCCAACAATATTTACTCCAGGAAGACCAATGAATCTTAGAATTGTTACCAGTACCTTTCTAAGAGAATTTATTCAAAATTCTATCAATTTTATGACACACACTCTTAGTAGGAAAAGGGTTTGAAAACTATAAACTAGAATAGAATAAAAAACACTTTTAAAGAGAATAAGATGGCCACCAAAACTTAAGAAGTTAGAATCCCACGAAGCCAATCTATTCTGCACCATAGAAATTAAATCCAAAGAGGAAAGACTTTTTTCCACCTTTATAGAGGGGAATACCCAGATATTTTAAAGGTAAAGAAACATGAATAAAACCAGTAAGATTCTTAATAATCATAACATGATCAGAAGGAAAATTTTTAGCAATAATAAAATAATATTTATGCTTACTAAAGGACAAACCACTAATTAACTCAAAGTGATAAAAAATACTAAAAATTTTATGGAACTTATTTCTTGAAGCATTTGAAAACACCATGAAATCATCAGCAAAGCATAAATGAGAAATTTGAAGACCGCCTAAAGGTCTAAAAAGAGGCTAGGACATTTATTAAAAAGATCCGCCATGACCTTAGAAAGATAATCCACAATAATAATAAAAAAGGCAGTGGAAAAGGGATCCCCTTGCCTAAGGCCATGAGAGACCATGAAATAACCATGGCTCTTAACATTCACAATAATGGAGAAAAAACGACATTTAATACAAGCTTTTATGAGCTTGACAAAGTTATAATCAAAGCCAAATAAACTCAAGATACTATATATCCAATTACAGTTAATATTATCATAATACTTAGGAATATCCATTTTCATAATCATTTTACCACCTTTAACCTTGATGTTCAATTCTTGACAAAATTCTTGAGCCATGAGAATATTGTCAGCAATAGAATGACCTTTGACAAATCCCATTTGAAAGAGAGATGTAAAGTTAGGTAATAAGGCAGTTAGCCAATTCATCAAGAGTTTGGAGAGCAGTTTATAAAAAATAGTACACAAATTAATAGGCCTAAAGATATTCCAAGAATTCACAGTGTTGTTCTTGGGAATAAGAACAATAGAGGTAGAGGAAACAAAAATTAATGACAATAGAGAAAATATCATTAAAAATAATAGGCCATATTTTATGGAAAAACTAAGTAGTAAAACCATTAGGGCCAGCCACAAAATCTCCATTCATACCAAATAAAGTCTCTTTAATCTCTTCAAGAGAAGGGGATTTAGGTAAGCCATAGTTATTCTCTTAAGAAACAATATTAGGAATAATGGATGGGTTAGTAATATTAGTAGGGCTAAAAGATTTATTAAGTTGGTTTTGAAAAAAATTAACAGCCAAACTAGCAATCTAATCATTATCCTTAGTAACAGTGCCATCCTCACGAGAAATTTTATGAATATAGTTAATAGAACGTTTCTTATTCACCAAAGCATGGAAACATTTAGTATTATTATCTCCTTTCGCCAAAAGTTTGGCAGCCACTTTCTATTTCCAAAATATTTCCTCCTAGGCTTGAAGCTTGCAGAGCTCCAATTTAGCTTCATTTAGGAGGCACAAGTTGGATTTAGAAGGATCCAACTAACAAAGATTCTCAGTCGAATTAACCCTATCTTCAATAAATAAAATATTATAAAAGAGGTCTTTGAAGACATTATGATTCCACCAGTTCAAAACTTGCTTAAGCCTTTTAAGTTTAAGCCATAGTCTATTTATGCAAGAAATAGAATCATTAGGGAAAAGAGGAGCTTGCCAATTATTCTGGACCAATCCAAGAAAAGTCTCATGTTACAACCATATGTTTTGAAATCTAAATTGAGAGGGAGTAGCCCTAGTAATATTCTTAATTTTGATAAGAAGAGGAGAATGATCTGAGAGGGTGGGGCTAAGGTTATCAACCTTAGTCAAATCAAAAGAGTTAAGCCAAGCATTATTAAAAAGAACACTATCAAGTCTTTTCCATAAGTGCCCACGGTGCCAAGTAAAATTATTGCCAAAAAAACCAATATCCATGACGTTGCATTCTATAATCTTTCCATTAAAATTCTCCATGGATAGATATATAGGAAAAGAACTGCTTATACACTCAGTAGGGTTGAATATCGTGTTGATGTCACCACCAACAAGCCAAGGAAGGTTGCAAATACAATGGAATTGAATGATTTGATCCCATAAAATCCTTCTAGCATAATGAGAAGAGGAAACGTAAACAAAAGACACCCAACAATGAAAATTAGAACTTTCAATTTTATAATGCAAAACTTGAGTAAAATCTCTAATGATATTAATTCTAACAAAGTCTTTCCAGAAAATCCAAATTTTATTAGCAATATTTGATTTAGCATAATTAAAGCCCAAAAATTTAGCAGTACCAAGTAATTTATCTATAGAGATCAGAGGTTAGAGAAAAACAAGAATAGACACATTAACTCTAAACTTAGAAGAAGGGCAACCAATACTCCGAACATTCCAAATGATGGCGTTAAATATGAAAAACCAAGATAATGTAAAGTATGTGAATGGGTATTTCTAGAAGATTGTAAAAAAACATTTTTAGGTTTTCTACCTCTCTTACCATGTCCCTTAGAGAAGCTCAAATCATGATCTTCTCTAGCATAACATTTGGACAAAATATCCACTTCCATGTCTGTAAAAGCATCACAATGATAATGATCAGTTAAGAGAAGCTTAATATCCTTTAATTTACCTGAAGACCCTTTGGGAGGCCTCTCACCTTCCTTATAAAAAACAACATCTTCCAAAGTAGAAGTGTTCTTCACAATTCCTCCACAACATTCCATACCACCCTCAGAATGGGCATTAGGAGGAATGACTTGTAGGGACAAAACTTCCTCCAGTAAAGGAGGATCAGAGCTAGCATTAGTAAAATCATTAACCTGCTCATGCACAGATATAAATTTAATCGAATTAGGATAAGCAGTATGAAAATGAGAGACAACTATTTGGGGAAAAGTTTGTTGTGAAGAAAAATGAGAAGTAGAAGAAGGCAGATCAGTTATATTCTTGGCAAAAATAGGAAATATTTGTTCCTCCCCATTAGACAGCACAAGTATAGATGACATTGAAGGGTCCACAATTTGAGCACTAATGAGTTCCTTTCCACAAGAGGATGGGTCAACCTTGTCAACATAAATAGGACCAAGTTGACAATTACCATCAACAATAACATCAACAATACCCACAGTAGAATCTCCATTGCTTTCCACCACAAAGTTATTCAAAGAATAAATTATAAGCACATTCAAGTTCCCTTCTTGCACTTTAGTCGGCCTAACCACCTCTTTTTCCTTCTTAAGATGTGGATGTAATTTAAAGCATTCACTTAAGTCATGGCCATGCATTTTTCAATAAGAATATAAAATCAAGTAATTTTTAAATCCAACCTTTTGGAAATAACCATTCAATTCAAAACCTAACAAAATTTTTTAAGAATGTTTTTTAAAATTTCTAATTCAACCAAAACTCAGTCCATATATGGACAAGAAATGAAAGATGTAGCCTGATCCATTTGTAGAGGTTTACCAAGGATATAGGAAGGACCAAACAACACTTAAGAATTAAAAAAATGGAGCCTCGGGTTATGGAAAGAGACCCAAATAGGCACAATAGGCGATTTCTCATGAACATCAAAGTCAGGTGTCCATTTAAGGAGCCTCATTTAGCAAACCTGAATATAATATGATATCCTCTAAAAAATCTGACAATAATCCAAGTCATTTCTCAATTGAATCACAACATGACGGGGATAAGTAATCCAATGTGAAAAGAGCAAAAAAGCTTTAAGTTTATGAAAAATTTATGAATAACGTCTAGATTAGGATGACTAAGAACAAACTTCCTCATAAGAGAAGAGTGAGAGGGGCAACTAACTGAGCCACAATAGAATCATCAAACATTAAAGCTGGGTAGCCCTTAATAGATGATTGAGCAAATTGAAATTGGGGAGAAGAGCCAAAAGATCCAGCAAAAGCATCCTTGAAAGTTTGAGATCTACCATTCGGAGCGGAATCCATTGGAGGGTAAAATGATGATGGGCTATTTTCCCCCAAAACCATAAAAAATGACATTCAAAACAAAATAAAAGAATGAAATCAACACAAAAATAGACAAAACCATCGGAGGAAAGCCCAACCATGAAAAAAATCCATATACCTCAAACGAGAAATCCAAAATGAAGCCATGTGAAGAGCCCAAGAAGGTAAGTGGAGAATAAAAGCCACAAAAATGAAAACTAGAGTGAAAAACTTGAGAAAAACTGTGGAAGACCCAAAAAGATTGCACGGCGAGATGCCCTAGAAATGCCTTAGAGTCGCACATATCTTTTGAAACATTAAACTAGGAGAGACGATGTTTAAACCCTTATTTGTGTGTTTGTGTATGAATATTTTTTCATAGTATTTTTGTTTATTTTCAATATTTTATTTGGGTTTATTCTTTTTCATTCCTTTTTTTGTTACATTTAAATTTGTCTTACTTTATCTTTTTGTGAAGTTCTCTCTGATCAACACACACATGTCTGTTTTTTTTTTCTTTCCTATACTCTTTAGAAAATCAAATCTTAAAAAAAAAGGTTTATTTTTTCTAAAAATGAAAAACCTACCTCTTGTTTTTCTTGAATTCTTTTATAAGTTGTGGTTGACTTCTATAAAAATAGTCAAAGGAAGAAAATTCATGATTTTATTTTTCTACCTCTTTTCTTAAAGAGGTTATTCATCAAAATATTAAGTCCAAATTGGATATACTATGATATTTGTGCTTTTAATCCTTAAAATATTTCAATTATTTTAAGAACAAATGGGAAGAGAAAAACTACAATTTATCGGGATGGCCTAGATCTAAATTTTGGTTCATCTTTATCGTTTTTTGATGAATTCAGAGGGCCTCTGGCTAGTGCCCCTTGATTCTATCAAGCATATGAACATATTAGCATCAGATCGCTACCTGATCCTTCTTAAGTTTGGATTCTAAGAGCATGCCACTAGTGCTAGGTGGATTTGGTTTCAAGAGATTTGGATAAGCTATATGATCACTTGGAAGATGGTTTATTTAAAATCTTCATCATTTTACAAATTGAATTCTAAAATTAAACTTTTTCATCTCTATATTTTGTCAATCGTAGGGATCTTTTGCAAATTATTGAATCCACCTAATAATTTTCTTAATAAAATAATTCATTTTGCTTATATAATGGATTTGCTTTATTTTTTAAAATTTTAGAAAGGTAGCATATTTGATTAAAAAAAAAATGGCCAATGAAACCAAATTGAGAAAGATGCACAAAGTCTATCAAAAATTAAAAGATGTACAAAGTGCACCAACCAATTGAGAAGAGAAATAAAATGAGCCCACAAAAAGTAAGCTTACCTTTCTTGTAATTCTTAAATATTAAGAAAACCCTTTTATGTATTGATATTTTTTATACTTGAGCTTGAAAATCATGATACCTGATTCACCAATTTTTGTGTTAATCTTCTATTAGACTTTTTTTACGAAAGAAGTTTTGAAAAAAATAGTGTTTGTTTTTCTAATTTGTGTTTTGATTTAGATATAGGATTAAGAAGTTTTTGAGCCTTTAAAAGAACTTGAGCTTGGATTAACAATTTTTTGATTTCTAACCGTTTTAGGTTATGCTTTGTCAAATCATTGCTTACTATATTTTTGAATAAAATCAAGAGGTAACTTTCTCATTTGAAGAATATTCGATTTTTTTTCACTATATCACAGATCATTTTTTTAATTATTATTTTATTTTTTTTAATATTTGTTCCCTTCCTCTTTTTGATATTGTCAAAGAGGGAGAACGTACTGTTGTATTTATATCTTATTTTTTTTAACCTTTTATATTTATTTTAAAAAAATACAAATAATAAAAATTTTGTATTCCACTAATTTTAAAATTTTCTTTTAGTAAGGGGGGGGGGGGGGGGGGGGGTTAGGAGAAAATGTTTTCAAATTTGTCAATTCAACCAGTAAAATTTGCTATCATAAAAAAGAGAGAGATTATTGCAACTCGAGCTTATGAGTTTATATTTTTGTTGATAATAAATATTGTGGCTCAATTTATGTTCTCTACCTTTATTTGCAATATATTTTTGTGTGTGTGAATTTTAACTTTTATGGATTACGATGTACCATTCAAGGATCAAGATTTGGTAGAACATATTTTATTTTTAATAATCATTAGTGTATTTTTTGATTTCTTGAGTCATGTCCTGTAAGGGTGTATGTTTACTTAGTAACCTTGCACACACACACTTGGAAAAAATTCTATCTATTTGGTACTATTTTCTATTTTGATCACATCAACTAGGAGGATCCAAAAATCATCTTAGATGATCATTCAAAAATAAAAACCCTAATTAAGGCATCTTAGTTAAGGTAGCTGCAATTAAGTAAATCATCCTAGACAAGAGTATCATTAAATCGAATGATAGGCTCAAATCAGAAAGAATCTACCGACATATCTTTTTAGGCATCTTTTATTTTTGGAAATCATCAAGGACGTCATCCTGAATGATGTAGTATAATTGTGCCTAAATTAATATGGTAATTAGTAAAGAAATTAAGGTCTGATTGCTCAATCATATAATCCTGGATGATCGTAGGAAGAAATTCTAGAATATATTTATCATTTTGAACTAATCGGCCGGGATGATCGTGAGATCATCCTGGACAATCTAGTTATTTTTCCATCATCCAAACATCCATTCGGGGTGATGGTCTGGATGATATTTGTCGAGTTGAAGTAATTGTAAAAGATGATATACTATCATCCAGGATGATATTTGTCGATTAGTTTCTAATTAGGGTTATTTTGGAGCCCTTGTTTAAAAAGATCTCTTATTTTCTCAAGTAAGTATATTTTGCTACTGTTCAAACCTGAGAGAGCCAAGAGGAGAGGGAGAGCAAGGGAAAGAGAGAGAGTATTATGGAGGGAGTTTTTGAGGGATTTCATAAAGCCTGCTCCAAGCAGGGATCCAAGTCATCTTCTTCGATCATCATCCCTTGGTCCTCGGAGGTTCTAGAGAGCACTTCTTCAGCAATTGATCAAGGTTCTCTGCTTGCTTTGGGAGGAAGAAAAAGGAGTTAGGTTCTCTACCTACTTATGGACGAAGCAAAAAGAGTTGGGTTTTCTACCTACTTCTGGAAAAAGCAAAAGGAGTTGGGTTCTCTGCCTCACCGGAGTTGATGGACCGGAGTATTTGTACGGGCTTCTCTGCCTTGTTGTGGGGGCAGAAAGAGAGAAACTGAGTTTAGTACAATAGCTGGAGAAGAGGCTCCGGGGAATAGACATAGGTAAAGTTGACCCAACAACTAAAAAATCTTGTGTGCTATTCCTTATTGTACTTTCGTATTTAATTTTTGCACTCTAAGTTCTTTGGTGATTGTTTGGTTATGTTTGTGACCTTGTTTGAAGAAATTTTAAAATACCATCTCACTCTGGGATAGCCTTGGGACTAGTTCATTAGGGCTTGACATCCCTATCGAACTTTCAAAATGTAGGAAGATGGAGTTGCTGTCAAGCTCAATGTGGAAAAGGAGAATTCTAATGCCCTAGTGTTGAAGAAATCTTTGGTGGTGAAAGTTTTAGGAATAAGTGTTCCTTTTCCTTCTGTAGTGTGAAGTCGAGAAAGCAATGGAGCAAATTTGGAGGATTCCATTTAACTTCATTTGGGTTAGATTGGATTTTATGTTTTTTTCATTCATCTAAAGCTTTGGAGTGTGTTTTTAGTGGAGGTCCTCAATGTGCAGTGTGATACATTATAGGAAAAGGAAAATATACAAGTACTTAATTATGTTGCAGCGCCATCATAATAAGTGTCGCTGCATACATATTCATAATAGACCAATGTCATATTCAAACTTTGTATAATAAAATTTTGTAATATCAAGCATTGGAGCATCACTAAGGTTAGTTTTGTGGCATTACCAAGTGTTGTTGATAAAAAATTCAGCATCATAGCATTAGAGCCTAAAGAAAATGAGCACTGGAGTACCATCCCTAAAATTCAAATTCAAGGGTCATAGAACTCAAATTAAGGAGAACCATGGTGGAGTAGTTACTAAGATAAATTCACACAGGCTTAAACAAAAGATTTGCCATTTCAATCATTAAATGTTCTAGTTCAGCAAATGTAATAGCACAACCAGCTTTACAATGCCAAGTTGCTAGTTCATTTTATACTATTGTGGAGCTATCTAATCGAGCAATTATGGTGCCTAAGCCTATCCCGGTATTTCCTATAAATAGTTTTTCAAATTAATTATTTCGGGAGTTCTGTAATGTATGTAACATTTTGTTATTTTAAGTTTATTTTTATAGTGCTCTCTTAGAGTAAAATCTAAGGGAGGCTTTTTGTTTGTGAAAATGGAACAAGCTGTATTCAAATATTATTAAAATGAAAAAAACATAAAACTAACAAATACCATTATATTCCACCTTTAACAAAGAAATAAAACTACATGAAACCATATTTAAAACTAAATCATCCCAAATAAAAGAGCTAAAAAGTGCATAATTAGCACAAAGATCGTCCACCTTATTGCACTTTCTATCTATATAATTAAAAATAACATTATTAAAATCTTTGAAAGAAGCTTCCAAGTCTTGTTTATTCTTGTAGAAATTGTTTTGAAGAGGCTTGATGATATTTACATTACACTTTCAATTTTAATCCCCTTGTAGTTTAACATCCATTCTTTGACAACGTCTTTGAGTTTTTGAATAGCTAAGAGCTCTTTTTTTTTTTTTTTGAAAAATGCTTAAAGAAATAGCATTAAAAAAGAAAGACGATAATACAAGCTAATAACATTACATTTCTCCTTTAATAAAAGAAAAAAAGGAGGAGGAATGTGATCCATACTAAGGTAGTCCCAGTCCAAATCTTAATTAAGAGCATAGTTAGCACACATATCCGCTAGCTTATTGCTTTCCCTACTAACAAATTTCAAAATAACAAAGTTGATATTTTTATGGAGGGAATAAAATCTTATATCAATCTTTAGATTTTGCCATGACTTCTTGTTGTTATAGCTTTGAAAAATTTTATTCACATTTTCATTGTCTCCTTCAATAATAATGCCCTTGTATTGAGTTATACAATCCATGATAGTACCATGAATAGAAAGAATAGCATCCAATTCAAGTTGAGCAATATCCTAATGAATACCTTTCCTTCCAAAAGCAAATAGAAATCTTCCTTGGTGGTCACGGCCAACTGCTTCCATACCAGCCATATAAGAAGTAAGTGAAGAAGCATCAACATTTATTTTGATCCAATCGGGTGGAGGAGGATGCCAAGATTTATTAAACAACCTAGGTGGGTTATTAGCATCCCATAGACCCAATTTATTTCTAGTAAAAATAGAAATAGAAGTTATACTAAGAGCATTGGAAGAAATATATACATTGCTATCTTCCTTTCCTTTATGAATGAGTTTATTTCTTGACTTCCAACAAAGAAACACCAATGTACAATAAAAATATGTGATAAAAGTTTTTTTTGTAGCATTGAACTCCAACCAAGAAATTAGCTCAGCATAACAATTGAAAATCGGAATTTGAAATCCCCATTGATTCAGAATTTTTATAATTTGGATCAATTTAACATAACTTACAGCCACATGCTTAATGTTTTTAATATCCAGACAACCTCTCAGACATAAGAATCCATCTTTGAGTCTTCTATATTCCAAAAATTGAAAGGTTGGAATAGCTTTATGGTATATCCTCCACAAGAAAACTTCAATTTTTGGATTTAGATAAAGTTTCTTTATCCAATTCTAGCATTTTTCCCCATTTAATACATTGATCCGAGCTTCAAATGATAGTGCTGCCAAAATTTTTCCAGAATTATGAAAAATTGGCTCCATTTGGTCTTTAACACCATCCTTTTCAATTTTAACATTGCATATAATCTGAACCAATTCATTCCCAAAGAATTTTTTCAGTTTCTCCATGTCCCATCCGCCTTCTTTGATAAAATAATCTACACAAGAATCATTAATATGTAGATTATCAAGAAAAGTAGGCCATTTAAATAATGCTTTATCTAATATCCAAACATCCTTCATGACATTCACATTTTCTCCATAGAATATTTTCCATTTGATAATTGGTTTAAGAGCCCTTGCACCATTTCTAATAATTTTCCATGCATTTGATATATTTTGCTTGTAATCAGCATCCCAGCAAGAATTACCATATTTTGGCTTCAAGCATTTATGCAACAAAGAGTCATCTTCATTTACATATTTCCATACAAATTTTTCTCTTAGAGTGTCCACTCTTTGAACAATAGAGTGAAGACCACGTCCTCCTAAGTGTAACGGTTTACATAAATTCTCCCAACTAACAAAATGCAAACCTGCTTCATTCTTCTCCTTGTGCCAAATAAATTCCCTACAAGCTTTGTCAATTTCAACTAGGATTCCGGCCGGAACCAAATAATGTGTGCAAGTAAACACAAGAATAGAAATAATCTTAGATTTAGCAAGAGTCAATCTCCCCGCAAGAGAGATAAATTTGCTTCCGCAAGTGTCCATCTTACCGAGCACTTTCTCCTCTAGGAAATTGAAATCTGAAGCCACCAATCTTCTCAAAGCCATTTTAACTCCTAAGTTATAGAATTCTTTCACAATCATGAATCCCATTACTCGAGAAATCTTCTTCTTCCTTCTTGAGCTAATAGCTTTTCCACAAAAAATGGAAGAATTATTGTAATTAATTTTTTGTCCCAACCAACAGGAATACTCAATAAAATACTCTTAATCTTCTTGACCATCTTCATATTAGCTTCAGAAAATATTAAGATAACGTCTGCATAAAGCAGATGAGATATCCTAGGAGCATTATGATGAATTTTGATTCCTATCTCCCTCTCTACTTGAATTATAACATTAGATAATAATTGAGAACATAATACAAAGAGAAAAGGAGATAAGGGACAACCTTGGCGAAAACCACTTTGAGCACCGATCCACTTAGAAGATTTGCAATTGATCAATATAGAGAACCTTGGATAGCATACACATTTCGAATTAAGCTTTGAGAAGTGTAGAGGGAAACCAAAATAACTCAAAATCTTCTCCAAAGTATCCCAAGACATGTTCTCATAAGCTTGTTCCATATCAATTTTGAAAGAAATTAATCCTTTAGGGGTTTTAGGGATTCTAAATTTGTGGAAGACTTCTTAAGCTATTAAAACATTATCAGATAAGGACCGGCCTTTAATAAAAGCTACTTGATTTTCAGATATAAGCTTTGGAAGAAGATTAACAAATCTATTAAGAAGAATTTTAGCCACAGGTTTATACATTGTCTAGCATAAACTTGTAGGCCTAAAATTAAAGGGTAACATATGCAAATTAACTTTAGGAATGAGTATAATCAAAGTATCCTTCTAAATAATTTCCATTTTTCCCATAGAGAAAAAACTTTTCAAAGCATTCCAAACATCAATATTAATGATGTGCCAGTAAAACTTTTTAAAAGAATGAGTAATATCGTCCACTCCCAGAGATACACCTCCTTCCTTTTGGCTAACAACAGTTTGAACTTCTTCCAGCTTAAGATCTGAATTTTGAATTTCTCTGTTAGGTTTAGATAACACGGATCTCGGTTCTGGCCAGCCATCTAGAGAACAATTTCTGAAATTTCATTTGCTTTGAAAGTTTGAAAAAAATACTCTCAATAAGATCTTGATCCTCCTCCAAATCACAATTTTCATTTTTAATTTTGAAAATCTAATTTGCATTTTTTCTTGCATGTGCATAAAATGAAAAAACTTTGAATTAAAGTATCTATCCTTTATCCATCTTGCCTTCACTCTTCGCCTCCACCAAGAATTAAGCCAGGCTAAAGTGCAATTCAAATCAGTAATTTTAGATCTAAAAAGTAATACCTTTTTCTTCGGATAAGCTTCCACTCAAAGACTCCTCCATTTGAATATCGTAAATCTCTTGGATAAAATTTTCCATCATAAGATTGAGATCCTTTAGTATTTCTTTACTCCATAAAGAAATTGCATTCAAGGCCCTTTTAAACTTGATATCTAGAATATCTGAATGATGACTAGCAATTCTCCTATTCCACGCCTTTTCAACAATAGTAGCCGAAGTATAGTGAGAAGCCCAAGTGCCTTCAAATTTGATGTAGCTATTTGATTTAGGATAATCTTCCCATAATATTATCATAATGGGGAAATGATCAGAAGCTACACGAGGAAGATGACGAACCACCAATAACGGATTGGAATCAAGGGCATATGAATTAACAAAACACCTGTCAAGTCTTTCTAAGATCCAGGCTCCACCTGTTTTGTTATTGCACCAAGTAAAACTTGGACCAATAAAATTTGATTCATTATAATCAAGGTTTGTAAAAAAGGATTATATTTCTTTAGTACCTTGTGAAAAATCAAATTTTCTTCCTCCCTTTTTATCACATTTGGATAGAAGGCAATTGAAATCGCCACCCACTATAGAAGGACTATTAACAAGCAAATAATTCTCCAAATGATTCCATAGTTCCCTTTTTTTGTTGGTATTTTTATTATCGTAAACAGTAGAAATTCTCCAACTACCTTTATTATGGATTTCTAAATCACCAATAATACATTGATTAGAAGAGAACAAGGTATTAAAAGAAGCTAACCTTGTATTCCAAAGAATCAAAATACCTCAAGACAGGCCTTCTGATGGATAATGGAAGAAGTTCCAATCCATCCCAATAAGAGCATTGATATCTTTTCAATTCATAAAGGAAACTTTGGTTTCTAACAAACCAATAAAACCCACATTATTCTTTTTAACCAATTCCTTGAGATATAGAAAAGCATGAGCCTTCCTAGCTCCTCTACAATTCCAAAATACTATGGAATTCATTGGTTTGGAGGGTGACTAGCCCCAATCCTTTTGTCTTTATTCCCTATTTCCAATTTCCTATTTCTAGTCATGAGCTTAATTGGTCCAAGAGTTTTGAGCTCTTTTTCCAATTTTCTCTTTACAGAGGTATTCTACATATTAGCATTAACTGCTTCTATGTTAATATTCTTCATTTATGAAGAAGAAACAACCTCATTATTTATGTTTTTTCCTAAAACATTTTTAGTATTTTTCACGTCCTCTTCAATAGTGTTAAGAGTTTCAAACATATTTACGGGTTGAGAGGAAAAAGAACTCTTACTAGATGGAAACTTCTTATCAACCACAGAGTAATTAGCCAAGATTTCACCTTCTTCCAACTCTGTATTGCTAAATATAGCAATATTAGCATCTTTAGCAACATCAGCAGCTCCAGCAATATTAGAATATTTAGCTGCAACAAGATCTTTCTTCTTTCCAGAATAGAATGTCTTTTGATTATCAACAAAATCTTTGTCTATTTCCTTGAGAATAGAATTTGCCTAATTGAACTTCTGGGTTTAATTTGAATAGAAGCAGTAGTAGGGATAGCCTTTCATACTTCTTTCATAGGTTTCTAAGAAACCTTGTTAATATTATATGGAAATCTTCTTTTCTTCCCATTTCTAACGTGCACATAGGGTCCATACCCTTCCTCTTTCAGATTTTCAATGGCTTCAGTTATCTTCTTAGCCAAATCAGTTTGGCCAGTAGACCTTTGGATAGCAAAATCAGTAGCAACCATATCCTCATCAACAGTTTTGGAACATTCTTTGATGATTTCCTTCTCTAATATAGGACATTTCCCTATTAAGTGGCCAATCTTGCCACACTTGTAACAAAGTTTAGAAACTTTTTCATACTCAATTTTTTTATAGAATTTGCTAGATTCAACTTCCACCCATACTCCTAGAGGAATTTGTTCATCAAGGTTGATACGAACACAAATCCTAGAAAATTCTCTTCTATTCCACTGGAACATGTTTCCATCTAGTAAAAAGGCTTGCCAACACAAGAAGCAATTCTTCATATGTTGATATCATCCCAACAATATAATGGTAGATTAGGAAGCCTAATTCACACTAGAGCCGAGAGTCCTTTCAAAGATTTTATGGAGAAGTTGTGTGACCATTTATCAATGCCCACAATATGACCTCTAACAAACCAAGGTCCTTCACATAAAATAGATTTCATAGTATCAGCATTCTTACATGAGAAGAGGACCCAATTTGACCCAACATGGTTATTCTTAAGCTCCCAAAATAGCTCCATTATCTTCTTAATTCATTGTTGATCAAATAAAAAGGTAGGTTGTCACCAAAGACTTTGATGACAAGAGAATTCCCCAATCTTCTAGAAGTTTCCAATACATTTTCATTATGCAGTTTCATTGTTTTCCCGCCATTAGACAAAAATGAACCTAAATTCAATATGCCCACTTTTACATTTGCACTTCTAGCCCAGGCATTTCTCTTCACATTGCTCATTTTAACAGATGTCTCAGGAGGAGATACCTTATTGGATATTTTATTTTCAGAATTCAAATCTCCTGAAATATAGAGTCTAACTTGCTCCAAATCATTTTGTACTATCAAGGAATTATTCTTCTCTGGTTGTGATCCATCACCAGACATCTTCTGTACATCTCTTCGAATCTCCTCAATCACAACAACATCGTCAATTGTATTTGCACGATTTGAAATCTGCTCACCAGGACTACAAGGAGTAGAATTACATAATCTACTCACATTTAATTTAGATTATGAAGAAGTTGAAGCATTCTGGCTACCAGAGTTCAGTTTCAGATTCTTCAAAACTTTCAGACTTTTATTCCTAAAAAAGGACATCTTTACCTTTACCAGCAACTAGAATCACCTTTTTGTAATTTAAAAATGCTCCTTCATTTATGATCAATGGCTTATTCTTGGAAATCAGATTCTGATTTCTATCAGCTAAAAAATTGGAAGATGAAAATTTTTCAAAATATTTTGAATTTGGAGAAGCTGTCCTCCAAGTCATATCATTGGAATGATGACCATCACCCATCCTTCATTGTCCGTTGATCAGAAGAAAATCACCGGAGCTAACATTCGGCGAGCACAGTCAAGAACGTTGGAATTTGAAAATCTCTTTCTCTCTCTAACAAATGGCACTTTCTCTCTCTAATAAAGGGCACTTTATGGTTGATGCAGTGTCTCAATAGCTAAGAGTTCAAGCCTTGATATATTCCAATGAACACAAGTGTGACCAAAAGCCAAAAGAAATCTACCTTTAATGTCCCGAAATACTCCACCGATTCCTATTTTATAGGATTTAAGTAATGATGCATCAACATTTACTTTTATCCAATTGGGTGGAGGGGGATGCCAATGATTGTCCAACAGCTTATGAAGCATATTAGCATTCCATTTGCCTGATTTATATGAAGATTTAGTTGTTGAAATTGTAGAATAGCTGAGAGCTTCTGAAGCAATGAATAAAGGACTATCATCTTTACAATCATGAACAAGCTTGTTTCTTCCCTTCCATAAGAAATAAATGGCATTAAAAAACAAATTGACCAACCAATAATTTTCTAACGATATCCATTTAAAGCATTCATCTTAAGAACCAAACATAGTTATATCAAACAAGCTTGTTTCATACAAAGAAATTCATTCGTTGGAATTGCTTTATTGAACAATCTCCACCAAAAGACATCAGCCTGAGGAATGAGCTCTGCATTCTTTATCCAAGTCCAATATGTTACCTACTGGGATTTCTGAATTGCAGCTTCATAAGCCAGAGATGAATTTGCTTTACAGGAGTATTTGGATACAAATTTTGTGTTACCTTTTGGAAAATCAGTAGAAATGTGAATTTGACTAATCAAATTCATAAGATCTTCTCTAAAAACTTTTATAAGTTTTTCAAATATTTAGCTTCCTCTAGTTATTAATCTATCAACTGTGATATCTTCTGACTCTTGAGGAATTACATATGTAGGCCATCATATGAGGCTTTTTTCCAATATCCAAAGCATCTATCAAATTTTTATTGACAATGTACCATCTAACAATAGGTTTTAAAAATAATCCTCCATCATAAATAATTTTCCAAGCCATTGAACCCATCTTTTTTGAGAAATTATACCCATATAGGTAAGCATTTTTTGGAAGCAAAGCCTTATGCAATAATGATTCTTCCTCTTGAATATATCTCTATGCAAGTTTTGGTCTAAGTGGCCCAACTTTTGGATGACAAGAATGAATTGCTCTTTCACCCCATTCCAATTCACATAATGAAGCCTGCAATTACCATTCATCTTATTCCAAATAAAACTTCTACGAAGTTTGTCAATCTCATCAAGTATTCCCTTTGGAACCAAGGAATGTGTGCAATGGAAAATAACATAAGAAACCAACATAGTCTTAACCAAGTTTATTTTTCCCACCAAGGATATGAATTTTCTTCCCCAAATGTTAATCATTTTCAAAGCCTTTTCAATAATAACTTGAAAATATTCTCCAACTAACCTTCTAAAAGGTATCTTTGATCCAAGATAATATAATTCTTTGACTCATTTTATACCGATAATTTAGGATATAGTCTTTTTCCTCCCCCTTACCATTTTACCGAATAGGATGCACGACCTATTAGCATTTATTTTTTGTCCAATCTAACTACAAAAGTCTTCCACTATACTTTTGATCTTCTTTTCAATCTTCATATTAGCATATGAGAATATTATGATGTCATTTGTATATAGAAAATGAGAGATATTGGGACTACTTTGACTCAGACATACACCATATTCATCGCCTCCTTATTTAAACACATTTGATAAAAGTTGAGCTCAAAGGATAAACATAAATGGTGATAGGGGACAACCTTGACAAAATCTGCATCTTGCGGTTATCCATCATGAAGTGTTCCCATTAATTACCAATGAGAATTTTGGTTCTTTTATAGACTCCAAAATTAGATTGGATATAGCAGTAGGAAAACCAAAATACATTAAAGCTTTCTCCAATGTTGGGCCAACCCATAGAGTCATAGGCTTGTTCCAAATCAAATTTGAAAGATAATAATCTTTTTGAAGATTTTGAATATCAAAATTTGTGGAAAATTTCATGAGCCACCAAGATATGACTGACATAGATCTACCATTCAAAAATTTTGTTTACTCTTTTGAGATCACTTTTGGCATGATGGAAGTTATTATATTAACAATAATCTTTGCAGCCACCTTATAAACCACATTATATAAATTGATTGGTCTAAAATTGGAAGGAGTCTTAGGATTGGATACCATTGGAATTAGTATAATTAAAGTTTCTTTCCACTTAGGATTCATTCTTCTTGATTTGAAAAATAAGTTTAAAGCATTCCAAAGAACTTCCTTGATGATGGCCTAATATCCTATAAGAAAGGAGTATGTAACTCCATCATTTCCTGGAGTAAAAAAGTTCCCAGATTATTTAATTACCATTTCAACTTCATCAAAAGCAAAATCCTTGTTCAAAATGCAAATATCATCTTCATTCTGATAGTTAATAGGATCGGGCTAGCCTTCCAAGTTGTAATTTTTGAATTTCTATTTATTTTCAAAAAATCAAAGAAAAATGTTTTCAATTTGATGTTAATCTAAAAACCTCCAACCCATTAGCATCTTTAATTGTACTAATAAAGTTGAAATTGTTGAAACTCGTTCACTATGAATTAGGTTGTTAAACCTAAGCTTATGTCCCAAGGCTATCCAAGAGGAGTGGTGAATTGGTAATTTAAAAAAAAAATTCCCTCTTGTGAGTATATTGAACCGAAAATAAACTTTAATGAAATTTTTAGAAATAGTTTTTCAACCAAAATTTTTAGAACAGAAAAAGCAAAAATTAAAAAACTGTAAAAATAAAAGACACAAGATTTATAGTGGTTCGGTCAAAACCTGACATACATCCACTCCCCGAAGGCACCCTCAGAGTATTTCAATAATACCAATAGTGCCTCTCCTTTTGCACCCACAGCAAGGCGGAGAAGCCTTTACAAACACTCTTTCCACCATTACCCAGTGCGGTAGAGAACCGTCATCCTTTTACACTATCCCTAGTGTTGACAGAGAACCGTCCATCCTTTCACACTCTCCTAGTGTGGGCAGAGAACCCTTCGGCTGTTCACACTCAACAGACTCCAAGTGTCGGCAGAGAACTGGATCTCCTTGAAAGATCTCCTCACAAGAAATCTAGAAGGAAGAAAGAAAAGAGTGAAGAAATCCCAAATCACAAGTAGAGATTCTTACCTTTGAACACCTAGCGAAGCCTTCACGCTCCAGTGGTAGGAATCCTCCTTTGAATGCACTCTCACACTCTCTCCTTGACTCTTCTTTCAATAGGCACAAAGATCAATGAGCAAAAAGATTGGGTGGCAGTAAAAATTGGACCTTATATAGGAGAGACAAGAAAAAATGTCCAAAACTGTAAATATTCAAGTCAACATGAAATGGATCATCCTGGATGATTTTACTTAAAGTGTCAGAAACGATCCTTATGTATATTGGTATGAACTTTGTTCATACATGATCATCATCCTGTACGAACTAGGTTCATCAGGTACGATCAGTTATACCATAGGTCGATTCCCAAATAACTGCATGACGTAACCAACTTTGGTAAGTCAGTTCACATCGCCCAGGGATGAATAGGACTTGGTTAGGACGAAATTTTTATAGTGTAACTCATCCTGGCACGATTATGAATTTTGTCAGAACAAAATTTTTACATAAAAGAATTCGTCCGGGGATAATTTGGATTTCGTCGGGACAAAATTTTTATAGAGCCCAAGTCATCCTAACACGATTATAGATTTCATCGGAATGAAATTTTTACAGAGCCTAACTCATCCTGGGACGAAAATAAGTTTGTCATGGAGGATCAGAACTTAGAAAATTTTCCTCCAACTCCTGTTTGTTCCATTGCTCCTATGAGGAAATAACTGAACAAATCATTTCGTACGAAATAGGTTTGACCTGTACGATCAGTACAAATTTTGTAAGATCTCCTTACGTGTGTGTATTTATTCACTCAATTACAATCACTCCCTCTAAAACTTAATTCATACAAAAATTACAAGCTTCAAAATACAAGATATCTCATGCTGAATTGGATTTGAAGTCTTCAGTAGTTTGGAGTTCGATTTTCTTGAAATGTTAGTACACACAGAGCTAAAATAAATATTCCAAAAAAGTGTTAGGAGATAACTACACATAAAATAATAATATTTGGAATCATCAAAACTATACAAGTTGAAAGAATGTAAAACATGCAAATAGCAAATTTCTTAACAATCTCCCTCTTTTTTTATGATGGCAAAACAATTATTGTTTGTAGGATTTCAAATTCTAAGAATCTCCTAAACTCCCCCTGAATTGATAAACCCATGAAAATAAGAAGGTAATTGAATTAAAAAAAATTATTTTTTAAAAAATTTAAACAACACAAAATAACACAAAAGACAAAATAACAAAACAAAAGACAAAACAAAAACACCTGACACAAATATACAAGACACAACAAAAAATTTATTCTCCTTTTTGACAACATCAAAAAGTGAAAAGGATAAAATTATTTGAAATGTAAGTAGAAATATAAAATTTATTTGATAATTTAACCTTGAAAGTGATTGAAATAAGATATGCAAATAAAATTAAAACATTAGACAAATTATAGAAATTCATACAATTTAAGAAGTGATATAACAAAGATAATAAAAAGAATTTATCAAAGACATGAGTCAATTTAGACACTAAGATAGAGAAAATCATTGCACTAAGGATGAATAAAAAATTGTATATTTCAAATTTTAATATCATTTATAAATGAACATAAGATCAATTTGAATTAAGATATTAAAAGAATTTGGAAAGAAAACAATTACCACATGTGGCACTTTGCTAAACTTTTTCACATTTGTACCACATTTTTGTGCATCATTTTTACTTTGGGCTTATTTTGTGCCTCTTTTTCACATTGCGAACCTTTGCGCATTCCTTTTGATTTTTTTTTTACTTTTATACAATTTGCAAGAGTAATTTTCTTCTTTTCAAAAACAATAATCTAAAATTTCAAATAATTCTAAGTGCATAAATAATGATTGATAAGTGAAATACAAAATAAGAAATCATCGCAATTGCAATAATAATATTAACAATAAGGCAGTCTAAATGAGAGACATGAAATGGAAACTTCTAATAATATCAAGTTATAATCAAAACTTAAACATAGAATAATTAGATTTTCTAATGAATTTAATTTTAACTCACCATTAAGGTTATAACACAATTAAGATTAAAAAATCTGATGATTTTCATAAAGACTAACAAACATTTCAAAAATAAATTTAAATTTAAAACACAAGAATTAATATTGATATCACTTTGAAGATATTACAATGATACATCAGGATATCAATAAAAAATAGAACATTTGAAATAAAAGAAGAATACATCGAACAACCAAAAAACAACGATAACTAAGACATAAAGTAAAAATAATAACAACACAAACACATAACATCAAGTGCATCTATAACTCAGACGGTCCCTGATCTGGAGGAGGAAGAGGAGGAGCAATACCAAAGAGATTAAAGTATGTATTCAACATAAGTACCTTGGTACTAATATCATTCATTTTTCCCCTCAAATAACCCATGTCATGTTGATATTGAGCATTCTGCTGTTGATGATGAGTCTCAATTTGATCAAAGCGTTGATCAAAATGAGTCTCTAGCTGATCAAATCTTTGAAGCAAATTTTGATAATTTGGTTCATTTGCAGGAGCAGGTGCACCTTCTAGCTCTTCCTCTGTATCACTTATGACATCTGCTTTACCTGATTCCTCCTTGAAGATCGCTCTAAATGATCCGTCATTGTAGTATAGCAGTTCTTCATATTCTTGATCAGGATGAAACAAGTTATATTTCTTCTCTAGAACATAGTTAACTAAGTGTCCTAAGGCAATATTTCTTTTTATTTTTCTATTCTGCATGGCCAATTTCAGAAAGCCCATAAATATAGTCAAGAATAAGTTGGGCTTCATCTATAGGCTTATTGCTCATGATTAAGAAGGTCACCATGGAAAGAAGGGGGGTAAAGCTTTTGGAATGATTGAAGTTCTAAAATTGTGCTGGATGATACATGTATTACGGACAAGACCAGATACCCTAGCCACATGCTCATCTAAACTATTTCCTCTAATCACCCTATTGATTTCATGTCATTTATATTGATCATTGGTGATTAAGTTATGGGCTCTTTCTCCCTCAGTCCTTAAATTTAGAAATGCTCCTAAGTCATGCTTGGTGATTTCAACTTTTTTTTTGAAGACATAGGAGCGAATCACAGAGTGGTCAGAGTTAAAGGACATATTGGCTAGAAAGTAGTGAAACATTTCTTTGTTATAGAGGTGGACGAGGGTAAGGATAAAGCGAAACTGAGTTGAAGTAAATAAATGCATCACCTGAAAGGTAATTTCATCTTGGTTTAGAATTCTGGATGGGGTGATTTTGGCTGCAGCAAATCTAGGAAAAGAATCCTCATTAGCTTTGGAAAAAAAGTTCTCAGATGAATTCCTATGAGGTTTCTTCGCTGGAACCTTTTGGCGCTTGCTAGAACTTGCCATTTGAAAAAGATCTAGAATACGAAAGGGATTGAAAGTGATATTAAGAGTGTGACTATTAATCTGAAAAGCCCGCCTATTTATAGAAAATGACATGTTCGTACCTGACAAAAAAAATTTCGTCCCGTATGACATTTTCATTCGTCCCGTACGAAAATATTTCATACAAATGATCCAATGCAACCACAATGAAATGACTTTTCGTAATCAACATGACTTACGAAGCTCATTTTGTACAGACTTTTGACCAGTCTGATTGTACAAACGAACACGTGTTTGTCCCGGGACAATCAGAACATATATCATTTTAATGGCAGTTGAAATCGTCCCCTAAATCGAACCGACATGTGTTTGTCCAGACGAACCAAAGGTTTGTACGGACAAAGTTTATATTAAAAACTACCTTATTCATTCAACTTCTTTATTCGTTCATCCCATCGTTTGAAAAATATTTCATCCCGGACGATCTTGACGATCGTACAGACAAAGTACACTTAAAACTGCACACAAATGGTTCAAAATCCGACAGTTTGTCACACTACACAAATCATCCCGTACGAAAATATTTCATCCCGGATGATGAGGACTTAAAAAATTTTGATTTTTGCACTCAAACAAAACTAAAATTCAAAAACACAAGAAAATACCAAAAATAATGATGAAACACATACTCTAAAAGGAAAAATCACACAAAAAAATCATAAATACACAAAAAACATTTAATTAATAATCAAACATCAATGTTGCAAGAACATTTTTATTTAAACATTTAAATCAACAACATCAAGCCTTGTTCTTAATGCACTGAAAGTATCAAAGGCTAAAAGTTTTGTAAAAATGTCTGCAAGTTGAATTTCAGTTGTAACATGATTGAGTTCAATTTCTCCCTTGGATAATGATCTCTTATGAAATGATGCCTTATGACTATGTGTTTGGTTCTTAAATGTTGAATAGGATTTTTAGAAATGCAAATAGGACTAGTGTTATCATAATAAATTGGAATAGTTCATATAGTCAATCATAAATCAATCAACTATTGTTTCAACCAAAGTACTTGTGCCACACAACTTCCTAATGCAATGTATTTAGTTTCAGCTGTAGATAGGGCTACCGATTTTGTTTTCTACTGGACCAAGAGACTAAAGAATTTCCAATGAATTGACATGTTCCAGAAGTGCTTTTCCTATCCACCCTATAGCCTGCAAAGTCAGAATCTGAATAATTAATTATTTCAAATGAAGAGCTAAACTTAGGATACCAAATTCCTAAGTTCTGTGTTCCTAACAGATATCTTAAACTCTTTTTCACTGCTATCAAATGTGATTTTTTTGGATCTGATTGAAATCTAGCACATAAGCAAACACTTAACATGATCGGGCTGGTTAGCAGTCATATAAAGTAAAGATCCAATTATTCCTCTAAATTTCTTTTGATCAAAAGATTTTCCCTTAGGGTCCTTATCCAACTGAACTGAGGAACTCATTGGAGTACTAACAGGTTTAGCATTGTTCATTTTATACTTTCTAAGGATGTCCTTAATATATTTTGACTGACTTAAAAATGTACCTTCCTCAATTTGCTTAATGCTAAAGCCTAAAAAATAACTTAAGTCTCCCATTAGACTCATCCTAAATTCACTACTTATTATTTTAAAAAAATCAACACAAAGATTTTTATTTGAAGATCAAAAAATAATATCATCCACATAAATTTTAACAATGAGTATATCCTATACATATTTCTTCAAAAAGAGAGTTGTATTCACACTTCTTTTTTCAAAAGATCTTTTAAGTAGAAAGGTGCTCAACATCTCATACCAAGCCTTAGGTGCCTGTTTTAATAAATATAACGTCTTTTTTAACTTAAAAACATGATTTGGGTATTTAGAATTTTCAAAACCTGGAGGTTGTTCTACATAAACATCCTCTTCAATTACCCCATTTAAAAAGGAAATTTTCACATCTATTTGAAATAATTTGAAACCTCTAAAACAGACAAAGGCTAGCAAAACCCTAATTGCTTCAAGTCTAGCTACAGGGGCAAAAGTCTCATCAAAATCAATCCCTTCAATCTGATTATACCCCTTAGCAACTAATCTAGCCTTATTTCTAATGACTACTCCTAAGTCATTCATTTTATTTTTAAATACCCACTTAGTTCCAACTACACTTTGATCTTTTGACCTTGCAGTTAATTCCCAAACTTTATTTCTTACAAATTTATTCAACTCTTGTTACACGGCCAAAATCCAAAATTCATCTGAAAGTGCTTGATCAATATTAGTGGATTCTATTGTTGAAATGAAGGTTGAATGATTGACTTTCTTATTTAAAGCACACCTAGTCCTTACACCCTCACTTGGTTTACCTATCATTTCCCTTGGGTGGTTTTTAGAAAATCTCAAATCTTTAGACAAAGGATTTTCTACCTCCAAATTTTATTCCACATTTTCTTTCGTATTTTCTTCCAAATTTAATTTATCAATCTTTTGGGAGTTAATCTCAATCTCATCTTCTACAAAATTTGGCTCTTCCATATTACCAGATTCATCAAATACAACATGTGTGGTCTCCTCAATTACCAAAGTTCTTCTATTAAATACTCTATAAGATTTTCCAAAACTTGAGTATCCAATAAAATTTTCTTCATCTGATTTTGGATCAAATTTTCCTAAGACAGATTTTCTATTTTTATGAATGAACACCTTGCAACCAAAAACATGCAAATGAGACAAATTTGGTGTTCTTCCTTTTAGCAACTCATATGGTGTTTTATTTAATTTTGATCTCACATTCACCCTAGTTAGAACAAAACATGCAGTGCTAACTGCCTCAGGCCAAAAATATTTAGGAAGAGAGTATTCTGCCAACATTGCTCTTGCGGCTTATATTAATGTTCTATTTTTCCATTCGACTACCCCATTCTGCTGAGGAGTTCTAGGTGCAGAAAAATTATGATCATTTCCTTTTTCCTTACAAAATTTCTCAAATCTCTCATTTTTAAATTCTCCTCCATGATCACTTTGTATAATCATGATTTCACAGCCAAGTTTTCTTTGAATCCAAGTAGAAAAATTTCTAAATTCTTCAAATGAATCACTTTTATGAAATAGAAATCTAACCCATGTGAATCTTGAATAATCATCTACAATCACAAATCTGTATACCTTCCCTCATAGACTCATAGTTCAAACTGGTCCAAAAAGATCCATATGCAAAATTTCTAATAGTTTACTAGTTCTAAGATCTTTATTGGACTGAAAAGAGGACTTCATCTGCTTTCCTAATTGACATGCATCACAAAGGTGGTCCTTAGTAAAGTGTAGTTTTGGTATACCTCTCACTAAGTTCTTTTGGGTAATCCTCCTAAGGTTTTTCATGCTAGAATGACAAAGTCTCCTATGTCATAGCCATAGCCATGACTCATCAGATAATTCAAACAAAAAGTAGTAGGAGAATTAATGCAATTTAAATCTAGCATGTAAACATTATTTACACTTTTACCATTCAAAACATCTTTATCATTTAGGCTTAATATGCACCTAGTAGGAAAAAAATTTACACAATAACCCTTATCACATAGATGACTTATACTTAACAAATTATGCTTTAAGCCTTCTACCAATAATACATTGTCAATGAAAAAAATTCTTAAAATTTCCAATCATACCTGATCCAACCACCTTCCTTGTGGTGTTATCTTTAAGTGTAACATTGCCTCTACTCCTGGCTTCCAACGTTATGAATTTAGTAGTATCTATAGTCATATGTTTTGAACATCCACTGTACAGGTACTATATGCTCTCATGAGGTCTTGTGTGAAAGCAAACCTCTACATGATCTGACTGATCAAGATTATCTACCATTAAGCAAAGACTAGTGACTTCTTCTTCCATTTCAATCTCTGATGAATCTGAAGCTAAGTCTGCCCAGAAAGCTCGTTGGAACTTCTTCTTGCCCTTTTTTACAAATGGTTTCTCCTCTACCTTCTCCTTGCTAGGATTGGCTTTGAGTTTTGGGCAATCCATCTTTATATGTCCAGGTTTCCTGCACTCATAGCAAAAAACATCATTTGAAACATTTGCATTTCTATTGAATTTACCTCTATTCCACTGCTGGCATTTCTTCTGCTTCCTCTTCAAAAAGCTTATGAATTGTCTAATCATCAATGCGATGTATTTTTCATCTTCAGGTTGTGAGTGTTCACTCTCAGACTCTTCCACATTCAGTGCTATGTTTTTCTCCCTTCGTGGTTCACCTACATCAACCTTTTTTTGGCTAACTTCTTGCTTGTAAGAAATAAGCAAACCAAGAAGATTGTTAATAGAGTAAATGTTTAAATTCTTAGACTCTATATTTGTAGTAATTTTAGCATCATATGCAAAAAGCAACGAAGAATCTTATTAACCATTTCAGCATCTGTTAACTCCCTACCCAATGCATGTAAAGAGGTGATTATTTGTGTGAATCTTGTGTACATATCAAAAATAAATTCATTTGGTTTCATGCCAAACAGTTCATAATTATGCAAGAAGATGTTAAGTCTTGATTGCTTAACCTCATTAGTCCCCTCATATGTTATATAAAGTCTATCCCATATTTCCTTTCCACTTTTGCAAGTGGAAACCCGCATGTAGTCATCTGATTTTAAAGCACAAAAGAAACTATTCAAACATTTGGCGTTAAGTTGTGCTAAATCATGTTCTTCTACTGTCCAATATGCAAAAGGTGTTTCAACTCTAACTCCATCCACTAATCTAGTTAGTTTTGTATATCCTTCATGAACTAAGATCCACAAACGATAATCAAGTGACTGTAAGAAAGTAGGCATACGTGTTTTCCAAAAATCAAAAGGTATATTGTCAAACAGTGGAGGTCTAGTAATAGAGTAACCCTCAGGCATGTTTCGGTTTCCAAATGTAGGCATCTACGTTAATCAAAAAGTAGTCTAAACTTATGATTTTAAAACAAAGCTCTGATTTCACTTGTTGAAACTCGTTCACTATGAATTAGGTTGTTAAACCTAAGCTTATGTCCCAAGGCTATCCAAGAGGGGGGTGAATTGGTAATTTAAAAAATAATTATCCTCTTGTGAGTATATTGAACCAAAAATAAACTTTAATGAAATTTTTAGAAATAGTTTTTCAACCACAATTTTTAAAACAAAAAAAGAAAAAATTAGAAAGCTATAAAAATAAAAGACATAATATTTATAGTGGTTCGGTCAAAACCAGACCTACATCCACTCCCTGGAGGCACCCTTCGAGTATTACACTAATACCAATAGTATCTCTCCTTTTGCACCCACAACAAGGTGGAGAAGCATTTACAAACACTCTTTCCACCACTACCCAGTGCGGTAGAGAACCGTCATCCTTTTATACAATCCCCAGTGTTGGCAGAGAATTCTCCGTCCATTCACACTCTTCTAGTGTGGGCAGAGAACCCTTCAGCTGTTCACACTCTCCTAGTGTGGGCAGAGAATCCTTCGGCTGTTCACACTCTCCTAGTATGGGCAGAGAACCCTTCATCTATTTATACTCTCCAAGTGTCGGTAGAGAACCAAATCTCCTTGATAGATATCTTCACAAGAAATCAAGAATGAAGAAAGAAAATAGTGAAGTAATCCCAAATCACAAGTAGAGATTCTTACCTTTGAACACCAAGCGAAGCCTTCACGCTCTATTGGTAGGAATCCTCCTTTGAATGTACTCTCACACTCTCTCCTTGACTCTTCTTTTAATAGGCATGAAGATAAATGAGGAAATAGATTGGGTGGCAGTAATAATTGGACCTTATATAGGAGAGACAAGAAAAATAGTCCAAAACTATAAATATTCAAGTCAACATGAAATGGATCATCCCGTACGATCGTACATCATCCTGGATGATTTTACTTAAAGTATCAGAAATGATCATTATGTATATTGGTACAAACTATGTTCGTACATGATCATCATTCCGTACGAACTAGGTTCATTTGGTACGATCAGTTATACTACAGGTCGGTTCCTAAGTACTTGCAGGACGTAACCAACTTTGGTAAGTCGGTTCACATCATCCTGGGACAAACAGGACTTCATCAGGATGAAATTTTTACAGAGAGTAACTCGTCCTAGTACTATTATGAATTTCATCAGAACAAAATTTTTATAGAGAAGAATTCGTCTGGGGACGATTTGGATATCGTCAAGATAAAATTTTTATATAGTCCAAGTCATCCTGAAACGATTATAGATTTTGTCTGAACGAAATTCTTACAGAGCCTATCTCATCTTGGGACAAAAATAAGTTCATCCTGGACGATCAGGACTTAGAAAAATTTTCTCCAACTCCTGTTCGTTCCATTGCTCCTATGAGGAGATAACTGACCTGATCGTCCCGTACGAACTAGGTTTGTCCCGTACGAATTAGGTTCGTCCCGTACGATCAGTACAAATTTTGTAAGATCTCAAGTGTGTGTGTGTTTATTCACTCAATTTCAATCACTCCCTCTCAAACTTAATTCATACAAAAATTACAAGCTTTAAAATACAAGATATCTCATGCTAAATTTGATTTGAAGTCTTCAGTAGTTTGGAGTTTGATTTTCCTGAAATGTTAGTACACATAAGAGCAAAAACAAATCTTCTAAAAAAGTGTAAGGAGATAACTACACATAAAATAATAATTTTTGGAATCATCAAAACTATACAAGTTGCAAGAATATAAAACATACAAATAGAAACTCTCTTAACAGGAATTACTTCCAGCACTAGAAAATGCTTAAAATAATTTGGAGTTACAATCTACTTCTGTTGCCCAGTTAACTTTGTTACGCTATCTCCACCAAGTATTAATCCGAGCTAAATTATAGTTGAATTCACCCACCTTGACTTTTAGTAAAAGTTTGACAGGGATGTTAAGCCCTAATGAACTAGTCCCAAGACTAACCAAGAGGGCGTGTGAATTGGTATTTAAAAAATTCTTTAAGAAAAAGTACAATCACAACCAAACTAAGATTTACCATAGAAATCAAAGTGTAAAAATTAAATGCAGAAGTACAATAAGAAAGAACACACAAGATTTTATAGTGGTTCGATACACCTGACCTACATCCACTCCCCGAAGCCTCTCCTCTGATTATTGAATTAAACACAATGTCTCTCCTTTTGACCCAACATCAAGACAAAGAACCCATACAAAAAACTCCTTTCCACCGACCCTTGTGAGGTAGTGAACCCAACTCCTTTTACTTCCTCTAGAAGCAGATAGAGAAAATAACTCCTTTTACTTCCTCCAGAAGCAAGTAGAGAACCTTGATTAGATGTAGAACTAGACCTCTCTAGAAACCCCAAGGAATTTGGGATGATTACTAAAAAAGAAGATGATAGATCCTTGCTTGAAGCATCCTTTTTGAAATCACTCATAAACTCCTCCTCACAAGATCTCTCTCTCTCTCTCTCTCTCTCTCTCTCTCTCTCTCTCTCTCTCTCTCTCTCTCTCCTTTGCACTCCCTTTCCTCTTGATTCTCTCAAGTTAGGACAGTAAAAAAGGATCCTTACTTGTGAAAAATAAGAGATCTTTTAAAAAAGTACGCCAAAATAGCCCTAATTAGGAACTAATTGACAAAGATCACCTAAAATGATAGTATGTCATCCTATACGATTAATTTAATTTGACACATATTTTCTAGACCATCGCCCTGGATTGATATCTAGACAATAGAAAAATAACTAAATTATCCCAAATGATTAGTACAAAATGGCACATATCATCTAGAACATCTCCTTAAATGGATGTTTAGATGATGGAAAAGTAGCTCGATTGTCTGAGCTGATCAAAGGGTCTTCCCAAATAATTAGCACAATTCAGTATAGATCATCAAGAGAATCGTATTAAATAGAGCCATGATGATTTTTGATCATCCAAAAAGAACTAAGGTTTGTGAACTAACTTTCAAGTACAATTTTGCGATCGTCTAGGGTGATATGTTGGAGCAATCAAACGTTAATTACTTTCCTTAATTACTGGATTAATTTAGGCATAATTTCATTACATCTTCTAGAATAATATCCTGGATGATGTCAAAAAATAAAGATGCCTCAATAGATCTAGCGGCTGATTCTTTCTGATTTGAGCTTATCATCCTGGGTAATGAAATATAATCTAAGACGATGTACTTAATTACAACTGCCTTAATTTGGATGCCATAATTAGGGTTTTTTATTTTTAACAAATCATCCAGGCTGATATTTTGATCGTCCCTGATAATGTGACCAAAAATCCCCCACGTGTGTATGTGCAAGGTTATTTTGGATCAGGACCCGCAATGTTACAAAAGACTTAAGAAAGGCTAAAAGACACTTAACATAAATTACAAGCTAACTAAGTCATAATTTACTCAATCTTTAGCAAGTTAAATTCATAGTTTGATCTTGTGGACCTCAAAAATTAGTATGCAAGGTAGTCGTAGAAAAATAGAAGTGTTTGCTATCATGAAAATTATATTCCCCGAAATCAGATTTGCAACAATCTCCCCCTTTTTGATGATGAAAAACAATCAAATAATCAAAGAAATTAAATAAAAATTTCATGAACCACGAAGTTCAAATCTTACTAAGAATTGAACATAATACAATTTAATTATTTAAATTCTACTCCCCCTTTTGACATCACAGAAAGAAGGAGAAATAACCAGAAAAAAAAATTAGAAGATGAAAAAGAAGAATGAAAGAAAAATTTATTTTTGTTCAAATCATGAATATAGTAAAGTCTCCATATGATTAAAATTTAAATACTTATAAGAAAAATGAGTTAACATTATCGAAATCCAAATATCGTAGAATATCCACTCCAGTTAAACGTAGCTAAGACATCTCTCAGGGGTAAAATCATCTTTTGAAAATAAAAGACCTAACTCAAGAAATACCAATTGAATACAAAAAAGAGATTTGTTTAAAACTTGGTTTAAGAAAAATATCTTATAGAATAATACAACAAAGTAATTTGTCATAATTGCGAAATTCAAAATCAAGCCTTTAGATTATCAAGTGACAAATGAATTCTTCTAAGTTTTAATGGTTTGAAGGAGAAGAAGGCTTTCTTTGGATGGGCTCATTTTTTGCCTCATATCACTTTGGCATACTTTGCACATATTCTGAATTTATATACACATTGTGTATCTTTCTCAATTTGGCATCACCGTACATCTTTTGATTTGGCATCATTAGCATTTTTTTTTGTTTTTGCAAGCTACATCCCTTTTCAAAACTCTTAAATACTCTCAGTTGTGAGTATATCTTCTAGATATTAGAGGAAACAAAATTCACTCTCTAATATAAGGAAGAATAAATCACAAAACAGAATTAAATTCGTATGATAAATGTAATGACAAGATTTCGAAGAACATGAAAGTGAAATAAAGAATTTGAACATTATATATAAAAGATAGATTACTGTAACAAGTTAGAGAAGATCTCAATTACAAATTTTAGCTGTTAATTTGAGATATACTTTTATTTAGAAAAGAAAACTACACTGCTAAAAGAGGTTAGAGGGAGGGAAATAATAAATGGTGTTTCTCCCTTTAGCTGATTTAGGGATGTTAGATATTGACTATAAATTTTCAAAAAAAATTAAGGCATAAAATATCATTTCAACTATGACAAAAAAAAAAACCAAAGTAAAAAAACATCAGGGATGAAAACACTACAGAATAAGATTAGATAACAATCAATACTCGAAACTAAAAAAATGAAAGAATAGATAATAACAGCAACAGTAGAGCAAAAAAACATGCAAATCAGAATTTATTAAGCAGCAAGTTTATGCAATTAAAAGTAGCGAGCCTCCAATGTCCTAGTACCACATGCTCTTACGAGGACATTTATGAGAGCAAGCTTGCAAAATCTTCAAACATTAGATTTAGGAAACCATACATGATTGGGTCAGTTGTCATAGAAAAAAGAATGTAATACATGTGTGTTATGATGTGAATCATGCAATTTGGGTCTCCATACCCAATATGTACTATGATGAATAGTGCAAGTGTGTAAGAAGTATCCTAGCATGCCACATAAAAAACATCTAACTTTAGGAAAATGGTTTATTAATATGTTCGGGTTATAGTGCCTCTTCTTTTGTTTCATAATTTTTTGTTTTGAATCATGATTGAAAAACTATTCAGATGTGGCTGTATTCCTATTTTTCTCAAGTGCATTCAATTCAACTTTAATCCTCGAGTTAGAACTTTCTAAAACAATATTATCAACTATTAAATAGTGCTCCATATGCTCAGATTCATCAATATAAGTTTTAAAATCAATTTCAAGTGAGGTATAAGATGCTTTTAATGAATCATGCTCAACAATCAACTCAGATTACTTTTTATTCAATTCATCAAACTCGTTAAGTAATGCCATGTGATTGCTATCAATTTCAGTGTGATCTTTACTTAAAATTTCATACCCTTTTTACGAATTTGAAAATTCCAATTTTATACTAGCATGACTTTTCTTAAGTTTCCTATATGATGAATGAATATTCTTACAAATTTCAGGTAATTGATCATATGTTGGTTCACATACCTCTTTTTGGTCAGACTAACCTATATGACCACCCATCGAGTACAAGTTTTTAATCTCTTGTTCAGCTTCAGTCTTAGATGAGTTAGATGCAGAATCTAACCAGAAAGCCTTTTGGAACTGCTTCTTGTCCTTGTTTTTTCTTATCTCTCCTCACCCCTCTCCTAGCTTGGGTGATCCTTAAGTGGAGGACAATAAGCTTTGACATGTTCAAGCTTCCTATATTCAAAATAGATAACATAAGAAGAACTTTTATAACTTTTGCTATTGTTACCTTTGTTCCATTTCTGAAGGTGCTTGTGATTCTTCCAAAGAAAGATTTTGAATTACCTAGTGATTAAGGCAACATCATCACTTTCAGACCCAGAAGAATCATTGTCCAAGTTGTTGGCCTTTAGCGCCACAGTTTTCTCCTTCTTTCGCTCACCTACCTCAAGTTATCTTCGGTTCACTCCTTGCTCATAAGCAATCAATGACAAAAGTTGTTATCAGCATAATAAGTATTCAAGTCCTTAGATTTGATAATTGTTGTAATCTTTACATCAAAAGAAGAAGGAAAACATCTTAAAATTTTATCCACTCTTTTATAGTTAGTTAGCTCTCTTCCTAAGGCATACAATGAGGTGATGATTTGAGTAAACCTAGTATACATGTCAGAAATCAATTCAATAGGATTCATATAAAAAATTTTGTAGTCATGCAATAAAATATTCAATCTATTTTATTTAACTTAATTGGTTCCTTTATAAGTAGTACACAATCTATCTTAAATTTCTTTACCAGAAACATATGTTAAAACACGCATATAAACTTTAGATTTCATAGCACATAAATAACAAATCAAGTATTTTCCATTTAGTTAAGCTAAATAAATATCATCAGGAGTCCATTTAGTAAAAGGAAGTATAGACGTAATGCCATTTGTTCTACAAGATGGCGGTGTAACCATCCTTAACAAGCATCCACATGTGTTAGTCAATGGATTGTAAAAAAGTAGACATACAAGTTTTTTTAAAAAAAAGGAATATTGTCAAATAAATATGGTTGTGTAATAGAATATTCTTTCGCAGTATTATGATTACCAAAGTTAGCTACTGATCAAAATTAAAAAAAAATTTCAAACTAAATTTTATGAACCTGACTCTGATACCACTTTAAAGTTTGACAGAGATGTTAAGCCCTAATGAACTAGTCCCAAGGCTAACCAAGACCGGGGGGGGGTGAATTGGTATTTAAAAAATTCTTTAAGTAAATCACAATCACAACCAAACCATGATTCACCATAGAAATCAAAGTGCGGAAATTAAATGCTGAGGTATATTAAGAAAGAACACAACAGATTTTATAGTAGTTTAATCAACCTAGCCTACGTCCACTCCCCGGAGCTTCTCCTCTAACAATTGCACTAAATACATTGTTTCCCCTTTTACTCCCATAACAAGGCAGAGAAGCCCATTCAAAAATGCCTTTCCACCGACCCCAGTGAGGTAGAGAACTTAACTCCTTTTGCTTCCTCTAGAAGCAGGAAAAGAACCCAACTCCTTTCGCTTCCTCTAGAAGTAGGCAAAGAACCTCAATCAGATGCTAAATTAGACCTCTCTAGAACCCCAAGGAACTAGGGATGATGATCGAAGCAGACATGATGGATCCTTTCTTGGAGCAACCTTTTTGAAACCCCTCATAAAGTCCCCCTCATAAGATCCTCTCTCTATCCCATGCCCTCCCTCTACTCTTAGCTCTATAAGTTTAAGACAACAGGAAACTTAAACTCAACCCAAGGGTAGAGTTGGTTTGGGAGGATGAGTAAGCATGCTATTCCAACAAATGAATTTCTTAAACAAAAAAAGCTTTCTTACAATGATCTATGAGCCCATATTATGATAAATTGTAAATTTCTCATTGAAATTATTCTAAAGCTAAGAGAATGGGGTTTTATCCTTCCAATATTTCAATCTTTGGAATGTTGTTTGGGAGAACTTATAAATCTTACTTCTCGGTATTCTAATGTGCTGAAGATGTATTGAACAACAATTTTTTATCTTGGAAAAATTGTAATGAATGTAAACATGGAAAATCAGCTTATCCATGCATGGAAATTGCATAGAATGTATTGTTTAGAGAAATGTCACAATCAAATCCAATGTTAAATAGTTGGGGTGTTAATCTTCTTATGGAGTTCAATAATGTTTGTCACCCTCCACTGCTAGGTTTGATTAAAATCAATGTGGATGCATCAAATTTGGAATCTAATTTTTATTGGAATCGGAGATGTGTTTAGAGATCATAAAGGAATACTTATTCTTGCTTCTTGGAATAAAAGAATTTATTGGGATGTGGCTCAACTTGAGTTGGAGGCAATTTTGGCAATAAGGGAGTTCATTCAAAGATGGATGATGGATAACAGAGGAGTAAAAATTGAATGTTATAATTTTAACATTACCAAGTTCATTCAATATTCTTTGAATAAATCAAAGTGGCAATTGGACAATTGGTATATAAAGGAGTTATTTTTTCTAAATGATTTTAATAAGGTGATTTTTCTCTATTTCATTAGAATGTCACAAAGTAGCTGATTTATGAGCTACTTTTGCCTTTAGGAAATAGTTTCTTTTTATAGCTTCTTTTGTGAAATTCCTTCTTCCTTGCCTAGTTTTTTTTTTTTTTTTTTTTTTTTTTTGAAAGAAAGCAAAAAAGCATTAATCAATAAAAACTACAAAACTACAAATTAGATTCCTCCTTAAAAAGATTAACAAAAAGAAGGTGGAATCTCATTTAAGCTAATGTCTTCCCAAGCAAATTTGAAATGAGAGCAAAGCTTACACACATGTCAGCTAGCTTGTTATTGTTTCTATCTATTCATTTGAATAGAACAAAGCTAAAATCATTGAGAAAATGTAAGTCTTCCTCACCTTTGAAACCGTCAGTCATGGCTTGTTGAAGAAAAGTAATAACATTGGAGTTATCACTCTCAATAATAATGCCTTTGAATTTGAATATCCAATCTTTAATTGATTCTTTCAGGACTTTGATAGCTAGCAACTCCAATTGGTAGATATCCCAGTGAATACAAGATTTCCCATAAGCCATCAAAAATCTGCCTCTACAGTCACGTATGACACCTCCCATGCCAGCTTTATAATCATAATTTAGAGATGCATCCACATTAATTTTGAGTCAATTGAGTGGAGGAGGATGCCAAGTGTTAGACAGTCTAGAAGACTGATGAGCATCACACCTGTCCGCTATTGAATTGCAAACAAATTTTGAAGTAGATGAGTAGCTTACGGCATTTACAGCAATAATGGTTGAACTTTCTTCAAACTTATCATGAATAAGTTTGTTTCTAGCTTTCCAAGAAAGAAAAATCACATTGCAAAATAGATCACTTAGCAACCCATTATTATGAGCAATGATCTCTATCCAAGCACAGCATCTTTCCAAACTATCAAATAATGGAATATTAAATCCCCATTTGTTTAATAAAGAGAAGATTTCTCTTACTTTAATGCATTTGATAGTAATATGCTCCACATCTTCAATATCAGCTCCACATCTCGGATAGATAACAGAAGTTTCTAATTTTCTTCTAGTAAGAAATTGAGAAGTTGGAATGGCATCTTTAAGTAATCTTCACCAAAAAATTTCAACACGAGGAGATAATTTGGCTCTTTTGATCCACTTAACATATTTCAGTTCAGTTTGGCCATACTGTATTTTATCAAATGCTAAAGCTGATAGAGATTTACCTGCGTTATGGGAAATGAGCTCACGGTAATCTTCATGAGCTTGTTGATCAATACTAATTTGTATTATCAGCCGAACCAAATCCTACCCAAAAAAATTTGAATTGTTCTTCCACATCCCATGCTATATTATTGATGAATTTATCCAACAAGATAATTTCATCCTCTTGAGGAACTACAAAAGTAGGCCATTTGTTTAAGCATTTGTCCAAGATCCAAGTATCCATGTAAACATCAATAGAAGATCCATTTGCAATTTTCCATATAATCAAAGATAACAGCACACTGTTACCATCCGAGATCAATTTCCATGCAGCTGAATAGTTGGTTTTGTTATTCCTTGCTTCAGGTTTCTTCCCATATTTTGACATTAATGTTTTATGAAGTAGAGATTCATTATTTTGAAAATAACACCAAGCAATTCTTGATCTATGTGGAGCTGCCTTTTACTAGTTGAGCATAATCCATGACCTCCCCATTTAATTGGTTTGAAAAGCTCATTCTAATTAACATAATGTAAGCCCAATCTTCTGTCAGATTTATTCCACAAAAAGCTTCTACAAAGCTTGTCTATTTCGTGTAAAATACTAAGAGGAACTAGAGGGTCCGTACAATGGAATAAAGGGAATGAAAGTACTATCATTTTGACCAAGGTGATCTTTCCTGCAAGAGAGATGAATTTGGTTCCTCATACATTAAGCATTTTCAAAGCCTTTTCGACTATAAACTGAAAATAAGTAGCAACAAGTCTTCTGAGAGTAATCTTAATGCCAAGATACACAAGTTCTTTGACTACTTTAAAGCCCATAATACGGGAGATCAACTTCTTTCTTCTACTTTTAATAGATTTGCAAAACAAGATTACAGATTTGTTGAAATTGATTCTTTGACCAGTCCACTTACATAATTCAGTAAGAACCACCTTGATCTTCTTTGCTGATGTCTTGGTAGCATCAGAGAATACTATTACATCATCAGCATAAAGTAAGTGTGAAATCCTTGGGCTGATTTTAACTCCAATATTATTATGATTGAGAGCATTTGTAAGAAGTTGTGAACAAAGAATGTGTAAAATAGGATAAAGTGGACAACCTTGGTGGAAGCCACATCTAGCTCTTATCCATTCCGAAAAATTTCTGCTAATGATCAAAGAAAATCTTGGGTCTACCACACATTCACAAATAAGATTCAAGAATTTTGGAGGAAATTTTTAGTAAATCAAAACATTCCTAAATGTTTCCCAACTCATGGAATCATAAGCCTGTTCCATATCAATTTTAAATGAAACAAGACCTTTTCAAGCTTTGGAATATCTGAATTTATGGAAGATTTCCTGAGCAATCAGCACATGTTCCAAAATAGATCTCCCATTGATGAATGCCGCCTGTTCCATAGAGATAAGTTTGGGGATCACCATAGAAAGTCTGTAGAATATCACCTTGTCTGCCACCTTATAGACTGCATTTCATAAACTAATAGGTCTGTAATTAGCAGGAGTTAGAGGATTGCTAACCTTGGGAATAAGGACTATAAGATTGTCTTTACAACTTTTGTCCATTTCATCATTTTGCAAGAAATACATTATAGCATTCAGAAAATCTATTTTGATAATACTCCAACAACCTTTAATGAATGAGTAGGAAATTCCATCAATTCTAGGTACTATATTGCTTTTTGTATGCTCTATGGCCTTCTCAATTTCTGCAACCAAAAATTCACTTTCAAACATTTTTCTGATTTCATTATCCAGAGTGGCTTTCGGTAAAGGCCACCCCTGAGTTGTAGAAGTTTTCTATCTCTACTTTTGGGTGAAAAATTGAGTTAAAATACACTCAATTTCCATTTGTTCCTCCACAATATTATCATTATCATCTTTGATTTTGAAAATAGTATTAATATTTCTTCTAGCACTAGCATAAGAATGGAATAATTTTGTATTGTTGTCGCCATCAACCCACCATTTAACATTTGCTCTCTTCTTCCACTAATCGTTTAGGAAAGCCATAACAGAATTCAGTTCATTGGTCTTATTCTTCAGCATCCAGCATTCATCTTCTGATAGGAAACTGGAATTAGCTTCCTTAGATTGCAGTTCCATAACTTCTTCAAATAACTAATTTTTCAGCATGTTTAAATCTTTATTTTTCATCTTGCTCTAGAAAAATAATGCTCTAAGTGTTTTCCCGAATTTAGAATTCAGTATTTGAGCATAATTGCCATGAAAATACTTCCCCAATTCCTTTTTCACCAAAGAGAAAGCTGCAGGTTTTGAAATACAGACATCTTCAAATTGACTAATCTTCTTTGTAACAGGGATGAAATTCAGAAAATTCAGGAGAATGGGACTATAATCTGAAGAAATCCTTGCAAGGTGTCTTACAACCAATTTTTGAGAAGAGTTAATATCCATTGAGTTAAGAAAACACCTATCCAATCTCTCAAGAATTTGACCACCACAATTATGGTTACACCATGTAAACCTTGGACCTATGAAACCAATTTCATGATAGTTATTATTTAAAAAAATGCACTCATCTCCTTAGGTCCTTGAGAGAATTGGAAACTTCTTCCACCTCTAATATCTTCTTTAGAAGTAAGACAATTAAAGTCTCCTCCTACCACCATAGGAGAGTTGGCTGTTGAGTGCATCTCCAGAATTACCCATAACTCTCTTCTTTTATACATATCTTTAAGACCATAAACGGTGGCAATCCTCCAAGTTCCCTTGTTGTTGATTTTAAAATCTCCAATGACGCATTGAGAAGAAGAATGAACAATTTGGAAATCTGAAATCAAAGAATTCCAAAGAATAAAATGCCTCCCGACAACCCTTCTGAAGGCATAATATGAAAATTCAAACTTTCACCAAGGAGTAATTTAATCTCAAAAGAATCTATAGCCGATAGTTTAGTTTCAACCAGCACCAAAAAGAAAACTCCAAAAGAATTATTAAATTCTTTGATATATAGAGAAGCACCTTTATTTCTTGCTCCTCTACAGTTCCAAAATGCTATTGAATTCATTAATGAGAGGGTGGGGATGATGCCCCCACATTTCCTTTTGAATCCACATACAATCTTCTAATTCTGGAATGAGAGCTGATAGGACCGAGATACTTCAATTGTTTTGATTTTTTCTTCTTAGCCATAGACTTCCTAGCTGATTCCATACCATTCTCTACAATCTGTATTGGATCAGGTTGTGCAAAATCAACAGGTAAAGCAGTTTTCCCACCAATATCAACTTCTTTTTGAAAATCCAGTATGATTTCACCTTCTTGAATATGGTCTTAAAGCACGCTGAACTTGTTGTTAGAACAGATAACTTGAATATATACTATAATTGCTACTTTTCTCTTGTTCTTTTGAAAGAAAAGTGTTATTCACTTCAACAACAGATGGAATTTCTTCAATTACTTCCTGGGCTGAATCAGGAATATCATTAACTTTACTCATAAATGGTAAAGTTTTTTTCCTTTCTACTTTTTTCCAGGTAGAAGATAATCTTTGTTTGGGAAGATTTTTCCTTGAATTACTGGAAGTATTTCTTCTTCTATTGACAACTAACCAAGGTCCATTAGCCATATCATCTTTGCTTTGGGTCTCTTTGGTCTTGTTCTAAAATACATCTTCTGTATTAGAAGAATTTGAATTTAAATTCTTCTCACAACTGTTAATTGTATTGACAGAGTTTACCTTTACTTCATTACAGTCTTCTTTGCAATGCTCGATCATTCCACAGCTAAAACAAAATATGGGAATTCTATCATATTCTATACTTTGGAAGAATTTTCCTGAAGATCCCTCCTCCCACACACCAAGAGGAAGCTTGTAATCAAGCTTGATTCTAACACGGACTCTACCGAATTTACGCCTTCCCCATTGAAACATATTTCCATCTAAAAGGATAGGCTTCCCCACCATAGAAGCAATCCTATATATGTTAATTTCATTCCAACAATGAAGAGGGAGATTAGGCAAACGAATCCAAATTGGAGCCGTCAGCCCTTTAAGAGAGGTAGGTGAGAAATCTGGTGACCATCTATCAACTCCTATAATTTGGCCTTTAACAAACCATGGTCCATTAGATAAAACAGCTTCCAAGTGTTCTTGTTCAAAGAAGGAACAAAAAACCCAGCCCATTCCAAGAATTCAAGATGAAACTTACGAAATTGGGACCATTGTCTTCTAAGCTCCAAACTGATAACATGAATAGGAACTTCTCCACCGAAAACATTCACTAACGGAGAGCTAGAATTTTTTTTTTGAATTTTCCAATTCTTATTGAATATGCAGTTTAACAATATTACAATCTTCATACATAAAATTTTCCATATCTAAATCTGAGACCTTGATGTTTTCTCTTTTCTTCCAAGCATTTGTTGTTGGCACAACATCTAGTCTAGTTGGAAATGTAGAAATTTCCACACTATCATTTAAAGCAGCAGAATCACATATACGAACTTTTTCCAGATCAGAGGAGATAATGTTATTCTCAACAACTAGAGCATTACCGCATAGAATTGGTTCACTTCCTGTCATCATTTAATCCTTTGTAACGTTATCTACGATTATTCCTTTGTTTAGAATTTGAATTCTCTCTGGAATGATATTATAAATTTTTAACTTGGCAGAAGGTGAAGAGATAAAATTTCCACTTTGAAGCTTAGCTTTTTTGTTTCTGGGAATATGATCTTCTTCCATTAGAATAACTTTACCTTTACCAGGTACTTCAGTCTTCTTCTTCATCAAACATCCTCCCTTATTGATGATAAGAGGCATACCGAATTTCAAACATGGCTTTGGAAAATGAGCAAATGACTTGTCATCACCAAAAACTGGGGGAGATGATGAGAACGTTCGAACATGAACAGTCACAATCCTTGCAGAAGGAGGACGATCATCAAGATGTCCACCAGCAGCAGCTGGCCGGCAAACTTCTGCCATCATTTAGCATGAAAGAATCGTGCATAACAGAAATTTGAATTTTCAACAGAACGGTTTTTCTCAAAGCTTCTCTCTCTACTTTCTCCTTTGAACTAATTCCTTGCATAGTTTGTTAAAGAAGGAATGTGAACCGTTTATTTCTTGTAAGTAATTCTTCTTCTTTTTTAATGTAATTTGCAGCTTTAAAAAAAATCATATTGTACGATCCATATCGTACTCTAGGATGTTTATAAAATAGAAACCCTAGCCACTAATGAAAACTAAATAAGTATTTTACCTTTTTCTTAAAAAAATAGATTTTTCTAATTTGGTAGACCATATTGTACGATGGCATGATGAAATAAGTTTATCCCGATGATCGACCTTGAATAAACCTTGATTTCTATACTAATTATACAATATGATATCAATCATACTAGATGATTAGTAGAGATTATCTTCAATTGTATCGGCATTCATTTTGTACGTTTAAGAGATTATTTAACTAATCATACTATATGATCATTAGATTGTATGATCAGAATAAAAATTTTAAATAATCATGGGTTCATCAAACTATATGTTATTTAGTTTTTGAACAAATCAAGCTATTGGATCATAGATTATATCGTATAACTAGTTTCAGTTAAATTAAAAATTTAAGGTATTTAAAGGCCTATTTAAAGCATTTCTTAATATTTTTTAAAGAGGGACTTTTGGTTGTTGAAGGAATTTTGTGAAAGTGCTATCACAAATCTTGAATAGTGGAGAAGGAGAATGTGAGTTTCGTAAGTAGAATAGTAGTGTGAGGGTTTTCACATGGTCACTCCAAGCAAGCTGCTCCATGATAACTCCATAGGGCTCTCTTGATCACTAGGGCTTCTCTAAGAAGAATTCTTCAAGGTTAAATTTTTGGGTTCTCTTCCTTCACCAAGAGGGTGGAAAAAGATTGAAAAGTTCTCTGCCTTCACCAAAAGAATAAAAAAGGATTTTATAGCTCTACGTCTTCCCTAGGAGAGTGAAAAGGATTGCAAGGTGCTATTCCTTTAACATAATAGTGAAAAAGCTTATAGTTTTGGTGCTTTATCCTGAGGGTGAAAACAAATTCCATGTTTCTCTACATCTCTAGGAGGATCAATAGGATTTCAGTTCTCATCTAACTATATTGATGGAATTAATTCTTGTAAGGACTTATCAACCTTTTTGAGGGGGTTAAAGGAAAGACACTAAGAGGTAGTGCAATACCTCAAGTGGAGGTCTCCAAGGAGTGAACATAGGCTTTACTTTGATCAAACAACTATAAAATTTTGGTGTTCTCAATTTAATTTTATTTCTAAATTTTACTTTTATGCAATTTTTTTCTTGAAAATTGCATTTTTAAAAAGTTGTATATATTAAAATAAATTTTTTAAATTGTCATCTCCATCATCATCATAATTATTGTTAAATTTACTATCTTTCACATTATGTGATGATACTATTTAGTTTATCTCATAGAAAATTTTAAAGTGATTTTTTTATTAGGTAATATTTTTAAATAACAAATTTACCCCCATTTTTATGTGCATAGCGATAGTTCAATGAGGTATAACACTCCATTAAACATTCAATTAGAAGCGTAGATTTCTTATTTTCTTGAGGACAACCAAGAGTTTAGGATGGCTAGAATTTCATATGTATATGTTATGTAATTTTTATTAAGTTTGAAATTTAGTGAAAATACATTATTTAAGTTTTTTTTTTGTGTAAGAAAAATTAAAAAATAGTGAAAAGTACAAAGGAACATTCAGCACCATGGTGTTAAAGGAAACATCATCATTGTGCTACATTAAGCATTACTAAGGCATCACTTTTTGATATTGCAATGCTATGGTCTTTGTTTGTGAGTGTTACAGTGACAACACATCTAGAGCTAAAACATTATAAGTGTCGCTGTGTCATAAAGTTGGCTTAGGAAAGCCAAGTTCTCGAGATATTGAATATCATGGTGCCACACATTTCCAAGTCATCGCACCATTTTCTCCACTCAGGTGAAGCAACACTCCATTTTTAACAATATTATGGCATAATAATTTTAACTTATAAGGGCCATGTCATTTCAATGAAAGGTCATGACTGTTAATTGAATAACCACTCATATTATCAAGCACCATGATGGAATAAACTTTTTAGCACTAGGCACTAGATCACTTTCAAGCATTATAGTGCCACACCTTTGAGTACTGCAATGCTAAATGAATAATTTTTGTTTTTCTATTAGTTGATATTATGTTCTATTTGTAAAGGAGTTAAATCACATGTTTAAAATTTTGTTTTTTTTTAACATGGTTCTCTAGTACCCTATTAGAATAAAATCTAAGTGAGGTTATGGAAGCACAACATATAATCTTCAAAAATATTTAGTCTGTGTTTAATAGAAGCATCTATATAGATGAAGGAAGGAGGGTTGTGGAGAAACATTGATCCTACTTGGTGAGAACATTAAGCTAATTCCCTTATTTATTGATTCTTCAATGAATATAATGAAAATGTATTTTCTTATCATTTGTTATATGTTAGGATAATTCCTTTAGCTCTAAAAGAGATATTATATTTAGAGGAGGTTAGAAGATATCTTTTTCACCCCTGAAAGCCTGCTAGAGTTCTAAGGATATACTTGCTCTAAATCTGATCTATATTTTTGAGTCTCATAAAAATAAATATGATATTTCCTGTATCAATAAAAAATATTTTATTAAACATTGTATCAACTATTTTAATATTTTTATAAAGTAATAAAACTACAAGAACATCATTTTTATTTCAGTAGGATAAATTATGCATCAAAAGTAAGAAGTAATAATTTTGTTGCAAGTAAGCATTACACTTCCTCAAGGGTTTGACACTGAATTTAACTACTTTATTACATGATTCAGCATATATACTTGCATAAATTTAAGTTGGATGTCATTGTTAATATATCAAGGAAAAACTATGCATTACTCAACATTGACATGCACAAGTATTCATTATACAGTCTATAATAAAGCCTTTCTTTCATATACAAACATTTTTACACATATCTCACATCAGCCACTTACTGAAGATTTGAATGGAAATAATCATCTAGATTTCCCCTATCTAAGTAAAATCTAAATCTTCATTAAAAATCATAGCTATGGAATCATGATAATATCCTCATTAAATCCATCAGATCAAACCATAATAATTAACACTCATTCACATACAAGTCCATGTCAATCCACTTAACAAAGAAAAGCACATTAGAAAAAACAATTGCCTAGAATTTAACTAAAGTTGGTTATCCATACAAGAAATTTATAGTATGTGTATAAGGAAATGTGGTTTGGATATTCCCTAAGTTTATTATTATTTAAAATTTCTATTGATTAAACTTTATGTTCTTGAAGCTAAAAGAATTTGGTTTGACTTTAAGTTTTAGTGTATTTAATATTTTGAGATATATTTTTGGATATATTTTAATTGTTTAATTTGATTAAATATTGGTTATTTAGATTATTTTGATTGGTCACTAAAACTTTTATTCCGACACATCTTATCCTTCAAAAAACAAGTCAAGCAAGGTGTATGAAAGCTATAAATGGCTCTGTGTTTTATTATTGAGTTTTTGATGGATATTTAATTTGGCTTGCTAGTGCTTTTGTTTACACTAGAGCTATAAAATTTATTTCGCTCTCCTTGGGTCTAAGATAGTATCTTTGTGAGCCAAGGTTATCTAGAAACTACCTATTCATTGAAGTTTTATCATTTATTAGTGATTTTTGTTTAATTAAATTCATTAATTACTAACATGTGAAATTTTTAATTAAACACATACATCCCATCAATTAGTTTGTGGCATTATCACATAGGAAATTAGGACTAAAAGCTCGTTAAGACTTGTAGCCCTACAACTCAAGGTATTATGGCCTATAAAATTTATTGAGGAAGTGGGTTCAAAAACAATCTAATTTAATTCATTGAGTATGTTGGGGTCTAAATCATTTAGACTCAATTTAATTAATGATTTTTTTTATTATTTCATTATTTAAATTTGACCACATTTTAACTTTTTAGTTACCTTATGATGTTTAGTATATTTTTCATAAATACTAAACCCATTGATGAGTCTAATGTCATTGAGTTAATGTTATCTATAGTTTTTTGTAATTAGATATATTTTTTACATGTTTTGCCATATTTAATTAATTATGCAATCCAAGTAATTATTGGAATTCTTATTTTTACAAAATTAACTAAAAATCTCCTAAAATCTCCACAAATGTTCAACCTTCTACACCTACAACTCATTCCATGTCCTTCATGAAAGTGCTCTGGTGGGACTAGAAAGTTCGTTAGGGATGTTAAGCCCTTATGAACTGGCCCAAGGCTAAATAAAGAGAGAGGTGAATTAGAAAAGAAGAATCTTTAGATCGAAACCCAAACCAAAATCACCACAGAAATCAAAGTGCGGATATTAAAATGCGGAAGCAATAAAAAGAAACAACACACCGGATTTATAGTGGTTCGGTCAAACCTTGACCTACATCCACTCCTTAGAGGCACCCTCCAAGTATTGCACTAAAACAAGTGTCTATCATTTATCCCCCACAGCTAGGTGGAGAAGCTCTTACAAAATAGCTTCCACCTTCCCCAGTGCGGCGGAGTCGCCGGGTCCTTTGACACCAAAGAGATCTTCTTCTTTGGTGAAGTTACCTCGAGACAAGCCTTGAATCCGATGGTACTAAGGTGCGAGTTCGCCGGAGCAACCGTGTGGAATCCCCTCCACACTCCCTTGAGATCCCCCCCTCATAGGAGCTTCTCCCTCTCAAACGCCACCCTTTCCTCTCTCCCTTTCAAGCTCTCTCTTCAAGTTTCCCCCCCAAGAACGAAGCTACAATGGCTGCCCAAGACAATTACAAAGTGCCTTGTCAAGCTTAAATAGAAAAGCTCAAAACGAGCTCATTAATGAAAGTTGCTGACATTATCGTCGAGGACGATAGGTATATCATCCTGGCCGATCAGTACAAATTCAGCTCATCAGCCCGGGATGATTTTGGCGATCAGAAGAAAATTGGTTACATCGTCCTGGCCGATAACACTATCATCCAGGCCGATTAGTTTAAAACCAATTTTAATCATATTGATCATCGCCCTGAATTCGAGCTGTCCGATGTAGATCATCAAGACATCGTCTCGGCCGATCATACGATCATCCCGGACGATGTGATCGTATCAATCAACCATTAATGCTTTCCAAAGATACCAGATCAATTTAGGTATAATTGAGTTAGATCGGCCTGGACGATATAAATATAGTCCTGGCCGATTTCCTAAAACTAAGAATTCTTAAAAAGATTATGGCGATTGATTCTTTCTGAATTGAGAATATCATCCTGGCCGATACAGGTATCGTCCAGGCCGATCTGTTTATGACAGCTGCTTTAATGAGGATGCCCTAAATAGGGTTTCTATTTTTGGACATATCGTCAAGGACGATATAAATATCGTCTCGACCGATATTACCAAAAATAGAAATCTTTTAGGGAAAATAGGAAATCTTGCAAGTAACAAAACAATAGCTCCCACACCAAATACAACAGACTCAAGAAAGGAAAAAAATTACAAACTAACTCAGACCTAGTCTACCCAATCTTGAGCTGATTCCAAAATGTAGTCCGATCGTGTGAACCTGAAACGTTAGTATATAAGGCAATCGTAGAGAAATAAGGAATGTTTGCTATCATCAAAATCATTAACCACAGATCTGCAACACTTCACAGCACTCGCCTCCACCTAGAGCATGAGGAGGTTGAGGGAGTAGAGGAAGAGGCTATTCCTAAACCCATTCCTATCTGCCAGCAATCACAGATGGATTAGTTGGTCGAGAGGTTTGACTAGTGGGAGGCCAAGTTTAACTCCTACATCATTGCGCAGAAGCTACAGCATGCAGTAGATGTTAATCATTTCAATACATATGTGACTCAACAATAACAGCAGTATGAAAAGGATATGGCTTGGTTTTCGAAGCAGTTTGCTTCCATTTATAGTTTCTTTTAGGCACAACCACCACCTCCTTAACTTGATCAGGGTCCCTCGTAACTGTTATTCGTATAATGTTTTTGTTTGATGTTTGTACTGATTTTACTTTCTATATGATGTTCTATTTTGTATTTTTCTATTTCTTCCTTTTTGTGATGTCAAGAGGGGGAGTAGTCGTTATTAATGTATCGTTTAGTGCTATTGTTGTATCATTTGCTTGTTTAGTAAAATTTGCCTTGCTTTATTTATTTTGGTCTCCTTTATTTTATGATTCATTTTCTTTAATCTGGTTGATTTGAAATTGCCTAACAAATATTTATCATCATCAAAAAGGGGGACATTATTGCAAATCTTGATTCTTTTTTTTTAAATGCAAATTGCATTAAAAGAAGAAACTACTATTATAAACTATAAAGCAAAATCAAACCCTTTAAAACTATCATAATGGATATACGATCCACTAAATTCTATTTTAGATCCATTCGGGTGATGGGGATACCAAATATTGAAACAACCTAAAAGGTTTGTTAGTTTCCCATGGTTCCCAATAGAAAGAAAATGAAACCTGGTAAAGATCCCACATTTCATTACAATAATTTCAAAAAGGTAGAAAAAACCTATAAGAAAACCAAGCAAATGACAACTTGCAACAATAAAAATAAAATAAAAACTAATAAACCAACTGCCAAAACATCTACCGAACCTACATCAACAGTATTTGGGTCCAACCAGCTCCAATCAAGAGTATAATCCACTGAAACATCAATGCAACCAACAAAAACCACCATGAACGAACGAAGGAACAACCACAAAGCAATAACACTGATTCCCACATCAAGAGTCCAAGAGCCGGCTTCAGTACAACCAAAGTCATACAAAGTGAACATCACCACCTCACATATCATACTGTCTAGTAAAAAAACAAGTAATATTTGAATCCTTTTAGTCTCCAACAAATAAGACTTGTTCTTCAAAGACCAAAAAAGTAACCATCTTAAGTGTAGATGGGATAATCTCCCACCTAAACCTAGCTCAAACACTTCTATGATAATCCAAACCACCTTCCATATACAAACCAACCTGCATCAAAATAGTAGCTTCAATAATGTGGGCTGCACAAGAGCATTTACGCAAACTATCTCCCTTGGAAGATCCAATCAAAGTCTTAAAAAAAACTGCATAACTAGTGAAAGAAGCAACATTAACTTCAAGATTCCTCAAGAGAACAGAAATCCTCTCGCACAACAAGAAATTACACACCAAGAAAATATGAATCAATTTAATCGTTTCTCCAAGATTATTGAAGAAATAATAAAAAAACCTGCTCAATAATTCTACAAACTGATTTGACCAATCCTTCATCTCATTCCTCAATTGAAGATTTCCAATCCTTAATTGAAAAAGGATCAATATAATCTTCATAACCTTATATTGAAGACAAAACCGACCACATCTACAAGATAAACAACCACACCAACTTTCTTGAATAACAAGCAATTCTACATCAAGAACCTCCCAGTTTCAAACGTCAAAACCAAAAAAATTTGAGTTCCAAGAACTAATTCAAGACTATCATGAAACCCATACATAATAAAACAACAATTACCTCAAACATTCTCAAGTCTAATCACAGCATAACATCCACGACAAAAATAAGCTTCAGCCAAACAACTCACAATCAGACTCAAAGTCAAAATCAGCACCCAAATTGAAATTTCATTCAAAAAAAAAAAAAAAACTAAATCCACCATCGAGCAAATGAAAAACATCCTCAAAAATTACATTCTGGTTTGTAGACTTACCATCCTCAATCAAGAAACTAACATCTAAATAATAAACATAGACATTAGCTAAATCGGGCTGTTGGAGAACCGACGTGAGGATTAGGTCCAACAAAATCATCTTTAAATCCATCGCATCTACCCAAATTCCCCCTAGGGAATCTGTTGGCCATACCAGGCCGATAGAGAATCGGCAATCGCCAAGGTTCCGCCAAAATTGCCAAGATCGCCTTCTCCATCGCCTAAGCTCTCTCTATTTCCTTAGCTCTCTCAATCGCTAAAATCATCAAGTGGAAAACCAATAGATCAACTTATTGACTCCAAAAATCTTGATTCAAGGATAATAATTTTGATGATAATAAACAATCTTGGAATTCCTATTTCTTTACTATCGTTACTACTGCACATCTATTTAGGTTTTCCTACCTACTAACTTTTTGGGTCCACAAGGTCAATGCAATTCAAGCTAAATCAAGATTTGGTAAATTAGGACTGACTCAAATTATAACTTTAATTTCAATGGGTTTTTCTTTTTTTGTGTCAAATGTTGTAAGGAGGATGCTGATGCTAAGTAATCTTGAACATATACACTCAGGGGGAGAAATTCTATAAGTTAAAGAGTTTTATTTTTAATTTTTGATAGTATAGTGCATGACAATCCAAAATCATCCTATATGATTAGTTAAAAAAACTATTTAGGGAAATAGTATTATGTCAGCCAAATTGAGTAAATCATCCTGGATTATATTTCCATTTTCCTGAAAGACATGCTCAAATCAGAAATACTTAGCCTCCAAACTCATTTAAGAAAAATATTATTTTTAGAAATCGTACAGGATAATCCCATATCATCATGGATGATTCATTACAATCATGCCTATGTTAGTCACGTGATTAAGGAAAGTAATTAATATTAGATTATTTGATCATATCATCCTGGATGATCAGGGGATCATCCTGGATGATCAGGGGATCATCCTGGATGATCAGGGGATCATCCTGGATGATCAAGGGATCATCTTGGATGATCAATAAGAAAAACCTTAATCTTCTCTTATATAAATTGGACATGCCAAAATATGTGCTAGATGATTAGTTATAATTCTTCATCATCCAGATGTTTCTGCTGCATGACCCGAACTATGTACTATACGATAATCACTAATTTTGAACTAATCATACTAGACAATCGAAGCATCATCCTAGACGATCAGTTATATTTCTTCATTATCCATCATGGATCTCCTTTACATCCCAAACTATGTGCTGGAAAATATGTATGATTTTGAACTAATAGTACAGGAAGATCAAAATAAATAATGTGTTATAATCATCTAGTACACCCAAATTGTATTACTGGAAGGGTTGAAATACTCTGATCGTATAATAATCTTGGATGATCTTTGATGAGAAGTTATAAATTTGGGAAATTTTTAAGGCCTTCTTTTTAAAATCTCTTATTTGTTAATGAGAGTATCTTTTGCTATTGTCTTGTCCTGAGAGAGCTTAGAGAAGTTGAGGGAGAGCTTGGGGGATAAAGTGAGAATCTTATGAGGGGTCTTTGTGAGGTGTTCACAAAGGTTACTCTAAGTCAAGATTTGAGTTGTATTCTCCATTCGGTGTCCTTGGCTACTTGTGGCTCTAGGGAGGTCTTTGTCAGCATTATATTAAGGTTCTATACCTGCTTCATGAGGAAGTAAAAGGAGTCCAGGTTCTTTGCCTTACTGGGGTCGATAAAAAGAAGCTTGTAAAGGCTTCTCTACCTTATTGTGGGAACAAAAGGAGAGTCACTGTGTTTTACTGCAATACCTCAAGCAGATGCGTTGGAGAGTCGACGTAGGTCAACTTCATTGAACCACTATAAAATGTAATGTGTTATTTCCTTGTTATTCTTGTACTTTATTTTATTCATAAATATTTTTAACATTTGAAATACTTTTAATTCCGAGGGATTCAGATGTGGATTTTAATTTATATTTTCTAAACTTTAAATCTTGACTAATTTGGCACTTAATTTGTATTTTTAATTTTTATTTAGGTTAATTATAAATTAATGAAGGTCTTAAATCAATTATTTGTAGCAAGTTTTTGTTCACTAATTGACTACTTAGAATAAAACAAAATTAAATGAAATTTGAAATACATATTTACCATAATATGTATTCCAATACCACCATTTTTTTATTAAACCCCATCAATGGGGCCTATATGTTAATAAAAATGGAGTACAAGTCTTTAATAGGATGTCCAGCTCGCAACTGCTCAAAAGTGCTAAAAAAAAAAGATAAAAGAAAACCTAAGAGCAGAGATCCCTACTAAGCATGAATACAAGGAAACCTAATAAAATTCTAAACAACCAACTAGAAAAGAACAAAAAATTCAATGTCTCTTTTTCGTGCTCTGGCAATATGGAGGCAATCTAGGGTTCCCTCTTCGTGCAGCTAGTTTTGCGATCCTAGCATGGATTTCTTGCAATTTTTGTTCTTTTCCTTTTCCTTTATTTCTTCTGGTTCTCTTCGAGTATTTGATTGTGGTTTTTTTTTTTTTCTATTTTTGTCTTTTAGGAGATGATGACTCCATTGTCATCCTTCCCATAATAGGAGAGGTAAGAAAATCAAAAAAATCATATTACAGTCTCCTAGAATAACCTGTCGGTCGCATACTAGTTATTATCTTATTTTTATTGTTTAAAACTATTATTTGGAATGTTAGGGGAACTGGTTGTCCCTTGTCTAGATTGAGATTTAAGAATTTATGTCGTATTTATAATATTGCTATTCTTATTTTGCTTGAGCCACTTATTAGCGTCTCTAAATTACCTTCTACTGCTAGAATCTTAATTTTAAGCATTGTGTTTCTATCTATGCCAATAAATTTATGTTCGTTGGAAGGATCTTGTTAGGATTGATGTCTTTCAAGACATTACTCACGTTCTTGCATTGTATTATTGAACTTTTAAAATTGAATTATTATGCCTCATTTATCTATTTTGCTTCTTTCGGAATACCAGAAAAATGATTTGGGAACAACATAATAATTCATAGAATTTGCAACGTACCTTACCTTTGTTGGTGATGATTTTAATAAGATTTCTAATTCTTTGGAGCGTATGGGGGCTTCTATTCCTAATTATCATTCTATGGAGGATTTTAGCAACATGATTTGGATTGTAATTTGATTTACATTGGTCTTTCTGGTAATAAATTCACTTGGAACTGTGGTCTTTTATGACAATATTTAGATTCAGTTTTATTTAATGACAATTGGCTTAATGCATTTAATGCTATTTCTATTGAGCATCTTAATAGAACTCTTTCTGATCATTATCCTTTGTTGATTATGGCTAAAGCTAGACAAATGAACTCTTTACCTCAATTTGAATTTCAAAATATACAGCTGCTTCATGATTCATTCATGGATGTAGTTAAGCAAAATTGGCATACTCCTTTACATCATGATAATTTTATGCATGGCATGAAGAGATTTTGGTTCAAGCTGAAAAGATTGAAAGAAGTTATTAACTAGGGGAACCACAATGTTTTTAAAAATATTTTCACTAATATTTTGATGGATGGAGACAAAGTTAATTCTGTTGAGGCTAACTATCAAGTTCTTCCTTTTGATGCTAATTTTAATTTTATTACAAAGGATGAAGTTTGTCTGTTTAAATTACTAGCTTGGGAGGAATTTTTTTAGAAGGTAAAAGTGGGTACAAAACACCATAAGGTGATAATAATATCAAATATTTTCATGCTTTGGTGAAGAGAAAAAGATCCAAAAATTGCAATAATAAAATCAATTATGATGATGGTTCTACTATCGAAGATGGGGAGGAGAATGCAAATTTAGATGTTTGGCATTTTCAAAATTTCCTTAATAAAGTTTTTACTCTGGTTAATATTAATAACCCTGATATTATTCCTAATCTTATATCTCGAGAGGATAATGATTTACTTTCTAAACCACCAGGCTTGGAGGAATTAAAAGATATTGTTGGTGACATGAATGGTGATTCTATGGCTGGTTTGAATGGGTTTACTACTAAATTTTTTAAGAAAGCTTGGAATATTATTAATGCTGATCATTATTTTACTATTTTGGATTTTTTTGTTGGTCATGATATCCTTAAATTCTTTACTTCTACTTATATTGTTCTTATCCCTATGACAAACTCGGTTAGTTCTTGGAATTATTTTAGACCTTTTAGTCATTATTCCTTTTTTATTAAGCTGATTTCAAAAAAATTTATGAGTAGATAAAACTCTATTCTTTCTAAAATTATATCTCCTTTTCGATTGAGTTTTGTAAAGGGTCGGGGCATTACTGATAATATTGTTTTTGATCAAGAATTTTGTCACGGCCTTGATATCAGGTTGAGAGGTAGTAATATTTTCTTGAATCTTGATATTTCCAAGGCTTATGACAACATGGAATTGAAAATTCTATATAAGATTTTATGTTTATTTGGCTTTAATTTGATTAAAAATCAATCTTTATTAGGAATTGCATTGAAGCTTTCAATTTTCCATTATTGTCAATGGTAAGACCACTAGTTTTTTTTAAATCCTCTCATGGCCTAAGATAAGAAGATACTATATATTTTTCCCTTTTAATAATTATTGTGGATTATTTGTGTATATTCTTGCTAACCTTTTTGAAAATCAACCTAGCCTCTATTTAAGAACCTTGGGTGGCTTTCCTATCACTCACTTATGCTTTGCTGATGACTTTATTATTTTTATGATTGGGTCTTTAAATTGGATCAGTAAACTTCTATATTTTCTTCTGCATTTTGAAAATGCTAGTGGTCTTTCATTAAACAAAAATAAATGTTGCTTCATTGCCCCAAACAAAGTGCCTAATGATCTTATTACTACTATCAAAGCTATGGTTGGTTTTGTTCAAGCCTAAATGCCTCTTATGTATCATGGGGTTCCTCTTTTTAAAGGTCATAAGAAATCTTTTCTTTTTGATGAATTGATTACCTCGGTGTAGAGCAAGTTGTTGTGCTAGGATTCTAATTTTTTGAGCATTGGTGGTAGGCTCACTCTTATTAGATGTGTTCTATGCTGTCCCCCTATTTATACTTTTCAAACATTGCAGTCTACTTAACTTGTTTGTAAAAGGATTGATAATTTTTTTTATTATGTTCTTTTGGAAAGGTGCTAACATTAACTCTAAAATTATCTGGTCCTCTTGGGACAAATGTTGTGGTGTTTTAAATGAGGGTAATTTGGGTTGTAAGAGCATGTTTGATTTATCCAATGATTTTTGTTTCAAATTTTGGTATATGTTTTGTGCTAATAGTAGCCTTTGGGCAAAATTTATGTTTGCTAAATATTGCGTGGATAAACATCTTACTTTTTGCACTTTAACCAAGGAGATTCTAATGTTCGAAAGAGACTTTGCAAGGTAATATGGATGGTTGAACTGCTTCTATCCCGGGGTTTAGGTGGTGGGAATATTTTCTTTTAGCAAGATCATTGGTTAGGTAAGCATTCTATTGACTATATTACTAAATTCCTCTTCCACCATGATAGTTAAGGTGAACATTTTCACTAAGGACAATTGTTGGGACTATGATAAATTTGCAAATGTTATTCCTAATGATATTACTCATCAAATATTTAATCTTCCCCTGAACACTGATTCTGGGGATTTACTTTTATGTAATTTGTCCAAAGATGGTACTTTTAAATTAAAAGATGAATGGCATGCTTTTAGAATCACGAAGGAAAGTTTTAGAATTTTATCTATGATTTGGAAAAAGAGCATTCCAACTACTATTGATATTTTTATTTAAAGGATTTTGCATATGTTCATCCCCACTGATGATAATTTAAATAATAGATGTTTCATTTTGCCTTCCAAATATCAATGTTGTTATCAAGTGGAGAATATGTACCATGTTTTTCTTTATGTTGCAACTCGGGCTTACGAGTTTATGATTTTGATGATAACAAATAATATTTATTATTCTTTTATTTCTCCTGGTATTTATAGTGCATATTTCTTTCTATGTTAACTAATATTTCAGGTACATCATGCACCGTTCTGTGAAGATTCAAGGCTCAAGATTGCGTAGAATTAGTCGTATTAAATGAGTCTGTAATTTTCATTTATTGAGTCAAGTCTTATAATGATGTATGTTAATTTGTTGATCATGCACACACACAGAGGGAGCAAAAAATGATTATAAATATTTTAACTTTTCTGTTCATCGTACTGTACGAATTTATTTCGTACTGTACGATCTGGTGTAACAGAAATAAATTAAAATATTTATTTTTCCTGAAAAAAATTAATTTTGAATATAACTAATCGTACTGTACGATCACCACATCGTACTATACGATCTGTTATAATTAGAAAGACCGCCGTCCATTAAATTAGGCAAAAATTTGAAATTGAACAGTTGTATAATCGTACTGTACGATCATAATCGTACTGTACGATGTTTGAAATATTGCCTAAGTTAATCCTGAGATTATGCAATCAAAACGGCTTAATTTTGATATGTTGATCGTACTGTACGAACTGTATCGTACTATACGATCAACAGAGACAATTTTCGAAATCTGCCCGTTTATTGAACTGTTCGTACAGCACTTTCGTATAGGACATCGTACAGTACGAACTTCAATTGAACTGTTCGTACAGTACTAACTGGATCGTACAGTACTAACAGGTCAATTTCTGAACATCGTACTGGACGATCTTGAGATCGTACGGTACGATATTTGACGGCTGAATTGAGTATTTTTAGGGTTTTTTGAGCCCTCTATTTAAGCACTCTCATAAGACTTTGTAAGAATCTTTTGGCAGCCATTATGTCTTCATTCTTTTGGAGAAAACTTGAAGAGAGGACTTGAAAGGGAGAGAGGAAAGGGTGAAGTTTGAGAGAGGGAGAAGAACCTTGAAGGGGGTTTCAAGGGAGTGTGAAGGAGAGTTCACACGGTTGCTCCGGCGAGCTTGCACCTCAGTACCATCGGATTCAAGGTTCGTCTTGAAGGAAGTTTTGGGAAGAAGAAGATCTCATTGGTGTCAAAGGACCCGGCTCCTCCGCCGCACCGGGGAAGGTGGAAGTGATTGTGTAAGGGCTTCTCCGCCTAGCTGTGGGGGCTAAAGGAGAATCACTAAAGGTTTAGTGTAATACTCGGAGGGTGCCTCCGGGGAGTGGACGTAGGTCATGGTTTGACCGAACCACTATAAATTGGTGTGTTCTTACCTTTATTTTTCTGCACTTTATTTCCGCATTTATTTTTATTATGATTAATTGCGTGGATGAAATTGATTATCTATTTTTTTATTGTGAATGAAATTCGCTTCCGCATAAAGTCATAAAAAGATATTTCTTTTAATTAAAGAAGTTTTTAATCATCCAATTCACCCCCCTCTTGGCGCATCTAGTAATTTCACTTTATGGTCCTTTAACTGTTCAAACTTAGAGTTATTTTGATGATTTCTTTAAATTTAATTTTTTTTTATGTTAATCTTTCTATCTAAGACAATCTTATGTTTTGGTTTGTCAAGTCTAAGGGGCATATTATAAATGTTATTCCTTCTCTTATTTTATGGTATTTATGGTTGGAAAGGAACAACTCTCTTTTTAATGGTATTGGCATGAACCATCATAGAAATATTAATAATGTGAAAGACAAAGTTATGAGACTCTTTTTTATTAACCTAATTTCTTTCAAGAATTTTAAAAACTATTTCTTTTTGGGTGATGACTTAAGTATTAAGTTGGATGATGTTTAGCTCCCTTCCTTCTGGTTCTAGAATTATTTACTCGATTAAACCCCCCAGTAACACTTATAAGTTGAATGTGAGGGGTATTTTTTAGCAGCAATTATTTTATTGTGGTGCTACTATCATGGATGCTATGGCTTTTTCACGTCCTTTACAATTGCATGATGAAATTTTTTCTGAGCTATCAGTTATTCGTTATGGGATTAAATTATGTACTTCCTTGGATAGTTTTAATATTAGTATTGATGTTGATTCTACTTACTCTATTCAATGTTTAAATAGCTTGGAGGATACCATCTGCAATACAAATCTTTTTTACTTGGTGAGGGATATCATGATCTTCATTAATGCATCTTTTTCTAATGTTTATAGGAAGGGAAACTCTTATGTTACTTGGCTGGCTAATTGGGGTTGTAACTAGGATCATCTCTCTAATTTTGCTGGTATTAATTTACCTATTCATGTTAAAGGGTTCCTTATATTAGGAAAAAAATTATACCCCTTATATTAGAGTTTGATGTCATTACCTCATTTTTTGATTGCTGGAGGGTGTTGCTAGCTTATTCTTGTTGGAGTTATGTCTCTGGCACATGGTCTTGCTATTTTTGCTTCTAATTGTATCATAGCGTGGTTATCATTGTTTGTATCATCTAGGATTTATTTTCTTTGTGGTTTCTATATACAATGTGGTGACCCTTTTAATGTTTTGGTTTTTTGAAATGGTCGAGGCTTTAATCTTAATCGTTCCTAGAGTGGCCTTGGTGTTGTGGTCTAGAGTTTTTTGTTGTTGTGTGATCCTCTATGTGGTTGGGGATTTTCTTATCTTTCATTTCTGGGTTTTGTTTTGTCTTTAGTTATGCTTTTCATTTTTATTCTTTTCTTTGTTATTTTGTTCTTGGTTTGGAGGTGTGTTGGAGGAGCTTGATTCTTGGTTGTCTCTACTGGCAGAGGCTATTTTTTTTTAGAAGCTGCAAATGCATTTAGATAAAAGAACTTATTACAATCTACTCAGTGATAGAAACCCTATCACTTTCCTTCTGAACCAAAGTAAAAAAAACTTGGAGGAACATTATTTAAATCTTCCCATAAAAAAATTACCTTTTAAGGCTAAGTTAGCACAAAGATGAACTAACTTATTACAATCTCTATTATCAAATTAAATTAAAAAACATCCAAAATCATTAAGAAAAGAAACGTCTTCACCTCTTTCCTCTTCATTTGGCGAGCCAAGATTTCCAATTGATTTATTAAGATAATTGATAATATTCAAATTGTCACCTTCTATGATAATGCCTTTAAATTCCAGCATCCATTCCTTGATAATGATCTTCAAATGCCAAAAAGCCTGTAATTTCAAGAAACAACTATCCCAATGCAAACACTTATAGCCAAAGTCTAGCTGTATTCTTCCTCAATTATCTATAACAACACCACCGAGCCTAGCATCATTAGACTAAACCAAAGCTGCATCTATGTTGATTTTGATCTATCCGGGTGGAGAGGGATGCCAAAATGAAGAATTCAGCTTAACAAACTTGTTAGCACCCCAGTGATCCAAATAAAGAATATATTTAGATGAGATAGATGCAAAACATAAAGCATTAGATGCATTATCCACCAAGCCAAGTGCATTCACATCATGAATTAACTTGTTTCTAATATTCCATATGAAAAATATCAATGAATAATAAAGATGTTCTATAAAAGGATTTGTTTTAACAAACCTTTTCATATTTTGTACACATTTCTGAATATAAGATAAACGTTGAATCCAAAAGCCCCATTAATTAAGTACGGCTAATGCTGCAATTATCTTGCAACACCTGATCACCATATGCTCTATATTCTCTACCTTCTCGCAACCTCTCGGACAAATGTTGTCATTCAGCAATCTACTCTTCATTAGAAAATATGTAGTTGGGATCACTTGTTTTAATAGCCACCACCAAAAGCTATCAACTCTCATATTCAATTTTAGCTTCTTCAACCACTTCCGTTCTTGAACAGGAACAGAGTAATTTGTAGACTTCCGATATGCTTCTACTGCAATAAAATATCAAGTGAAGTTGTTGATTAATTGCAGCTCATCCTTCCATAAATTTGAATAAATCTTAGTGTAAGTAATTGTGTTCACTAATGAGATCCACTTCCCTTTGGCAATAAAGTTCTCCAGCGGCAAAAATTCAGTTTCATTTATAGCAATGAAGGTTAGCCAGTCCTCCAATTCTTATCTAGAATCCGTATATCTTTGAGAATATTCACTGATGTGCCAGAAGGAATCTTCCATCTCACATAGGGTTTTAATGCATTAGCACCACTACACAAAATTTTCCATGGAGAAGAAGCGATTGGCCTATGCACATTGGACCAAATGTCATTCCCATACTTAGCAGCTAGCTATTTATTCAAATTGGAGTCAGGATTTTTAATAAAATCCCAAGCAAACTTTTCTTTTAAAGGACTCACCATGTTAATCACCAAGTGAATACCTCTTCCTCCATTATCAACAGGTTTACACATCTCCTCCCAAGGTATAAAGTGTATATCATGACTCCCATCCTTTTTGTTTCACAAAAATTCTCTACACATCTTCTCAAATTTTCTCAAAATGCTTAAGGGAATAAGAGAAACAACAATATAAAACAAAGGAATTGATAGGATGACTGATTTAACAAGCACTATCTTTCCAGCTAGGGAGAAAAACTTATTACCCCATACTTCAAACTTTGAAGCTGCTTTTTTTAGAAGACTAAGAAAATCAAAGCCAATTATTCTTCTTAAGGAAATCTTGAAACCCAAGTAAAGCATTTCCTTTGGCTTTAGGCAAGGATGCCAATTGTCACCATTTCTTTATATAATGTGTTCTCAGCTTCTTTCTAATGCACTTGCAATGACATCTATTGGGCTGAATATTTCTTCTAAGGGGCCTCGAATTTCACACCTGCTGTATGTAGATGATGTTATGATGTATTCAGAAGCAAGCAAGAAGATGGCGTTGGAAGTGAAATGCATTCTATCCAATTTCAGCAATTGGACCGGGCAGAATGTTAATCTGAGGAAATCAGGAATTTTATTTGGGAAAAAGGTGGATAGAAGAAGGAGGAAGTCTATCACCAAAATGTTGGGAATGAAGGAGGTCAATGAAATAACATACCATGGAATCAATATGGCTCTAAGAAGACTTGAGGCTGAAGATCACAAATTCATTATTGAGAAATCTTTGAGAAAGATCAACACGTGGGGAAGCAAAACACTTTCTTTGGCTGGGAAAATAGCTCTTGTAAAGACGGTCTCTTTAACTATTCCTACATTTTATATCACTCATTCTTTGGTTCCTCAAAGTATTCTTAAAGAATTCAATAAAATTTGTAGAAATTTTATTTGGAATAAGCCCAATGGTGAAATTGGCATTCATTATGTTAAATGGGAGGAGCTTTGCAATCCGGTAATCAAAGGAGGTAGAGGTCTGTTATCGCCTACTAACAGGGTAGCTGAATTAAGAGCTAGAAGTTCATGGAGGGGTTCTTTAATGAAAAAACATTTTTATTCAAAATCTTGGCCACTAAATATGGCTACAAAATTGATGAAGGAAAATACAAGAAGAACTTGTCTCCCTCTTGGAAAATAATTAAAGATGGTAGTAATGCTCTTCAACCATTTTTAAAATGGAGTGTGGGAAATGGTTCATCTATTAAAGTATTCCATGACATTTGGCTACTTGATAGAAGACTAAATGAGTGGCCTACTTATGTTGTCCCTCAAGAAGAAGATGAGTTATTATTGGAGGTATTTATAGATGGAATTAATTGGGATATGGTTGAATTGAGAAAAGTTTTCAATGAAGATATGGTGGAACTCATTACTCGAACAACTCCCATAAATTCCCAAGTGCAGATGGATAGACAAGAGCTCATTTTTAAAGGGGCGGGAAAGACTATTTCTGGATTGATAGTTGAATCCAGATTTAATGAAATGCCTGATTGCAGATTCTCAAATTGGCTAAAAAAAGCAAAGCTTAACCCAAGGATAGATGTCTTTTCCTGGAGATTATTCAAAGACGCTATTCCAACAAATCAATTTCTGGCTTATAGAAGACTGCAGGAGGAAGAAGATTGTCCTAGATGCATGAACGGTATTGAAGACATAGATCACATCATATGTAAATGTTCAAAAATCAAAGAGGTCTTCAATCAAGTAAACAAATGGGGTTTTGGGATCCCTCTCTTTGACAATTTACATGACTAATGCAATTGGATGGATCATATTTCAGCTACTAATGGTATGATTTTGAATTTATTCTTCAATGTCCTGTTTTTCTCTTGGAATGCTAGAAACAAGTTTACCCATGACAAAGAGAATGTTGGAGCAATCTCAGTAGCAGCTGAAGTAGTTTGTTTCTCTTCTATTTCTAAATTGATGGCTAATCATTATTCAGAAAAATGGGATGTTAACCAGCCTATTAGGCTGTCAAATTCTTGGTATCCCCCTCCACCCGAATGGTTAAAAATGAATGTTGATGCCTCTCTTGACAGTACATATAGAGCTGGAATCGGAGGAGTCATTCGTGATAGGAAGGGAAGGTTTTTATTGGCATTTGGTAGGAGATACATTCATTGGGACATCTTCCATTTGGAATTACTTGCAATTAAATCTTTAAAAGAAATTATGAAAGATTGGATGTTCAAATTTAAAGGAGTTATCATTGAAGGAGACAATTCGAACGTCATTAAAAGCCTTCAAAAGGCAAAGAACAATGGGTTCAAGAAAGAAGATGAATTCAACTTTTTCTCTGAATTTAATTTTGTTATTTTTTCTCTTGTTCATAGAAGTATAAATAAGCTAGCCGATTGGTGTGCTAAGCATGGATCGATTAACGATTTCATTTGGGAAGACTTTTGCTTGAATAAGATTCCTCCTTCATTTGCTAACTTGTTGAAGGAGGAATCAAGTTTGTAGTCCTTTCTTGTGACTTTTTGATTTTATAAATGCATTTATTTCTCTCTTCAAAAAAAAGTAATGCATTTCCTTCACTTCATTAAACCCCAAAAATCTGGTAAGTCTTCTTCTTCTATTCCTTTTCACTGATTTGTCAAAAAGAATTGAAGATTTAAGCTTATTCACTAGTTGCCCCGCCCAACTGCAATACTTTGAAATAAGCTTTTGAATTCCCTCAATTGTCCAATTCTAGCTTCAGAAAACATGAGGATATCATCTTCAAAAAGAAGATGAGAAATTCTTGGAGCTTAAGGAGTCAATTTTACACCCAACATGCTACCTTTCTGAGCACAAACTGAACAATATGGTAACAGAGGACAGTACTGGTGGACAATACTGGTAGAGGTTACTTGGGTTAATGATGGAGGTTTTTTGGTGGTTTCTTTGGGCTAGGAGGTTTGTGTTTCCTATGGTTGGGCTACTTTGGGGTTTTTTTGGTGGTGGTTGCCTAGAAGATCTCAATTTGCCTGATGAGTTATGTTTTTATGGTTTGTTTCTTTCTTACCAATAGTAACTTTCTACTTGTTTGTTCTCATTAATGCATTATTGGAATTAATTGCTGGATGTCTGGTTCCACTGGTGTTTGATGTTGATGGTTCATTTATGACAAGATTTTTGGTTATGTCGGGAGTTATCTCTATCCATTCTTATATGATGATTTGTTACTACTTTATTTTGGATCTAATATGGTTTTACATGATGTTTTTAGTGAAGGTACTCATGTTCAAGCTTTTTCGGATGAAGAGCTGATGCTGTATGCTACTTGCTTTTCTACTTTTCGGGTGGTATGTCTTTTACACCTTAGAATGTATCTTGTATTGTTTGTACTTTTTCTTAGTAGGGATCTTGAGCTCTTAGGTTTTTTTAACTTTAATTTTATTTCTCTGTAGAGTAGTAGTGAGCTTGAGGGCCCTTTTAGGACTTTATAATTTTTGTTTATATTAGGCCCTTCTGTGGGCGCAAGCATTACCTTCCCTATGAACATGAGAAATAGAAAAGTTAATAAACATGAAAAGCTCTTTGATTTCTCTAATAAGATAAAAAAGATGAGGATTGCAAACTCTCTTTGTAAGAATCATAAAGCAATGAATTATAGAAGTGGAATCCACCTCCGTCCAAATATTGGTAATACCAAGCGAAAGACATAATTTCAAGCTATTAAGAATAGTAGAAAGTTCAGCTTTCATGGTGGAACACTTCTCCAAAGGGCTAGCAAAAGACATGATCATGTTACCTTATCGTCCTCAAAATGCCACAACACCCAAAAGCATCTTTTTTAATAGAGCCATCGACATTAAGCTTGAAATTTTTAAGTGGAGCTTTGATCCAATAGACAAAAATTAGGATCCTCCAAAAAGCAGCTAGACTGCCAAATTATGCCAAAATTATGGGGAACAAAATAAAAATTCCTAATATTCTTATAGGTCAGCAGATCAGTAGTGAAAAGTTTACAAACTTTGTCATTGATATTCTAGATAATATAAGAGGCATCCATACAAATATTATTAAACATAGAGCTCTTTCTAGCCATCCATAGATACCACAAAATCAAAGAAGAAATAACCTTTTTTATATGACCTTTTGAATTGATGAATCAAAATTCAAGCAAAGTGTTCACAAACATACTTGCATTAAAAAAAATCAAATTGAAAACATCATCAAAATAGGACCAAATTTGAATAACAATCAAGCTAGAGACAAAGACGTGATGTATATTCTCCGTATAATAACAACATTGGCACTTAGAAGTAATAATAAAGCCTTTTTTCCTCAAATTGTCATCAGTAAGGATATATTTATGTGCGATTCTCCACCTAAAGAAAGAAATAGTTTTTGGGATATTTTATACCAAATAATGGAAAAAACCTTCGTAACACACTTTTTTTCCCTAAGCACATGCCAAGCATCCATTAAACTAAACATGTCATTTTGAGAAAAATCACATAATAACAAATCAACAGGATCAAGCTTAATGGGCAGGTTGAGAATCTAGAAAATTACATCTACAAAAAGAGTATCAACTAGTTTATTATAGTCCCAAGTGTTATCAATGATGATAGAATGCACTTTAGTGGAGTTAGTGGAGAAAGATTTAATAATAGAATCAAAGGACTTACCTTAAATACATGAGGTTCAATACTCCACTTAATATATTTACTCTACGAAGACCCCATTAAACATGAGGTTCAATACTCCACTTAATGTTGCGAATCTATTTTCATGGATTATGATTTTGATGATAGCAAACACTCTTATTGCAAATACTCTTATTTCTCTACGACTGCCTTATTTACTCACCACAAGATCAAACTGTATTTTGGAACCTGCTCAAGATTGGGTATACTAGGTCTGAGTCAACTTGTAACCCTTTTCCTTTCTTGAGTTTATTGTATGTGGTGTGGCTCTTGATGGTTTGTAACTGGGAAGATTCTCTGACTATTCCAAAATGTTTACTATTTTTGGTAACATCGTCTTGGATGATATTTATATCATCCTGGATGATCGGTTCAAAAGCAGAAACCCTGATTAGGGCATCCTCATTGAAGCAGCAGTCATTATGCAAAAAATATTGTCCTGGATGATTTTGTATCTACTAGGACAATAGGCTCCGTTTAGAAAGAATCTGTCGCCATATCTATTTAGGAATTACTTATTTTTGGACATCGTTCTTGTGGATCGTCATGCACTATAAAATATTGTCCCGGATGATCCAGGATAATTTTTTCAAAACTTCTCTGGAATTTGAAGAAAGCAATTATGACTTGATTGCAGGATAAGATCGTCCTGGACGATCGCCAGATCATCCTGGTCAATGTGCTGGATGATTGGACATCATACAGCTCTATTTCAGGGTGATGTTCAGGACAATATTCCACAATTTATACTGATCATCCAGGATAATATATTATCATCTGGGATGATATGAACAAATTTCTTCTGAACGTCTTAGATCGTTCCGGCTGATTGGGCTTAAATTGTACCAATTATACAGGATGATATTTATATCGTACTGGATGATAAAGTCGGCAACTTACATTAATGAGCTCATTTTTAGATCTTCTATTTAAGCTTTAGCAAGGCACTTTATAAGTGTCTTTGGCAGCCATTGTAGCTTCATTCTTTTGGGGGGAACTTGAAGAGAGAGCTTGAAAGGGAGTGAGGAATGGGTGAAGTATGAGAGGGAGATGATCATGTGAGGGGGGACTCAAGGGAGTGTGGAGGGGGATTCCACATGGTTGCTCTGGAAGGCTTGCACCTTAATACAGTTAGATCCAAGGCTTGTCTTGAGGGAAGTTAACTAAAGAAGAAGATCTCTTTGGTGTCAAAGGACCCGGCGACTCCGGTACACTGAGGAAGGTGGAAGTTATTTTGTAAGGGCTTCTCCTCCTAGCTTTAGGGGCTAAAGGTGAGACAATTTGTTTAGTGCAATACTTGGAGGGTGTCTCCAAGGAGTAGATGTAGGTCAAGTTGACTGAACCACTATAAAACTGGTGTGTTCTTTCCTTTATTATTTCCGCATTTAATTTCTTCATTTGGTTTTCTTTGTGGTGATATTGGTTTAGATTTATGTTTTGATTGAACGATATTTTTTACCAATTCTCCTCTATCTCTTGATTAGCCTTGGGTTAGTTCGTAAGGGCCTAACATCCCTAACAAACTTTCAAGTGGTATCAGAGCGGGATTCATAAAATCCTTTCTCAAAACTTTTGAATTTTGATCCATGGCTAATTTTTTAAATCATAATATTGCGGAAGGTTATTCAATCACCAGACCTTTTTTATTTGAAAATATCTTATTTGATTTTTACAAAACTTGTATGTCTACTTTCTTGCATTCGATTGATTTTTGCATATGGCATATGATTTTAACTTGTTATTCTTCACCTTCACGTGTTATAGATGGAGTTAAAACTGATACTCCTTTTAATTAATGGAACAATGAAGAACAACTCAATGCTCAATTGAATGTAAAATCATTAAATTGCTTTTTCTATGCTTTAAATTTTGAAGATTTTATGTTAGTATCCACAAGCACTACTGGTAAGGATGTTTGGGATGAACTATACACCATATATGAAGGCACTAGTGAAATCAAGCAATACAAGTTGAATATGTTAATGCATGATTTTGAACTATTTTCAATGAAACCTTATGAGACGATCTTAGACATGTGTATAGGTTTATTCAAATTCTTACATCATTGCATGCTTTAGAAAACAAATTTTAAAATTTTGAAAAAGTTCACAAAATTCTTTGTTGTCTACTGGATATGTTTGATGCTAAAATTATTGCAATTTGTGAATCAAAAAATTTGAATAATTATTCTATTGATAATTTGATTGGCTCACTCATTGCCTACGAGCAAAGTTTAGGTCAAAGACTTTTGGATGAAAGTGAAACGATTCTTTTAAAAGCTAAAGATACGATAAAAGATAGCTTAGTTGGTGACGAAAGCAATGACTTGATAGGCAAATTAAAAAGCTCACCAAAGCATAAGCATCAACAAAAATGAAAGAAAGGTAGCAATGAAAGGATGTTAATATTTGTTCTAACGTTATTTGTTTTCGATGTAGGAAGCCTATACATATGAAAAATCAGTGCCCTAATTTAAAAATTCTTCCTGCAAAAGAAAAGGGTAAAGTCAAGCAAATTTTAAACTAGGAAAATAATGAAAAGCAAAAAATTTCCTTGGCAGACCTGGTTTCTGAAGCATCGGACTAGGAGAAAGATAATGGTTAAAAGCCTTGTTTGTGTGTTTGTGTTGTGTTTTGCTTTTAGTTATTTTTTATTTTTTATTTTGTTTCAATTTTATTTTATTTTTTTGTCTTTGTTTATTCTTTGATTTTTTTTCTTGTTTTGTGAAAATTTTTCTCTGATCAACACACACATTAACTTTTCAAAAAATGAAAAATCTACTTCCTATTTTTTCTTGAAATCTTTGGTAAGTTTTAATTGACTTCTCTAAAAATAGTCAAAGGAAGGAAACTCATGTTTTTTACTTTCAATCTCTATTTCCTAGAAGAGGTTATTCTACTTTTGATTTAAAATCTTTTACATATTTAAAATTAGTCTTTGAAACTAAAATTTTTTATCTCCTAACATTTTATTTATCGCATAGGGATCTTTTGTAAGTTGTTGAATCTAACTCATAATTTTCTTAATCAAAAATTTTCTTTATCTATAGGATGGGTTTAGTTTTATTTTTAAGATTTTAGAAAGTTAGCATATTAAAAAAATATCCAATGATGCCAAAAATAAAAGATGTGCAAAGACACAAAATTAAAAAATATACGCAAAAGTGTATCAAAAATTAAAAGATGCGCAAATAGCATCATTCAAATTTATAAGAGGCATAAAATGAGCCCTCAAAATTTAATGCTTATCATTCTTGTACTTCTTAAAAGCTTAAGAAAATCCTTGATACTTTCGATACTTGATTTTGAAAAACATGATTCCTAATTCAACAATTCGTGCATTAATTTTTTATTAAATATATTTTATGAAAGGAGTTTTGAAAAATTAGTGTTTCTTTTTCTAATTTATTCCATGATTTAGATATTGAATTAAAAATTTTTTGAGCCGTTTTAAAGAACTTGAGTTTGGATTATCAAATTCTGAATTTCTAATCTTTTCTGGGCAATACGTTGTCAATACAATTCTACTAAGTTTTTTATTAAAACCAAGAGGTAACTTACTCATTTTAAGAATATTTGTTTTGTTCACTATCATAGATCATTTTATCTTTTAATCATTTTGTTTGTGTCCCTTCTCTTTTTGATAATGTCAAAGGGGGAGAATGTATTGTTGAATTTATATCCTTGTCTTTTTTTTTCTTTCAAAAAATTAAAAAACAACAATTTTTTTTATCTCCCCTATTTTAAAAGTTTTATTCTAGTGAGGGGGGATTAGGAGAAAAAGTTTTCCTATTTGCAAATTCAAATCATAATGTTTGTCATCATCAAAAAGGGGTAGATTGTTACGGATCTATTTTCATGGATTATGATTTTGATGATAGCAAACACTCTTATTACAAATACTCTTATTTATCTATGACTGTCTTATTTACTAACATTGCAGGTCCACAAGATCATATTGTATTTTTGAACCAGCTCAAGATTGGGTAGGCTAGATGTGTGTAAATTTGTAACCCTTTTCCTTTCTTGAGTCTATTGTATGTGGTGTGGCTCCTGATGCTTTGTAACTTGGAAGATTATCTGACTGTTCTCTAATATTTATGATTTTTGGTAACATCATCCGGGACGATATTTATATCATCTTGGACGATCAGTTCAAAAACAGAAACCCTAATTAGGGCATCGTCATTAAAGCAACCGTTATTATACTAAAAATATCATCCTGGATGATTTTGTATCGGCATGGATGATAGGCTCAATTTAGAAAGAATTTGCCACCAAATCTATTTAGGAATTACTTATTTTTGGACATCGTCCCGGTGGATCGTCCTGGACGATCCAGGATAATTTTTCTAAAATTTTTCCAGAATTTGAGGAAAGTAATTATGACTTGATTGCACGATCAAATCATCCTGGACGATCGCCAGATCGTCCAGGCTAATATACTAGATGATTGGACAATGGACAGCTCTTTCCCAGGGCGAAGTTCAGAACGATACTCCATAATTTATATTGATCGTCCAGGATGATATATTATCATCCGCGATGATATAAACAAATTTTTTTGATCGTCTTAGATCATCCTAGCAGATTGGGCTTAAATTATACTAATCGTATAGGACGATATTTATATTGTACTGGACGATAAAGTCAGCAACTTGCATTATTGAGCTCGTTTTGGGATCTTCTATTTAAGCTTTAGCAAGGTACTTTGTAAGTGTCTTTGGCAGCCATTGTAGCTTTGTTCTTTTGGGGGAACTTGAAGAGAGAGCTTGAAAGGGAGAGAGGAACGGGTGAAGTCTGAGAGGGAGAAGATCCTGTGAGGGGGGACTCAAGAGAGTGTGGAGGTGGATTCCACACGGTTGCTCCGGCAGGCTTGCACCTTAATACCATCGGATTCAAGGCTTGTCTTGAGGGAAGATCACCAAAGAAGAAGATCTCTTTGGTTTCAAATAACATGGCAACTCCGACGCACCGGGGAAGATGGAAGTGATTTTATAAGGGCTTCTCCACCTGGCTATGGGGGCTAAAGGAGAGACACTTAGTTTACTACAATACTTAGAGGGTGCCTCCAAGGAGTGGACGTAGGTCAAGTTGACTAAACCACTATAAATCTGGTGTGTTCTTTCCTTTATTACTTATGTATTTAATTTGCTCATTTTGTTTTCTTTGTGGTGATATTGGTTTTGATTTATGTTTTGATTGAAAGATATTTTTTACCAATTCACCTCTCTCTCTTAATTAGCCTTGGGCCAATTCATAAGGGCCTAACATCCCTAATGAACTTTCGTTAGTCTTTTCCACACTTTGGAATCACCTTGTTTATTACAACACATTGAAGGGTGCTTAGCAACATAATATTTATCAATCATTTACTTATACGAAAGAGACAGTCTATCATGGAAGTAGAACCACAATTTAAAGAAAAAAACATGAGATAATTCAAACATGTTTTTACAACTTAATGCACCTTCATTAAGAACCCAAGAACACTTGGTCCATGAATACCAAATCACTTATGAGATCACATTAGAGCCCTGCCAAAAAAACTTATTGATTAACTACTCAATTCTATTAAAAATAGTAAGCCTAGGTTGCATGGTTTGAAAGGAATACACAGGTAAAGAGCATAAAATATTTTTGATAAGAGTTAATCGACCCATAAAACTAAGGAAATTAGAGTCCCAAGAAAAAAGTCTCTTTTGCATAGAACTGATAAGATCATCACAAAGAAAAGTTTTCTTTCTACCTTTATAGAGAGGAATTTCTAAATACTTAATAAGTAAAGACCCTTGAGTAAAATTGATATTTTTCCTGATAGTGATAATGAGATTATGGGAAACCCTATTGGAGATAATAAAGCGGCTATTACTTTTATTGACAAAAAGACCACTACACTTTTCAAACATATTTAAAAACCTCATGAGTTTATCAACCAGATTAATCAAAGCATTACAAAAAATAATAACATCATCAACAAAACATAAATGATAAACAAGGAAGCCACCCATAGTTCTATAAAATTATTAGGTAAATTATCATAAAGGTTAGTAATACCTCTGTACAAGTACACCATGGCAATAATAAAGAAAATATGAGAGATAGGATCACCATGTCTAAACCCATGGTAGGACTTCAAAAAATAATGACTATTACTACTAATAATAACACAGAAAAAAAAGAATTTTATATAAAATATTTAAAGAGATTAACAAAAATAGAATTAAAACAAATAAATGCATGAGATTATAAAGAAAATTATAGCTAATATGGTCATAAGCTTTAGCAATATCTAATTTGAAAATAATATTCCCAGCAGGCACCCTAATATCCAAATCATGCAAAATTTCTTAAGTTAGAAAAATATTATCCTTAATAAATATCTTTTTAACAAAACTAGTTTGATTGGGAGCAATAATTTTAGGAAGCAAAGGAGTAAGATGATTCAAAAGAAAATTAGAAATCACATTACTAAAAAAAAGTACAAAGATGAATAGTTCTAAAAGCATTCCAAAAAGATGCTCCATTCTTTTTAGGAACAACTTCAATGGAGAAAAAAGAAAAAAAGTTAGGCATATGGGTGCTATTAAAATAATCAAAAATAGAAATAAAAAGATCAAAAATCACAAAGTCCCAAAACTTTTGGAAAAATTTAATCGTGCAACCATCAGGACTAGCAACAAAGTCAAGATTAAAATCAAGAACCATTTTCTTAATTTTACTATAAAGTAAGAGGCACAATAAGAGCCAAATTATCATCCTGGTTAATGATATTAGGGATAATACAAGGTTGCCAAAAGGGACATGAATAAAATTATTATTAAACAAATTTTAAAAAAAAAAACTACACTAGAATTAGCAATATCCCCAGCATCGTTAATATATGAACCATCATCATGAGCAACTTTATGAATTCAGTTCCTAGTTCTATTCATTTTGACTAAAGCATCAAAATACTTAGTGTTATTATCCCCATCAATAAGGTGCTTAGAAGCAGCTTTCTTTTTCCTCTTGATCATGTAAATTGCACGAAACAGTTTTAGCATGGTGAAGAGCATTAAGATTCGCATTTGAAGGCTAGTTTTAGAAATTCCTCTCCAAAGAAGTGAATTTTTCTTAAAGATTAAGAATGTTAGAAAAACATTTTGGAAAATATTTTGATTCCACCAAATAATTTTTTTGCTTGAGAATTTTCAACTTATGCCACAATCTAACCATACCAAAAATAGATTTGTTAGGGTGAAGGGTAGCAGACCAATTGTCATTGCCATGTCAAAGAAAGAGAGATCAAGAAGCCACATAATATGAAATCTAAAGTTATTGATGTAGGTGTCATTTCTAGCCTTAATCGTGATAAGAAAGGGAGACTAATTAGAAAGAGTTCTACTACAATGTTTAACACATATAGAAGTAAAATTATTAATCTAACTATCATTATAAAGGACATGATCCAACCTATGCCAAAGATTATCATGGTTCCAAGTTTATTACTACCTGTATAACCAATATCAATAATGTTGCAATCTAAAATCTTATTATTAAAGTCTTCCAAGTTGTGAAACTATTTTTTAAGGAATATGATTTTGATGATAACAATTACTTTTGTTTCTCTACGACTACCTTGCCTACTAACATTTCATGTCTACAAGATATGACTGTAATTTGAACCAGCTCATGATTGGGTAGACTAGGCCAAAGGTAATTTCTAACCTTTTTTCTTTTCTTGAGTCTATTGTAAATAAAGTGGTTCCTGATGCTAAGTAACCTTACACACACACTTGAGAGAATTTTTTCTGACTATTTTAGAGTTCTCTATTTTTTTCTCACATCATCTATGACTATCCAAACATCAGCCTGGATGATTAGCTCAAAATAAAAACCCTAATTAAGGTATCCTGGTCAAGGCAGCCATCATTAAGCTCATCATCCTGGATGATATTAGTATCGGCTGGGATGATAGGCTCAAATCAAAAAGAATTAGCCACCAGATCTATTTAGATATTATTTATTTTTGGTCATCATCCACGACATTAATAATGTCCTGGATGATGCAACATAATTAAGCCTAGATTAATCTGGTAATTAAGGAAAATAATTAAGGCCTGGTTATATGATCACATCACCATGGACGATCGCAGGATCATCCGACCTGATCAGTTCAAAAATCTTATTGATTCCAGGACGATCACATATCAGACAACTTCTATCTAGGGTGATGTTCTGGATGATTTTCATGGATTTAAACTAATTGTCTGGGATGATCGTGAGATCAGCCGTGATGATCAAGCTATTTTTCCACGTCCAACCATCCATTAAGGGTTATTATCTGGATGATATTCCATGAATTGTAATAATCATATAGGATGTTATTATATCATCTTGGATGATATGAGCCAATTTCTTTTGATCGTCCCAAATCGTCCTGGCTGATTGAGCTTAGTTTGCACTGATCGTAATGGATGAAATATATATCATCCTGGACAATAAAGTCGGCAAGTTTTAATTAATGAGCTATTTCAAAGATCTTCTATTTAAGAACACTTTTTCTATCCTTTAGAATATCATTTACTACTATTTTGACCTGAGAGAGATAAGAGGAGAGGGAGAGCAAGAGAGAGAGAGAGGATATTATGAGGGGGTATTTGTGAGGGTGTTCACAAAGGTAGCTCCAAGCAAGGATCCCTCATCATCTTCTCCAGTCATCATCCTTAGTTCCTTGGGGGTTCTAGAGAGATAAACTTTAGCATCTGATCAAGGTTCTCTTTCTGCTTCAGGAGGAAGCAAAAGGAGTTGGGTTCTTTGCCTACTTCTGGAAGAAAAAAAAAGAGTTTGGTTCTCTGCTTCACCTAGGTTGGTAGAAAGGAGGTTTGTAAAGCCTTATCTGCCTTGCTGTGGGGGCAAAAGGAGATATATTGAGTTTAGTGCAAAACTCGAAGGGTGCCTCAGGGGAGTGGACCTAGGTCGTGTTGACCGAACTGCAATAAATTTCTATGTTATTTATTATTGCTTCCGTATTTAATTTCCACACTTTAATTTTTTGTGGTGAATCTTAGATTTTTATTTAAGTTTGTGTTTTGATCGAAAGTTTTTTTAAATACCAATTCCTTGGTTAGCCTTCAGACTAGTTCTTAAGGGCTTAACATCCCTAACAAACTTTTGAGTGGTATTAGAGTGGGATTCATAAAATCTAATTTTTAAAAACATTTAAATTTTGATTCATGGCTAACTTTATTAATCATAATATAAGATAATGATATTCTATTACACGACCACCTTTGTTTGATAATATTCCTTTTAATTTTTGAAAAACTTGCATATCTACATTTTTATAATCATTTGATTAGCATATGTGGATGCTTATTAAAGAAGGTTATACACCACCTTCTCGTGAACTTAATAGAATTAAAATTGAGGTTCCTTTTATTCAATGGACTTTTGATGAAAGAGATTTAGCACAACTTAAAGCAAAATGCTTGAACTATTTTTTCTATGCTTTGAAATCTGAGGATTATATGCATGTTTCAACATGTACAACTGGTAAAGAAATTTGGAAAAGATTATGTGTAACTTATGAAGGAACCAATGAAATTAAATAATCTAGGTTGAATATTTTGTTGCATGACTACGGACTTTTTTGTATGAAACCTTCATAATCAATTTCTTATATGTATACAAAGTTTACTCAAACTGTCACCACATTGCATGTGTTAGGAAGAGAGCTAACTAATTATGAAAGAGTCAATAAAATTTTGAGATGATTGTCTTCTTCTCTTGATGCTAAGATCTTTGTAATTACTGAATCTAAAGATTTGAATACTTATTCGATTGATAACTTACATGATCACTTATTGCTTATAAGTAAGGGTTGAATCAAATAAATCTTGATGCAGGTGAGAAAAAGATTAAGAAAATTGTGGCACTAAAGGCCAACAACCCTGACACTGGTTCTTCAAGATCTGAAAATGATGATGTTTCCTTCATCACAAGAAAATTTAAAAGCTTTTTAAGGAAGAATAATAAGTATTATCAGAAGTGAAAAAGAGATAAGGATAACAAAAATTAAAAAGTTCTTCTGATGTTGTTTAATTTGAATGCAAGAAGCCTGGACATGTTAAAACTGATTGTCCTAAACTTAAGGAGCACCCAAGAAAGGAGAAGGGTGAGGAGAAACCTAAATACAGGAAGGACAGGAAGCAGTACCAAAATGCTTTATGGGCAGATTCTGCATTTGACTCATCTGAGACTGAAGCTAAAGAAGAGATAACAAATTTGTGCTTAATGAGAGATCATCTTGACCAATCTGATTAAGAAGAGGTATGTGAACAAATCTATGATCAATTAGTTAAAATTTATGAGAGAATTCATGCATCATATAAGAAACTTAAGAAAAAGCATGCTAGTTTAAAATTGGAGTTTTTGAATTTACAAAGAGTGCAAGAAAGTTTAAGTAAATATCACACTCTACTTGATAACAATCACATATCTTTACTTGATGAATTTGATGAGTTAAATAAAAAGAATTCTTATTTGATTGATGAGCATAATTTACTAAAAAAAAAAATCTCAAAGCTTTTAAAAATAAACCAATATTGCATGCATCACATAATGTTAAAAAGAGGCATCACCACCTAAATAGATTAGAAAATCATTTTCCTGGAGTAAGATGTTTTTCATATGTTATGCTAGGACACATTTCACTCACTTGCACTATTCACCAGAGTGTATATTGAGTATGGAGACCAAAATAGCATTTTTCACAACATAACACAAATACATTGCATTCTTCTTTTCATAAGAAGGGATCCAAACCTATCTGTGTTCCTAAATCTGACATTTGATATTTTGTAGGCAAACTCTCATAAAAGGTCTCATGAGAGCATGTGGTATATGGATAGCTGATGCTCATGATATATGACTTGAGATGCTAATCAGTTTATTTAGCTATAGACCAGGACGGGAAGAAAGGTTACTCTTGGAGATAACACCACCAAGAAAGTGATGGGCTCAGGTATAATTAGAAATTACAAGAACCTTTTGATTGAAAATATTTTTCTTATATATGGAGTGAAATACAACTTGCTCAGCATCAGTCAGCTTCGCGATAAGAACTTCATCATTAAATTTTTGGCAAACAATTGCATTATAAGCTTAAATAACAACACTGTTTTGTAGGAAAAGCGAATCAACAATGTTTACATGCATGAATTAAATAATATTGAATGTGTTGCTTCATTTTGCTTAAAAATTGCTAATGATGATTCTTGGTTGTGGCACAGGAGATTACCTCATGCTAGTATTAAAACCCTTAGGAGAGTAACCCAGAAAGATCTAGTTAGAGGAGTCCCCAAGCTAAATTTCTCTAAAGACCACCTTTGTGATGACTGCCAACTAGGAAAGCAAGTTCAATCCTCTTTTCACTCCATTAAGGACATTAGCACCTCTAAACCTTTAAAAGTCTTTCACATGGATTTTTTTTTACCCATTAGCACTGCAAGCTTCAGAGGGAAAGTTTATGGATTTGTGATTGTTGATCACTACTCATGGTTTACTTGGATTAGATTTCTGTCACATAAGAATGAGTCATTTGATAAGTTTAGATCATTCTTCACTTGGATTAAAGAAAACTAGGTTGTGAGATCTTGACCATCCATAGTAACCATGGGGAGAGTTTAAAAATGAGTTATTTGGAGACTTTTGTGTGGATAAGGGGATTAGCCACAACTTCTCAGCTACTAGGACCCCTCAGCGAAATGGGATAGCTAAAAGGAAGAATATAACCTTAGTTGAGGCTGCTAGAGTCATACTTGCTGAGTATTCACTTCTAAAATACTTTTGGGCTAAAGCAATAAACACATCTTGTTATGTGTTAAATAGGGTAAATTTTAGAGCCAAACTTGATAAGACACCCTATGAGATAATTAAGGGTAGAACACCCAACCTTTCCCACCATGTATTTGGTTGTAAGTTTTTCTTTCACGATAATAGGAAGTCACACTTAGGAAAATTTTACCCAAAATCTTATGAAGGAGTGTTATTAGGTTACTCTCTCTTTTTTTTTTTAATAAAATATACCAAAGTACATTAAAGAAAAAGCAAAGAAGAGATTACAAGCCTAAGGAGTTATGATAGTGGTCTCCTCCTTTAATAAGGACATAAACAAAGGAGGAACCTTATTCACACTAACATCATCCCAAATAAAAGAGCTCAAAATGCTATAATTAGCACATAAATCAGCTAAATTCTTGCAACATCTATCAACACAATTAAAAATGACGTTGTTAAACTCATTAAATAAGTGAACACCTTTATACCTTGTGTCTCCACTTTGTTTGGCCTTTTTCAAAAACTTCATGACAATGATATTGTCTCCTTTAATAATTATTCCCTTGTACTTAAACATCCAATCTTTCATCATCTCCTTATTAGATTGAGTGGCCAATAACTCCAAAGAAGATGTGACCCAATTAATATATGGTTTACTGAAGGCTAGGAGGAATCTTCCTTTGTGATCATAAAAACAACTCCAATACCATATTTGTAGGAGGAAATTAAGGCAACATCCACATTTACTTTTATCCAATCGGGTGGAGGGGGATACCAAATTTAGATTTAACAGCCTAAAAGGCTTGTTAGCATCCCATATACCCAAGAATCTTCCAACTCCTTGAGCAGAAATTGAAGCATAACTCATTTCATTAAAAGATGATCTTCCATTTCATTGTAAATCAATTTATTTCTTGAATTCCATGTTAAATATACCACAAAACAATATAGATTAATCAAAAAGTGACTTTGAGAGGAGAGGCACTTATAGCAGTCTGACAAGGAATCAAAATCCTGAAATACAAAGCCCCATTTCTCGATTTGATTAAGAACGTCCTTCAGCTTTTCATATTTAGCTGCAACATGGTCTCTATATTCATTAACATTACAACTTCTTGGGTAGAGATTGACCCTTTACAATCTTCTATGTTCAAGGAATTCATAAGTAGGCAGGCCATTATTGAAAATCCTCCACTATAATGTCTCCACCTTTGGGTTGAGCTTGCCTTTCTTAATCCAGCTCCATAACAGCTTTGGGTCTGAGTGATTCATCTTGATCTCAAATACCATGGAGGATATTGACCTCCCATTGTTTTGAAACATCAGTTCCATTCTATCTTCTTCCAACCCACTAGGAATATTGGCTTGTAAGATTAGACTTACAAGATCTTCCCCCATGATTCTTCTCATAGCCTCCACATTCCAACTCCCATTGTAGAAGAAATTAGAGACTAAAAATCTACTGTAGTCTTGAGGTGTAATAAAAGTAGGCAATTTGCTAATGCTTTTATCCAAGATTCATATGTTATTGAATACATCAATGTCATTCCCATTAGCAACCCTCCATCCGATTAAAGGCCATAAAGATTTACCTCCTTCCATGATGATCTTCCAAGCTGGAGAGCCCAAACTTTTAGAGTCTACATTTTTAAACAGATTTCCATACTTCTGATAGTAAACTTTGTGCAGTAAGGAATCTTTATCATTCATGTTTCTCCATGCAATTTTGGATCTCAATGGACCAACTTTAATAGAGCAAGAGTGAAGAGCTCTACCTCCCCATTTGGTTGGCAAGCACATAGTATTCCAATTGACATAATGTATACCATGTTTTCCATTTGATTTGTTCAAAATTTAGCTTCTATAAATCTTGACTACCTCATCAAGTATACTATTAGGCACAAGAGAGTTAGTGTAATAAAATGTACTGAATGATAACAAGATTGTTTTGGATAACAAGAACTTTCCAGCCAAAGATATCATTCTACCTCCCTAAATGTTTGTCATTTTCAAGGCTTTATCAACACTAAAAAGAAAATCTTCTTTAACTAACCTTCTCATTGCAAGTTTTACTCCAAGGTAAGACAATTCTTTGGTTATTTTGAAGCCCATTACTCGGCCAATAGACTTCTTCCTTCTTCTTCTTACTGATTTGCTGAGAACCATAGAAGATTTATGGATATTGATAGATAGACCCGTCCAACTATAGAAATCTCCCAGAATAGTTTTAATCTCCTTTGTTGCCTTCAAGGTTATTTCCGAGAATTTGATCACATCATCTACGTACAATAAGTGAGATATAGAAGTCTCATTTTCACACAGCCGAACTCCCAATGATTCTCCTCTTTGTTTGAAAGCATTTAATAAAAATTGTGCACAAAGGATAAATAAATATGGAGACAAGGGAAAACATTATCTAAAGTCGCTATGTCTATCTATCCAGTTTGTCAAACTTCCATTAATTAAAATAGAGAATTTAGAGCTCTGAATACATTCCAAAATAAGTTTAGAAAAATACCATGGCAATCAAAAATAATTCAAAACTTTTGCCAAAGTGAGCCATCCCATTGAATCATAAGCTTTCTCCATGTCAATTTTGAAGTACACAAAACCTTTTGAGGAATTGGAAAGCCTTAATTTGTGCATAATCTCTTGAGTTATCAACACGTGATCTGATAAGGATCTTCCTTAAAGGAAAGTCGCTTGCTCCTCCGAGATCAGTTTAGGAATGTTAGGTTCCATTCTATTCATAAAAAATTTTCCCGCCAAATTGTTGACCAAATTGCATAAGCAAATTGGTCTATAATTTGAAGGAGTTAAGGGATTGCTGACTTTGGGGATCAGCGCTATTATTGTCTCCTTCCATTAAGGATCCATCTAAGATGATTCAAACAAACCAACAAGCTTTAAAGAATGAAAAAGTTATTCCAACATTACCTGGGGAGATGTTGTTTCCACTTTGTTTGACAACTTCTTCCATCTCTTCAATATTAAATGCTTTGTTCGATATATTAACTATCTTCCTATTCTAGACTGCCCCAAGTACTTGGCCAGTCATCTAGATTACAACAACAATTTCTCCACTTCTCCTTGAAATGATCTACCAAGAACTTTTATATAAGATATTGATCCTCCTCCATTTCTCCATTTCCATTCTTAATCTTTAAGATTAAGTTAGAATTCCTTATATCTGAGGTATAAGCTTGAAAGAACTTTGAATTTTGGGTTCCCTCCATCATCCACTTTACTTTAGCCCTTTGTCTCCACCAAGTGTCTAACTGAGCTAGTGTTGAATTGAGTTTTTCCACCTTTGATTTCAGCAACCAACATTCTTCTTTCAATAATTCCCCTTCATTAGCCTCTTTCAATTGAAGATCTTCTATTAGTTTCAACAAGTCATTTTTTAATCAGAGTAAATTCTGCATCTTTGCTTTGCTCTAATAGAATAGAGCCTTTAGTGAATTCTTCATTTTACAATTCAGGATATGGGTTGAATTGCCTTTACAGTTTCTCCTCCAAATTTTATCCACCACAGCCATAGAAGCCTTATTAGAGGCCCAAACATCTTTATACTTTAATATCTTCTTACTTGCTTACTGGACCATAAGGTTTAAGATGATCAGGTAATGATCTGAAGCCACACGAGCCAAGTGCCTTACCAAACAACGGTTAGAAGAGGTTAGAGCAGCCGGGTTTAGGAAGCATCTATCTAGTCTCTCCAAGATTCTATCCACACCTTTCTTGTTATTACACCATGTGAATTTTGGACCCTGAAATCTAACTTCATGGAAGTCATTGTTAGCTAGAAAGATCTTCATTTCCTTGGATTCAAGGGGATGTTTGAATCTTTTCCCTCCCCTCTTATCATCACTTGATATAATACAATTGAAATATCCTCCTATGACCATAGTAAAGTCTTTAGAGGCAAAGAATTCTAGCCTTTCCCAAAGTCTTCTCCTTCTATAAACATCCTTGTTGCCATAGATTGAAGCTATTCTCGACATGCCTTTGTTAGGAATGTTGCAAATCTGACTTTATGGATTAGACTTTTGATGATGGCAAATATTCATGATTCCCTATGACTGCTTTGCCTACTAACTTTTTAGGACCACAAGATCGAATGCAGCTCAAGCCAACTCAAGATCGGGCAGATTTAGGTTGAGTCGAGTCTGTATTTTTTCCTTTTTTGAGTCAATTGTAAAAGTGGTTCATGATGCTAAGTAACCAAGCACATACACACTTGAGGGGTTTTTTGAATTTTTTGATCTTGAGTACATCGGCCTGGATGGCTAGGATGATTCCACTAAAAATAGAAACCCTAATTAGGGCATCCTAGTTAAGCATCCATCATTAAGCAAATTATCCTGGATGATACATGTATTGGCCAGGACGATAGGCTCAAATCAAAAAGAATTAGCCACCATGATCAATTTAGGTATTCATTATTTTAAATTATCATCCCGGACGATCTCCATATCAGCTTGGACGATACAGCACAATTATGCCTAAATTAATCTGGAAATTATGGAAAGAAATTAAGGCTGATTGATATGATCACATCAGCCTAGCCGATTACAGAATCGGACTTGATGATGTCCTGGACGATTGACATCGGCCAGACTTTATTCAGGGCGATGTTCAGGAGTATTATACTCGGATTTGAACTAATCATCCAGGATGATATTTTATCGACTTGGATGATGTAATCAATTTTCTTTTGATCATCCCAAATTGTCCGAGCTGAATGAGCTTATTCTGTACTGATCGACCAGGATGATATTTATATCGGCCTTGACGATAAAGTCAGTTCTTGAAATTCTATTTAAAGGACCCAAATTTTCTCATGCTTAACAATTTGAGAGCTACTGTCTTGACCTCAGAGAGCCTTGGGAGAGGGAGGGAGAGAGAGAGAGAGACAAAGAGAGAGAGAGAGAGAGGAACTTATGAGGGGGAGTTTGTGAGAGGGTTCATAAATATTGCTCCAAGCAAGGTTCCAAGTCATCATCTCCGTTCTTCATCCTTCATCCTTGGCAGGTTCTTGGGAGGTCTACTTCAGTAAAGGTCTGGGTTATCTACACACTTCAAGAGGAACCAAAGGAGTCGGTTCTCTGCCGCACCAGGGTTGGTGAAAAGGAGTCTGTTGTAAAGGCTTCTCTGCCTAGCTATGGAAGCTAAAGGAGAGACACTTAGTTAGTGCAATACTCGGAGGGTGCCTCAGAGGAGTGGACATAGGTCAAGGATTGACCGAACCACTATAAATTCGGTGTGATCTTTCTTTGCTTTACTTCCACGTTTATTTACTTTTGCACTTTGATTTATGTTGTGATTTGGTTTTAAGTTTTGATTATGCTTTACATAAAGAATTTTTTTTTTAAATACCAATTCACCGCCGTCTTGGTTAGCCTCGGGCTAGTTCTTAAGAGCTTAACATCCATAACAAACTTTAAAGTTGTATCAGAGCGGGATTCATAAAAACTATGTTTAAAAACTTTTTCAATTTTGATCCATGTCTAACAACAAAAATTGTAATACTGCGGAAGGGTAGTTTATTAACCGACCACCTTTCTTTGATAATATCCCTTTTGATTTTTGGAAAACTTGCATGTCTATGTTTTTATAATCAATTGATTATCGCACGTGGATGCTTGTTAAAGATGGTTATACACCTCCAATTGGAAAATTGAATGGCGTTACTGTTCCATTTTCTTTTACTGAATGGACTCTAGATGATAGGGATTTAGCATATTTAAATGCAAAATGTTTGAACTATTTTTTTTTTGTGGTTTGAAATCGGAAGATTACTTGCGTGTTTCTATTTGCATTATTGGTAAAGAAATTTAGGATGAATTATGTATCACCTATGAAGGTACTAAATAAGTCAAGCAATCCCGTTTGAATAATCTCTTGCATGATTATAAACTTTTTTGTATGAAACCTTCTGAATCAATTTCTGAAATGTATATAAGATTTACTCAGATTGTTACTTCATTGCATGATTAGGAAGTTAACCTTCTAATTATGAAAAAGTAAACAAAATTTTAATATGTTTGTCTTCCTCTTTTGATGTAAAAATTACTGCAATATCTGAATCTAAAGATTTAAATACTTATTCGATCGATAACTTACTTGGTTCACTCATTGCTTACGAGCAAGGGGTGAACCAAAAAAAATCTTGATGCAGGTGAAAGGAAGAAAGAGAAAATGGTGGAACTCAAGGCGAATGATATGGACAGTGACTCTTCTGGATCTAAAAGAGATGATGTTTCTTTAATCACTAGGCAATTTAAGAGCTTTCTAAGGAAGAAGCACAAGAATCATCAAAAATAGAATAAAGGTAAGGGTAGCAAAAAATTTAAGAATTATAATGAAATAATTTGATTTGAATGCAGGAAGCCTGGGCACGTGAAAGCTGATTTTCCTATGCTAAAAAGCACACCCAAGTAAGGATAAGGGTGAGGCGAAACCAAATTTAAAAAAGGACAAGAGCAAGAAGAAATTTCAAAAGGCGTTCTAGGAGGATTCTGCATAAGATTCCTCTGAAACTGAACCTGAGGAGGAGACAATAAACTTGTGATTAACCTATGAGCAACTCCTTGAAGTTTCTAAAAAAATCCATGCATCATATAGGAAGCTTATGAAAACTCATGCTAGCCTGAATTTTGGAATTTTTTAATTTATAAAAAGACCATGAAAATCTTCTCAAAGATCATTCAACAATTGATTTAAATCACATGGCTTTGCTTGATTGAGTTTGATGCATTTAACAAAAAATATGCTGAGTAATCGGATTCTCATGATTCTTTAAAATAATCTCATTCTGAGTTAGAAAAAGAATATAAAAAAATAGAAAATTTAAGGACTGTTGAAAATAAAAAATTTTCATTTCATGCATCGCATAAAAAACATCACCGTAGGGTAGATTAGTGCATCCTTTTCTTGGAATTAGATGTTTTTCATGTGGCATGCTAGGACACATAGCACACACTTGCACCATTCACCATAGCCCACATTGGGTCTGGAGTCCCAAGTTACATGATCCACAACATGCATTGCATTCTACTTTCCATAAGAAGGAACCCAAACATGTTTGGGTTCCTAAATCTGACATTTGATAATTTTGTAGGCAAGCTCTTACAAAATACCTCGTGAGAGCATGTGGTACCTAGATAGCGGATGCTCTTGACATATGACTGGCGATGCAAGTCTATTCATAGTGCTGGAGACCAGGACAGGAGGTAAGGTGACTCTTGGAGATAACATCATCAGGAAGGTGGTGGGAGCAAGTATAATTGGTAACTCCAAGAATCTTCTGATTGGAAATGTTTTTCTTGTAGATGGAAAGAAACACAACTTGCTCAGCATCAGTCAGCTTTGCGACAAGGGCTTCACCATAAAGTTTTTGGCAAATACATGCATTATGAGCTTAAATGATAACACTATTTTGCAGGTAAAGCGGATCAACAATGTTTACATGCTTGATTTAAATAACATTGAATGTGCTGCTTCATTTTGCTTAAAAACTACAATTGATGATTCATGGTTGTGGCACAGGAGATTATGTCATGCCAGTATGAAAACCCTTAGGAAAGTGACCCAAAAAGACCAAGTTAGAGGTGTCCCCAAGCATAAGTTTCTAAAAGATCACCTTTGTGATGTCTGTCAATTAGGAAAGCAAATCCACTCCACTATTCACTCCGTTAAAAACATTAGCACCTCTAGACCTTTAGAAGTCCTTCACATGGATTTGTCTAGACCCGTTAGCACTGCCAGCTTGGGAGCGAAAGTCTATGGTTTTGTGATTGTCGATGATTACTCAAGGTTTACTTGGATTAGATTTCTATCACACAAAAATGAGTCATTTGATGTGTTTAGATTCTTCTTCACTTGGATTCAGAAAAAGCTAGGGTGTAAGATTTTGACCATTCATAGTCGCTATAGGGGAGAGTTTGAAAATGAGAGATTTAGAGATTTTTGTGAGGACAAGGAGATTAACCATAACTTCTTATCTCCTAGGACCCCTCAGCAGAACGGGGTAGCTGAAAGGAAGAACTGGACTTTAGTGGAAGCCACTGAAGCCATGCTTGCTGAGTATTCACTTCCAAAATACTTTTGGACTAAAGCGGTTAACACAGCTTATTATATGTTGAATAGGGTGAATGTTAGAGCCAAATTAAATAAGACACCCTATGAGATCCTTAAGGGTAGGATACCCAATCTTTCCCACCTTCATGTCTTTGGTTGTAATATTTTCATTCACAATAATGGGAAGTCTCACTTAGAAAAATTTGACCCAAAATTTGATGGAGTGTTCTTAGGATATTCTAATGTTGGGAAGTCTTTTACGGTGTTTAATAAGAGGACTTTGGTGGTAGAAGAGACTACACATGTAGTGTTTGATGAGTTTGATCCAAGAAAGCCTAGAAATGAGGATGATGATGATGGAGAGATTGCCACTAGATTATAAACCTTGAAGAAGGGGGTAGAGGACTAAAACACTAAAGATGTAGGAGAGGTTAGCCAAGGAGTAGAAAATGTAGATCTAGAGGAAAGGGATTAACCTTCACACACTTAGCCTAGAGATTGGAGATACTCTTTGAGTCACCCTAAAGATTTGATTTTAGGAAACCATTCTGATGGAGTTAGGAATATATATTAACTAAGGAAGGAAGTGAACCACTCTGCCTTTATCTCAATGACTAAACCCACCAATATAAACCAAGCCCTTACTGATGAGTTTTGGATCTTAGCCTTGCAGGGGGAGTCGAACCAGTTTGTTAGAAATATTGTTTGGGAGCTTGTAGAAAGACCTAAGGGACAAAGTGTAGTTGGAACCAAGTGGATCTTTAAGAATAAGGTGAATGATTCTGGGGTGGTGGTTAGGAATAAGGCAAGATTTGTGGGTAAGGGGTATAACCAAATAGAAGTGATAGATTTTGATGAGACTTTTTCCCTTGTAGCTAGATTGGAAGCCATTAGAGTGCTATTAGCCTTTGCTTGTTATAAGGGATTTAAGTTTTTCCAAATGGATGCTAAGAGTGTCTTTTTAAATGGGGAAATAAAAGAGGATGGGTTTGTAGAACAACCCCCAGGTTTTGAGAGTTCTCAATTTCCAAATCATATTTTTAAATTAAAAAAGGCCTTATACGGATTAAAGCAGGCACCCAGAGCTTGGTATAAGAGGCTTAACACATTTTTACAAGTTAGGGAGTTTTGTAAGGGGACTGTAGACACCACCCTTTTCCTGAGAAAAGTAGGAGATGATTTACTCATTATTCAGATCTATGTCGTTATATAATTTTTGGATCTTCTGATAAAAGGCTATGTGATGATTTTTCTAAAACAATGAGTAAGAAATTTGAGAAGAGTATGATGGGAGAATTGTCCTACTTTTTGGGGTTTAGAATTACACAATTAAATGATGGAACTTTTTTGAGTCAAACAAAGTACATAAAGGACATCTTGAAAAAATATGAAATGGACCAAGCCAAGCCAATTAATACTCCCATGATCTCAGGAATTCAATTAGTCAAGGACCCAAATGGAAAATCAGTTGATCAGAAGAAGTACAAAGGGATGATTGGATCTTTACTATAACTAACTGTTACCCGACCTGATATAATGTTTAGCATTTATCTTTGTGCTAGATTTCAAGCTGACCCTAAGGAATCCCACCATACTTTAGTTAAGAGAATTCTTAGATACCTTTTAGGGACCCAAAACTTAGTAATCTGGTACCCTAGGCATAGCACTTCTTTCGATATTATTGGATATTCTGATTTTGATTTTAAAGGAATTAAAGTGGACAGAAAAGCACTTCTTGAACTTATCAATTCATAGGACAGTCCTTAGTCTCCTAGTCTAGCATAAAGCAAAACTCTGTTGCTCTTTCCACTGCTGAAGTTGAGTACATTGCTTTAGGAAGTTGTTCGGTCCAAGTCCTTTGGATAAAATAGAAAGTATTGGATTTAAGATTACCTGTAGGCACCATCTCTATTCTTTGTGACAACACTAGTGTCATCTGCATTTCTAAGAATCCTATCCAACATTCAAGGATTAAGCATAATTGAAAGTGCTCTGATACCACTTGAAAGTTCGTTAGGGATGTTAAGCCCTATGAACTTAGTCCCAAGCTAACCAAGAGGGAGGTGAATTGGATAACTTTAAAACCAAAGATAAAACTAAAACCAAAATCACCACAAATAAAGTGTGGAAGAAAAATAAATGCGGAAGCGATAATAAGAAAAGAACACAAAGGATTTATAGTGGTTCAGTCAAACCTTGACCTACGTCCACTCCTTTGAGGCACCCTCCAAGTATTGCACTAAACCAAGTGTCTCTCCTTTAGCCCCCACAGCTAGGCGGAGAAGCCCTTACAAAATCACTTCCACTTTTCCCGGTGCGGCGGAGTCGCCGGGTCCTTTGACACCGAAGAGATCTTCTTCTTTGGTGAACTTACCTCGAGACAAGTCTTAAATCCGATGGTACTATGGTGCGAGTTCGCCAGAGCAACCGTGTGGAATCCCCTCCACACTCCCTTGAGTTCCCCCCCTCACAGGATCTTCTCCCTCTCAAACTCCACCCTTTCCTCTCTCCCTTTCAATCTCTCTCTTCAAGTTTTCCCCACAAGAACGAAGCTCTAATGGTTGCCAAAGACACTTACAAAGTTTTATGTCATTGCTTAAATAGAAGAGCTAAAAATGAGCTCATTAATACAAGTTGCCGACATTATCGTCCAGGATGATAGGCATATCGTCCTTGCCGATTAGTTCAAATATGAGAAAAATTGTCCTTAATATCGCCCTGAAATGAAGCTGAATGATGTTAATCATCCAACACATCGGCCTGGACGATTCTGCGATCGTCCAGGACTAATTGCTTTCCTTAAATTCTAGAGAAATTATGGAAAATTTCTCCTAGATCGGCCGGGATAATATTTTATAGTCCAGGCTGATCCTCTGGACGATGTTCAAAAATAGGTTCTTTCTAAATAGATTTAGCGGCAGATTCTTGCTGAATTGAGCCTATCGTCCAGGATGATGTGTTTTACACAATGACAGCTGCTTTAATGAGGATGCCCTAATTAAGATTTTTGCTTTTGGACAGATCATCCAGGCCGATATAAATATCATCAGGGATGATATTACCAAAAATAGAAAACATTACGGTCCTGTTAGAAACTCTTCCAAGTTACAAATTATCAGGACCCACACCAAATACAATTAACTCAAGAAAGGAAAAAGTGTACAAACTGACTCAGACCTAGTCTACCCAATCTTGAGCTGATTCCAAATTGCAGTCCGATCGTGTGAACCTGAAAAGTTAGTAGATAAGGCGATTGTAGATAAATTAGAAATATTTGCTATCATCAAAATCATAAACCATAGATCCGCAACAATCTCCCCCTTTTTTATGATGGCAAACAATTTCAATTTGAATTTTCAAAAAGGACTATTTTCTCCTAATCTCCCCCTCACTAGAATAACACTTTAAAAAAATAGGGAAGATAAAAATATTTTTGTTGTTTTAAATTTTTTTAAAAAGAAAGAAAAGATACAAATACGTTCTCCCCCTTTGACATTATCAAAAAAAGAGGAAGCACAAACAAAAAACAAAACTAACAAAAACATTCCCTGATCTAGTGAACAAAAACAAATATTCTTAAAATGAGAAAGTTACCTCTTGGTTTTAATCAAAAACTTAGTAGAATTGAATTGACAACGCATAGCCCAAAAAAGGTTAGAAATTCATAATTTTATAATCCAAACTCAAGTCCTTTAAAAAGGCTCAGAAACTTTTTAATTCAATATCTAAATCATAAAATAAATTAGAGAAAGAAACAATCATTTTTCAAAAACTCCTTCCATAAAATATATCTAATAGAAGATCAATGCACAAATTGTTGAATCAAGAATCAAGATTTTCAAAGTCAAGTATCAAAAGTATCAAGAGTTTTCTTAAGCTTTTTAAGAAGTACAAGAATGGTAGGCATTAACTTTTTGTGGGCTCATTTTATGCCTCTTGACAATTGGTTGGCGCACTGCACATCTTTTGATACACTTTGTGTATTCTATATTTTTCAATTTGGCGCTTTGCGCATCTTTTATTTTTTGCATCATTGGCCAATTTTTTGACTATGTTACCTTTCTGAAATCTTAAATACCAAAAGTAAACCCATACTATTGATAAAGTGAATTTCTTGATTAAGAAAATTTTGAATTAGATTAAATAACTTGCAAAAGATTTCTAAGCGATAAATAAAATGTAGGGAGATAAAAAAAATTGTTTCAAAAACTAATTTAAAAGATGAAAAAAATTATAAATCAAAAGTAGGATAACCACTTTTGGGAAAAAGAGATTGAGAGTAAAAAACATAATGAGTTTCCTTCCTTCGACTATTTTAGAGAAGTTAAATAAAATTTATCAAAGATTTCAAGAAAAAATAAGAAGTAGATTTTTCATTTTTAGAAAAGTGAATGTGTGCATTGATTAGAGAAAACATCCATGAAAAACAAAAACAAAAAATCAAAGAATAAAGAAAAACAAAAAGCAAAAAATATAAAAACAAAAACACAAAAAGGCTTTTATCCATTTTCTCCTCCTGGTCCGATGCTTCAGAAACCAGAACTTCCCATGAGATTTTTTGCCTTTCATTATTTCCCCAATTTAAATTTTGCTCCTCCTTGCCCTTTTCTTTTGTAGGAAGAATTCTTAAATTAGGGCACTGATTTTTCATATGTCCATGCTTTCTGTATTGAAAGCAAATAACGTCAGAAGAAATATGGACATCCTTACCACTTTTACCTTTTTTCCACTTTTGCTTATGCTTTGGTGAGCTTTGTGATTTGCTTGACAAGTCATTGCTATCGTCACCAACTAAGCTTCATCTTTCCGTATCTTCAACTTTTAGAACAATCGTTTCACCTACATCCAAAAGTCTTTGACCCAAATCTTGCTCGTATGCAATGAGTGAGCCAATCAAATTATCAATATAATAATCATTCAAATCTTTTGATTCACAAATAGCAACTACTTTAGCATCAAACTTATCCAGTAGACAATGAAGAATTTTGTTAACTTTTTCAAATTTTGAAAATTCTTTTCCTAAAGCATGCAATGAGTTTACAATTTGAATGAATCTGGTATACATGTCTAAGATTGTTTCATAAGGTTTCATGGAAAATAATTCAAAATCATGCATTAACAAATTCAAATTATATTGCTAAATTTCACTAGTGCCTTCATATATGGTGTGTAGTTTATCCCAAATTTTCTTACCTGTAGTGCACGTGGAAACTAACATAAATTCATCAGAATTTAAAGCACAGAAAAAGCAATTTAATGATTTTGCATTCTTTTGAGCTTTGAGTAGTTCTTCCATATTCCGTTGATTAAAAGGAATATTAGTTTTAACTCCATTAACAATACGTGACGGTGATGAATAACCAGTTAAAATCATATGCCACATACAAAAATCAATCGATTGCAAGAAAATAGACATGCGAGTTTTCCAAAAATCAAATGACATATTTTCAAATAAAGGAGGTCTAGTGATTGAATAACTTTTCGTAACATTACGATTAGCCATGGATCAAAAATTCAAAAGCATTTAAAAACTTATTTTATGAAAACCTCTCTGATACCACTTGAAAGTGCTCTGATACCACTTGAAAGTTTGTTAGGGATATTAAGCCCTATGAACTTAGTCTCAAGCAAACCAAGAGGGAGGTGAATTGGATAACTTTAAAACCAAAGATAAAACTAAAACCAAAATCACCACAAACAATGTGCGGAAGAAAAATAAATGCGGAAGCGATAATAAGAAAAGAACATACCAGATTTATAGTGGTTCGGTCAAACCTTTACCTACGTCCACTCCTTGGAGGCACCCTCCAAGTATTGCACTAAACCAAGTGTCTCTCCATTAGCCCCCACAGCTAGGCGGAGAAGCCATTACAAAATCACTTCCACCTTCCCCGGTGTGGCGGAGTCGCCGGGTCCTTTGACACCAAAGAGATCTTCTTCTTTGGTGAACTTACCTCGAGACAAGCCTTGAATCCGATGGTACTATGGTGTGAGTTTGCCGGAACAACCGTCTGGAATCTCCTCCACACTTCCTTGAGTTCTACCCCTCATAGGATCTTCTCCCTCTCAAACTCCACACTTTCCTCTCTCCCTTACAAGCTCTCTCTTCAAGTTTCCCCCACAAGAATGAAGCTATAATGGCTGCAAAAGACACTTACAAAGTGTCAAATCGTTGCTTAAAAATAAGAGCTAAAAATGAGCTCATTAATGCAAGTTTTCGACATTATCGTCCAGGATGATTGGCATATTGTCCTGGTCGATTAGTTCAAATATGAGGATAATCATCCTGAATATCGCCCTGAAATGAAGCTGGATGATGTCAATCGTCCAGCACATCGGCCTGGACGATTCTGCCATCGTCCAGGACTAATTGCTTTCCTTAAATTCCAGAGAAATTATGGAAAATTTCTCCTGGATCGGCCGGGATGATATTTTATAGTCTAGGTCTATCCTCTGGACGATGGCCAAAAATAGGTTCTTTCTAAATAGATTTGGCAGCAGATTTTTGTTGAATTGAGCCTATCGTCCTGGCCAATATAAAATCGTCCAGGACGATGTGTTTTACACAATGACGGCTGCTTTAATGAGGATGCCCTAATTAGGGTTTTTGCTTTTGGATAGATCGCCCAGGCCGATATAAATATCGTCCGGGATGATATTACAAAAAATAGAAAACATTAGGGTCCCGTTAGAAACTCTTCCAAGTTACAAAGTATCAGGACCCACACCAAATACAATAGACTAAAGAAAATAAAAAGTGTACAAACTGACTAAGACCTAGTCTACCCAATCTTGAGCTGATTCCAAATTGCAGCCCGATCGTGTGAACCTGAAAAGTCAGTACATAAGGCGATTGTAGAGAAATAAGAAATGTTTGTTATCATCAAAATCATAAACCATAGATCCGCAACAACATTGACATTAGGCATCACTTTATTAAAGATCATGTGAATAAGGGAGATATTGAGTTACATCATGTGGCGACTAAGAATCAACTGGCTAAAATTTTTACTAAACCACTGGCCTTCAATACTTTCAGCACTTTAAGGACTAGATTGGGTCTGATTGACATTAATGCATGAACTTAATTTCTGCTGATGTTTTATCTGCTGATTACTTTGCTATATTTTTCTAATTTTTTTGTTTTTTATTTTATTTTTGGTACTTTTAGTTTTTCATATTCCTTGCTTTATTTTTCCTTTTAAAATTATCGCTGAATTGATATCTTATGCCTAGTTTTTTATTTTAAAAATTTGGAGTTAATGTTTTACAACTCTTAAATTTGCTAAAGGGTAAAAACACCATTGATTGTGTCTTTCTCTCTAACCTATTTTGGTGGTAAAAATTTATTTTCTAACCAAAAGCCTATCTCAAATTAATAATTAGATTTTACAATTGAGATCTTTTCTACCTTGCTATAGTAATCTAGCATATATCATAATAGTAAAAGTTTCTATGTTACTTCATGATTTCTCGTTATCCTGTCAATGAATCTCTCACTTGACTTTTGATTCTGTTTTGTGGATTGTTATTCCTTATATTAGAGTGTGAGTTTTTTCTTCTCTAATATCTGGAAGATATACTCACAACTAAGAATATTTAAAAATTTTTGACAAAGAATCTAGCTTGCAAAAATAATAATAATAAAAAAGTGGCCAATGATGCCAAAAATAAAATATGCGCAATAATGACAAATTGAAAATATATATATATATATATATATATATATATATATATATATATATATATATATATATATATATATATATATATATATATATATATATATATATATATATATATATATATATATATATATATATATATATAATCAAAAGATGCACAAAGTGCGCCATTCAATGGACAAGAGGCATAAAATGAGCCCATCAAAAGCAAGCTATCTTCCTTTCTTCCAACTCTTAAAAGTTAGAAGATTTCATGTATCACTTGAGATTTTTAAAGACTTGATTTTGAATTTTGTGATTATAACAAACTACTTTGATATATTATTGTATAAGATATTTTTCTGAAACCAAGTCTTTATTGGATCTCGTTTTCTTGTCCAAATGTTTTTCTATGATATGCCTTTTGATTTCAAAAAAAGATTTTTTCCTAAAAGAAGTCCGAGCTTAGGGTTAACAAGATCGGATATTTTACCATTTTTTTGATATTTTAAGTTGTTAACTCATTAACTTTCAAATTTTTTTAAATCAATCACATGGAGACTATATCATATTCATGCTTAGATTAAAAAAAAAGTTTTGGCTTTTATTTTATCGTTGTTATTTTATCTTGTTGTTTTTGGGCCTTCTCTGATCATCCCCATCCCTCCTTTGATTTTAAATATTTTTAGATCATCCTAGCTGATGTTTACATCGTCTTGGACGATCAGCTTCTCATGCTTCAAAAAATTCCATCTGCTGAATATTCTGACTTTTTGCTCTAATCGTCCTGGATGATCCTTTATCGTCTTGGACGATATGATCGAACTCTGCTACAATCATTTTGATCGTCCTAGCTGATGCTTTTTCATCTTGGATGATGCATTTATTGGTTATCGTCCTGACTAATATACCTTATCATCCTAGACGATACATGTGTCAGTACGTTTAAAATCTTTAAAATTGACCAGGATGATCCATTTTTGGACAATCGTCTGGGCCGATCCACTGTTCGTCCTGGACAATACACGTGGCGCATGATTTGAAACATTTTAAATTTGGCCGGAATGATCCACCTAATTTGCCTGGACGATCTGCTTTTTCAACTGTCGTCCGACTTGGCTCCTTGGGATGATCGTTTGTGTCTAATAGTCTTGGCCGATATCTAATCGGCCCGAACGATCAGACTGCCTTTTTGACCAATCAGGCTGTTCATAATAATTGCATTGGATTGACGTGGAAGATCTTGTGATCGGCCTGGACGATCCATCCGATTCTTTAAATACAGCCAGATTTCAGCCATTTTTCTTCACACTTCCTTCTACTCCCTGATTGCTTACTATTTCTTGCTCTTTTTCTGCTTATGGCTGGAGGAAAATGTGTTCGACAAACCTATGGAAGCTCCTTGAGGGCCACACAGGACCCTCGATTCAGGGAGGTAGACGATCAGGGTGCATACCATTATTATAAGGAGTGTGGCATTACTCTCTCACAAACCATCAATCTATCCTATCTCTCCTATCCGGTGCTGGATCTTTTTACCCACACTTCTCTTTGCTTCGTTCTCACCCTCGCACTCCCCTTTAGTTCTGAACTCCTTTTTAAATTTTATACAAACCTCCGCATAAATTCTTCCTACACTGCTCTGACCTCCTATGTGAATCGACATCCTGTCGAGATCACATATCGAGATTATGCTGAACTATTGTAGCTATCCACCACTTGGGATAAGCTGCATACCCTTGTCTCTGATCCTGACTTTGACTGGTTCACTGCAAATCACTTTCTTCCCCACACCAACGCACACTTTCAAGTTGGAGAGACTAGCTCTTTACTCAAAGATGCTAGGATAATTCAGCATGTCCTTCGCACTTTTGTTATTCCAAAAGCTGGGGATCCAGTCCACATCACTCCACTATTTCACTTACTACCTTTTACATTTTGGCCCATAGAGAGTTTAACGCCTAGACCTCATCTTTTCCTACATCGAGCATTTGACTACCATTAGAGATCCAGGTCATAGAAGAAAGCCAAATCTTTCTTTAGGATGCATCATTGCATATGTTCTAGAATCCAAATACAACCTTCAATATCCTACTCCAAACCATCTGCCACCTTTCTACTCAAATAATTCCTTCACTACCCTTCATAGTACTCATCTCCACCCAAGGGATGGGGAAGCTCAGGGGGCAGAGGAGGATGAGGCTCCTGCTCCCGCTCCTATTCCTAAACATGTTCCTCTCCACTAGCACTCTCAGCTGGATCAGTTGGTGGAGAGATTTGATCAATTGGAGACCTACTTCGACATGTTCGTAGCACACCACTAACAGCAGCACACTGAGGACGTGGCCCGGTTCAATGCCTATGTTGCACACCAGCAACAGCAGCATGCTGAGGACGTGGCTTGGTTTGATGCCTATGTAGTACACTAGTAACAGTAGCATGACCAGGATATGGCCTGGTTTGGGGCACGGTTTTACCATGTCTTCCACCTTCTTCCAGCAGCCACCACCACCACCTCAGTTTGATGATCAGGGGCCCTCATTTTTTCTGATTTTCTTTGTGTTTTTTCTAATTTTAGTTTTCATTTTCTGTAGTTTTACTTTCCTTATGTTTTATTTTATGTTATGCATTTTGTTGGTGTTTTGTTTCCCTCCTTTTTGTGATGTCAAAAGGGGGAGTAGTTTGATGTATCCTGTACTTTGAATTCAGAAATTTAGTGAATTTTTTTATTGAACTGCCATAACTGTTTGAAATTTTCTGGGTATGTTTGCTTTCATCAAAAAGAGGAAGATTATTATAAATCTAACTTTATGGATTAGACTTTTGATGATAGCAAACATTCATGGTTCCCTACGATTACTTTTGAAATTACTAAACGACAAGAGGGGGGGTGAATTGTAAAAGTCTTTTTAATAATAAAATTAACCCTAAACAATAGTTCTAATTTTGTTGTTGTTTTTGAAACTTTAAAACAAAGATTTATGCAATTTTACTTTCACAAAATTTCACATGCAATAGATATGACAAATTTAAAATGCAAGCAAAAAGTAAACAACAATAAGGAAAGAACACACCAAGAATTTTATAGTGGTTCGGTCAAAATATGACCTACGTCCACTCCCCGGAGTCCTCCACTCCGGGATTTTCACTATCAAAATAGTTCTCCTTTTGCCCCCCTCGGCAAGGCGGAGAAGCCTGTACAAACCTCCCTTTCACCAACCCGGCGTGGCAGAATACCAAACTCTATTTTCACCCTCTTGTCGACAGCAGAGAACCTTCTCGTTTTTCTCCCTCCTGGAGAAGGCAGAGAACCTCGAGGTAACGGATGTAGACGAGCCTTTCCCTTGGAGATCCTTCCTCAAATCCTTCTCGGGCCACAGGAGGAGCAAGATGCAGCAAGCTTGGAGCAACCGTGTGATCTCCCTCACACCTTTTCTCCCTCATAACGCTCACCTCCTCCTTCCTCTCTCAACCCTTAAGAATTTCTCTAAAGTTTTCTCCCTTGGAAACCCTCTCTAACCACGTTCACCCCCTCTGAAAATCTTACTCAAAAAGAACTTGATTGATATCTGAAAACGGGCTCCAAAAACCTCTGATTTCAAAAGTAGCTGTTACTGTTCGTACAGTACGATTCAACATCGTACAGTACGATCTTCATAGACAGCCGTCGTCCTGGTACGAAGATGAACGAACAGTACAAAAACAAATCGTACTGTACGATATAATATCATACGGTACGATCCAACAAGATACTATTCGTACAGGACGATGGTCTGGACGATCGGATGTCATCTCTATTCATCGTATGGTACGATTACTATCGTACAGTACGATGTTCAAATTTTCATTAGGCCTGGATTACATGCACTAATCACGGGTTAATTTAAGTAAGTATTAAAAACGGATCGTACAGTACGAACCTGTTCGTACAGTACGAACCTGTTCGTACAGTACGAACGGCGCAAAATCACTTACTTAAACTAAGTCACGGCTAGGGTTTTGGATCTGAACATATCGTACAGTACGAAAGACTTCGTACAGTACGATCTATTCACAAAATTGTCCACATAGCTTGGATCGTACGGTACGAAATAAAATCGTACAGTACGATCTACAGAGAAGAATTTTAGTTATATTTTGCAGTTAAAAAAGAACTCTCCCCCTGTGTGTGTGCATGGTTGCTCTTACTCTTACGCATTTTGTGGCCAGACTCAATAAAGTAAAAAATACAATAAATGAAAAAATACAATGTTTGACTCATACTCCTAATCTACCCGGTCTTGAGTCTTCCTTTTTTCCTGAGTCACTTGTGATCTTCCTGAAATGTTAGTGCTCAAGGAAAATAACAAATAAAATAATAATCAATGAAAAGCAGTTCCAAAACACTCATTATTTGGCATCATCAAAATCTCAAACTCGGGGTCATGGGTTACAACAATCTCCCCCTTTTTGATGATGTCAAATAATTTGTTGCAAGTTAGAAAGAAAAATATTTCTTTTGAAAAACATTTCTTTTGTTGTTTTTTTTTTTTGTTTTTTGTTTTTTTTTTTTTTTTTTAAATTAAACACAAGAAAAAAATGTACTACAAGTAAGTACGAAACAAAAGTTACTGCATTTAGATAAATAGGCATTACAACATTACAACAAACTTCTCCCCCTTTTGACAGCACAAAAAGGAGGAGCAACTAAAAGCAAAAAGTAAGAGAAGAAAACAAACAAAAACTACAATGCAAACATAAATAAACTAAGCAGACGGGTCCTGATCTGGTGGTGGTCGAGGTGGATTTGGTTGAAAATATTGAAAGAGAGCATCGAAGCGGTGATCAATTGCAGTGAACCGTTCTCCAAACCACTGCATATCAGTCTCGTGTTGGTGATGCTGTTCTTGAATATGCATGTCGAGACGAGTCTGCAGCTTGTCAAAGCGGGCGACTAAATCATCATTTGGGTGTGCTGGTGCTGGTGCAGGTGCTCGGGGTGCAGCATGGCGTCGTGGTCGAGGTGAAGCTGCGGCTGGTGCATCTTCTCCTTCTTCTTCATCAAAGACGGGTTCTTCAGGATCATGTCCCCGATGAAAGAGAATACGGAAGGAAGCATCCGTATAAAAAATAGGAAGCATGTCGGGTTCACCAGGGTAGGATAATTGATATTTATGGTAGAGGATATATCCTATTAGGTGACCAAGAGCCAGATTTTGTTTCCGTCGAGTGGTGGGAAGACGAACAAAAGTCATGTGTTGAATATAATTGCTAATCAAATCGACCTCATCAAACTTAATGTTGGACATAATAAGGTAGGGGTCAGATTGATGCGGTCGCTACCTTTGGGTATGATAGAGGTTCGAAAAACATGTTAAATGATACGGGCATTTCGGGTTAAAGATTGGACTAGAGGCTGGTGTTGATGAAAAATAGTATTCCTAAGGACTCTATTTACATCGCTCCAATCAAAATCATCGGTAAGAAACGAGCGAACCATAGGTCCTTCAGTGGACAGCCCAATATGTTGGGCGATGTCAGCTCTAGTTATTTCAACGGGGCGGCCACAAACAAAGGAGTGAAAAGTGGTGTTATCGACGGTGTAGGTGAGGTTGGCGAGAAATTCAAAAAGCAGTTCAGAATTGTATGGAAACGCTAGGGTGAGTAGGAATTGAAAGGTGGTGGAAACAAAGAGGCCCATTACCTCGAAATTTAGAGCGGCCTGATTAAGCATTTTTTAGGGAGAAATTTTGCAAGCCTTATATCGGTAGTAGGCTTCCTCATTCTCACTATTCAGAAAGCGATCGGGTTGACGACGGAATGAGGACGAGCTTCCGGCAATCATCCGACCTCGTTTAGACATTGCAGGAGGGCAAGAAAACGAAGTGAAGGCTGAGTGAGGAGAGGGTTGAGTGAATTGAACAGCCTAGGCAAGGGTATTTATAAAAATTTCCGTAAATCGTACAGTACGATATGGGATCGTACATTACGATATCCAATTAATATTCTGACGAGTCGTTTCGGGAAAAGACAGTCAAATCGTACAGTACGATACGTATCGTACAGTACGATCAGGCGAATATCGATCGTCCCGAGGCCCTCAGTACGACTTTTGACCAAAAGTTTCGTACTGTACGAATAGGTGGATCGTACAGTACGATACATAATAAATATCGTACCGAACAGCTATTACTCAAATTGTCCTTTTGTGATGATGGGATCGTACAGTACGAAGCGAATGGATCGTACAGTACGATACTCAATAATGTCATACCAACCCGGTTTAATTCATCCCAATCCGTTGCTGACTGACGTGGATCATACAGTATGGTATGGATCGTACAGTACGATGAACAGTCAATGTAAGTGTTGATGTGGTGAGTGTGTGGTGATCAGGAGCATCCCTAAAGATTTTTTTTTTTTTATGCATTTATATCTATGACACCTAATCTAGTCCTCAAGGTGCTAAAGGTGTCAAAAGCTAATGGTTTTGTGAATATGTCTGCCAATTGATCTCCTGTAGCGATGTGATGTAATTCTATATCTCCCTTAGCGACGTGATCTCTAATGAAATGATGTCTAATGTCTATGTGTTTCGTTCGAGAGTGTTGAATTGGATTCTTAGAGATACAAATTGCACTTGTGAATTCACACATGATCGAGATGGTTCCAACAGGTAGTCCAAGATCAATAATTTGTTGTTTTAACCATAGTACTTGTGCAACACAACTTCCTACCACAATATATTCTGCCTCGGTTGTGGAAAGTGCTACTGAGTTTTGCTTCCTACTGGACCAAGAAACTAATGATTGTCCGATGAATTGGTAGGTACCAGAGGTGCTCTTTCTATCTATCCTACATCCTGCAAAGTCAGAATCTGAGTACCCTAGGATTTCTAATGAAGTGCTGTGTCTGGGTTACCAAATTCCTAAGTTTGGGGTGCCTAGTAGATATCTGAGAATTCTTTTGACAGCAGTTAAGTGAGACTCTTTAGGATCGGCTTGGAAACGGGCACATAGGCACACACTAAACATTATGTCCGGTCTACTGGCAGTCAAGTAAAGTAGGGATCCAATCATTCCTCTATATTTTTTCTGATCTACTAATTTTCCACTAGGATCCTTATCTAATTGGATTGTCGAACCTATTGGGGTGTTCATGGGTTTTGCACTATCCATTTCATATTTCTTTAAAATATCCTTAATATACTTTGATTGGCTAAGAAAGGTTCCATTATCCATTTGTTTTACACTAAAGCCAAGAAAGTAATTAAGCTCTCCCATCATGCTCATTTCAAACTCATTACTCATTATTTTTGAAAATTCATCGCATAAGTTTTTATCCGAAGATCCAAACAAGATGTCATCTACGTATATTTGAACAATGAGAATTTCTTCTTTGGCCTTTTGTAAAAAGAGTGTAGTATCTACACTACCCTTTTGAAATCCTCTATCCAAAAGAAATGAGCTAAGTCTTTCATACCATGCTCTAGGTGCTTGCTTTAATCCATATAGTGCCTTTTTTAATTTGAATACATGGTTTGGAAATTGTGAGTTTTTAAATCCGGGGGGTTGCTCAACGTAGACATCTTCCTTAATTACCCCATTCAAAAATGCACTCTTTACATCCATTTGATATAACTTAAAGTTCTTAAAGCAAGCAAAAGCTAAGAGCACTCTTATGGCTTCTAGTCTAGCAACCGGGGCAAAGGTTTCTTCAAAGTCTATTCCCTCAATCTGGTTGTACCCCTTAGCTACTAGCCTTGCTTTATTCCTTATTATTGTTCCTGAATCATTCACCTTATTCTTGAAGACCCATTTTGTTCCAACAACACTTTGCTCTTTAGGTCTCTTAACTAACTCCCAAACATCATTCCTGGTGAATTGGTTCAGCTCTTCTTGCATTGCTAGAATCCAAAATTCATCTCCTAAGGCTTGATCTATACTTGTAGGTTCTATCATAGAGATGAAAGCTGAGTGACTAACCTCCTTCCTAAGTTCATGCCTAGTTCTTACACCTTCTGAAGGGTCTCCTAAAATTAACTCTTTAGGATGACTAGAAGAATATCTCCATTCTCTAGGCAAATCTTCCTGAGGTTCGACCCTTTCTCCTAAGGTCATCGTCTCTACTCCTTGAATTTCCTCTATTTCATCATCTTCAATTTTAGATTCTGAGGGCTTATCTGATTCATCAAATACCACATGGGTGGATTCTTCTACTACAAGGGTTCTCTTATTAAAAATTCTATAGGCCTTACCTACAGAAGAATAACCTAAGAAGACACCCTCATCAGACTTGGGATCGAATTTTTCTAAGGGATGTTTACCATTATTTAAGATGAAGCACTTACACCCAAAGACATGTAAATGTGAAAGATTTGGTGTCCTACCCTTAAGGAGTTCATATGGAGTTTTATTTAGCTTCGATCTTATGTTTACTCTGTTCAAAACATAACAGGCTGTGTTGACTGCTTCTGCCCAAAAGTATCTAGGAAGTGTATACTCCGCAAACATTGCCCTAGCAGCTTCTACCAAAGTTCTATTCTTCCTTTCTGCTATGCCATTCTGTTGGGGTGTTCTAGGAGCTGAGAAATTGTGTTCTATTCCTATCTCTTGACAGAATGACTCAAATCTATCATTTTGGAACTCTCCACCATGATCACTATGGATTGTTGATATTTCACAACCTAATTTTCGTTGAATCCATGTGGAGAAAACTTTAAATTCCTCAAAAGACTCATTCTTATGTGCTAAGAATCTTACCCAAGTAAATCTAGTGAAGTCATCTACAATCACAAATCCATAATTCTTTCCACCTAGACTGGCTGTACTAACAGGTCCAAATAAGTCCATGTGTAGAATTTCTAGTGGCCTAGAGGTGATCACGTCTCTAATTGAGTGAATGGATGATTTGACTTGTTTTCCTTGTTGGCAAGCATCACATAAGTGATCCTTGGTGAATTCTAACTTAGGTACACCTCTAACTAGGTTTTTCTGAGTGATGTTTCTAAGAGTTTTCATGCTAGCATGGCATAGTCTCCTATGCCATAGCCACGAGTCATCAACTATTGTTTTCAAGCAAAATGATTTTGAGCTATCAACGCAATCAAGGTATAACATGTAAACATTGTTCATTCGTTTTCCTTCTAAAATTATTTCATCAAATAAACTAATCAGGCATCTATCAGTAAAAAACTTAACATCAAAACCTTTGTCACACAGTTGACTAATGCTAAGTAAGTTATGCTTTAAACCATCAACTAATAAAACATTTTCAATTAAAAAATTCTTAGCATTACCAACGATACCTGAGCCTATCACCTTCCTGGTAGTGTTGCCTCCCAACGTTACTTTGCCTCCAGTTTTGGTCTCCAATAAAATGAATTTCTTCATATCTCCAGTCATGTGTCGCGAGCAGCCACTATCCAGGTACCACATGCTCTCACTAGGCCTTTTGTGAGAGCATCCCTATAATTTTATTCAAAGATTAGATTTGGGAACCCAAGTGAGTTTGGGTTCCTCCTTATGCTTGCATGAATGAGATGTATGCATGTTATGCTGTGATGGATGCAGTTTAGGTCTCCATACTAAGTGTGTCCTACGGTGAATTGTGCATGTGCGGGCTATGTGACCTAACATGCCACAAGAGAAGCACCTAACACCAGGAAATGGATTTACTAATCTATGAGTGTGGTGGTGCCTCTTCCTAAGGTTTTGTAATGCATGCTGTGTTGGGGGTTTTCTAGGATGGCCTACTGTGAGTGATGCAATTTTATTTTCTAGTTCTTTTATCTTTTCACTATAAGTTTTATTTTGAGCTGTCAATCCATCAACTTCTATCAATAGCAAGTGCTCACTATGATCTACTTCTAATGCAAGTGCAGTTAGTTTTTCAAACTCTACATCTAGTTCAGTATGTGATGTTTTCAAGGATTCATGCGCTTCAATTAGTTCAATATGCTTCTTATTTAATGCGTCATACTCATCAACAAGTAACATGTGATCTTTATCTAAATTAGAATTTTCTTTTGTATGAAACTAAATTCAATATTAAGTTTAGCATGTATTTTCTTCAGTTTCCTATACAAGTCATGAATATTCTCAGAAATAAGCAATAATTCATCATAAGAAAGTTGACATACCTCATCTTGATCCAATTGATCAAGGTTATCATTAGCCATAAGACACAAATTTGTTACCTCCTCCTCTGCTTCTTCTTCTGATGATTCTGAGGCAGAGTCGGCCCAAAAAGCTTTCTGTGTCTTTGTCTTTCCTCTCTTGTATTTAACTTTGTCATCTCCTTTCTCCTTTGCTGGTTGACTCTTCAGATTAGGGAAATCGGCTCGAAGGTGCCTGGCTTCCTGCACTCAAAGCAAATTGTATCAGATGAAACCTTATTGGACCTTGAGCTCTACCTTTATTCCAGTTGTTCTGATCACGCTTTTGTTTTCTCTTCAGGAAAATTTTGAACTGTCGGGTCATCAGTGCTATCTCATCATCTTCCTCCCCTGCAGAGCTTTCACTTTCTGAGTTGCTAGCTTTTAATGCCACCGTCCGCTCATTTTTCTTTTCACTTGCATCACTTTGCCTTTGGCTCACTCCTTGCTCGTATGCAATGAGTGATCCAATGAGGTTATCAATAGAATAAACATTAAGATCTTTAGACTCAGTGATAGCAGTTATCTTAGCATCATAGGAACTAGGTAGGCATCTAAGAATTTTATTCACTTTCTCAGAATTTGAAATTTCTCTACCTAATGCATGCAAGGATGTCACAATTTGGGTGAACCTAATGTACATGTCAGAAATTGTTTCGCTAGGTTTCATACGGAATAATTCATAATCATGCAGTAGAATGTTAAGCCTAGACTGTTTTACTTCGTTTGTTCCTTCGTATGTAATGCACAGTCTATCCCAAATCTCTTTACCAGAAACACAAGTAGATACTCTCATATAGTCTTCAGATTTCAATGCACAAAAAAAACAGTTTAAGCACTTAGCATTCAGTTGGGCTAACTCCCTATCCTCATTGCTCCATTCAATAAAAGGTACAGGAGTTTTCAAACCATTAATAATCTTAAACGGTGCAACATATCCATCATTTACTAACATCCACATGCGGTAATCTATAGATTGCAAAAATGTAGACATTCTAATTTTCCAGAAATCAAACGGTATGTTATCAAAAAGTGGTGGACGAGTTATTGAATAACCCTCCGCAGTGTTACGATTACCAAAGTTCGACATGATCGTTTTTTTTTCAAGGTTTTCTAAAACACTATTTTTGAAAAACAAGCTCTGATACCAATTGAAATTACTAAACGACAAGAGGGGGGTGAATTGTAAAAGTCTTTTTAATAATAAAATTAACCCTAAACAATAATTTTAATTTTTTTGTTGTTTTTGAAACTTTAAAACAAAGATTTATGCAATTTTACTTTCACAAAATTTCACATGCAATAGATATGACAAATTTAAAATGCAAGCAAAAAGTAAACAACAATAAGGAAAGAACACACCAAGAATTTTATAGTGGTTCGGTCAAAATATGACCTACGTCCACTCCCCGGAGTCCTCCACTCAGGGATTTTCACTATCAAAATAGTTCTCCTTTTGCCCCCCTCGACAAGGCGGAGAAGCCTGTACAAACCTCCCTTTCACCAACCCGGCGTGGCGGAATACCAAACTCTATTTTTACCCTCTTGGAGACGGCAGAGAACCTTCTCGTTTTTCTCCCTCCTGGAGAAGGCAGAGAACCTCGAGGTAACGGATGTAGACGAGCCTTTCCCTTGGAGATCCTTCCTCAAATCCTTCTCGGGCCACAGGAGGAGCAAGATGCAGCAAGCTTGGAGCAACCGTGTGATCTCCCTCACACCTCTTCTCCCTCACAACGCTCACCTCCTCCTTCCTCTCTCAACCCTCAAGAATTTCTCTAAAGTTTTCTCCCTTGGAATCCCTCTCTAACCACGTTCACCCCCTCTGAAAATCTTACTCAAAAAGAACTTTCCTGTTTAAAAGTAACCGTTACTGAAAATGGGCTCCAAAAACCTCTGATTTTAAAAGTAACCGTTACTGTTCGTACAATACGATTCAACATCATACAGTACGATCTTCATAGACAGCCGTCGTCCTGGTACGAAGATGTACGAACAGTACAAAAACAAATCGTACTGTACGATATAATATCGTACGGTACGATCCAACAAGATACTATTCGTACAGGACGATGGTCTGGACGATCGGATGTCGTCTTTGTTCATCGTATGGTACGATTACTATCGTACAGTACGATGTTCAAATTTTTATTAGGCCTGGATTACATGCACTAATCACGGGTTAATTTAAGTAAGTATTAAAAACGGATCGTACAGTACGAACGGCGCAAAATCACTTACTTAAACTAAGTCACTGCTAGGGTTTTGGATCTGAACATATCGTACAGTACGAAAGACTTCGTACAGAACGATCTATTCACAAAATTGTCCACATAGCTTCGATCGTACGGTACGAAATAAAATCGTACAGTACGATCTACAAAGAAGAATTTTAGTTATATTTTGCAGTTAAAAAAGAACTCTCCCCCTGTGTGTGTGCATGGTTGCTCTTACTCTTACGCATTTTGTGGCCAGACTCAATAAAGTAAAAAATACAATAAATGAAAAAATACAATGTTTGACTCATACTCCTAATCTACCCGGTCTTGAGTCTTCCTTTCTTCCTGAGTCACTTGTGATCTTCCTGAAATGTTAGTGCTCAAGGAAAATAACAAATAAAATAATAATCAATGAAAAGCAATTCCAAAACACTAATTATTTGGCATCATCAAAATCTCAAACTCGGGGTCATGGGTTGCAACAACTTTCCCTACTAACTTTTCAGGACCACAAGATCGAATGCAACTCAAGCCAACTCAAGATCGGGTATATTTCGGTTGAGTCAAGTTTGTTATTTTTCCTATCTTGAGTCAATTATAAAAGTGGTTCCTTATGCAAATTAATCTTGCACACACACACTTGAGGGTTTTACTGAATTTTTTTATTTTGAGTACAATAACCAGGATGATGTTCCTATCGGCTAAGACGATTCAACTAAAAACAAAAATCCTAAACATCCTGGTTAAGCAGCTGTCATTAAGCAAATCATCTTGGACGATACATGTATCGGCCAGGATGATAGGATCAAATAAGAAAGATTCAACCGCCATGATCAATTTAGGTATTCTTTATTTTAAATTATCATCCTAGACGATCTCCATATCGGTCTCGATAATACAGCACAATTATGCCTAAATTAATATAGAAATTATGGGAAATAATTAAGGTTAATTGATACAATCACATCAGCCAGGCCGATTGTAGAATTGGTCAGGACAATGTTCTGGACGATTGACATCGGCCAGACTCTATTCAGAGCGATGTTCAGTTTGATTGTACTCATATTTCAACTAATCGTCCAGAACGATATTTTATCGGCCTAGATGATGTAATCAATTTTGTTCTGAATGTCCAAAATCATCCTTGCTGATTGAGCTTATTTTGTACTGATCGGCCAGGACGATATTTATATCGGCCTGGACGATAAAGTTGGTTCTTGAAATTGTATTAAAAGGACCCAAATTTTCTCATGCTTAACACCTTGAGAGCTACTGTCTTGACCTGAGAGAGCCTTGGGAGAGGGTGAGAGTGAGAGAGAGAGGAACTTGTGAGGGGTGTTTGTGATAGGGTTCACAAAGGTTGCTCCAAGCAAGGTACCAAATTGTCATCTCCGTTCTTCATCCTTCATCCTTGGAAGGTTCTTTGGAGGTCTACTTCAGCAAAGGTCTGGGTTATCTACCCGCTTTAGGAGGAAGCAAAAGGAGTCGGTTGTCTGCCTCATCGAGGTTGGTCAAAAGGAGTCTGTTGTAAAGGCTTCTCTGCCTAGATGTGGGAGCTAAAGGAGAGACACTTAGTTAGTGCAATACTTGGAGGGTGCCTCTGAGGAGTGGACGTAGGTCAAGGATTGACCGAACCACTATAAATTCGGTGTGATCTTTCTTTATTTTAATTCCGTGTTTATTTACTTTTGCACTTTGATTTCTGTGGTTACTTGGTTTTAAGTTTTGATTGTGCTTTACTTAAAGAATGTTTTTCAAAATACAAATTCACCCTCCCTCCCCTCTTGGTTAGCCTTGGGACAGTTCTTAAGGGATTAACATCGATAACGAACTTTCAAGGAACCTCCAAATCACTAACAATGAATTGTGATAAGGATTCTAAAACTTGAAATTTAGTCATATTTGATCTCCATACCACAAGAATACGTCTGATAATCCTTCTGAAGGAACATTTAAAAATTCCCATTCAAAGCCAATTAGGTGATCAACTTCTTTTCTTTCAAATAATGTGATTTTGGTTTCAAGTAAACCAATAAAAAAAACCCATATTCTTTGATAAACTCCTTCAAATAGAGACCGACTCTTCTCTTCCAAGCTCCTCTACAATTCCAGCATGCTATAGATGAATTCATTGAATAAGAGGGGATGAAAACCCCATCTTATCCTATTTTTTAGCTTCAGCCCTCCTACTCCTAGGAGCTATATTAATAGGACCCAATCCTTTTTATTAAATAGTTCCTTTCCTCTTTATGGCAGAGGATCCTTCATCCTTCATATCATTGGCCTTCTTCAAATCTTCCCTGTTGCTGATGTGATCTTCTTTAAAGTTTTTTATCGACCCTTCCATTCCTTCATACAAATTGGTATCAACCTCTTCTGTAAATACAATTTCCCCTTCCTCTACCAATCCGTATAGGATATTGATTTTATTAGTAGAGATAATACTAGAGGATTGAACGATCATACCATTATCAACCTTTTTTTCCTTAAATGAGTTATTCAGATTGTTCTCAGACTGTGGATCTTCAATGATTTCCTTTGATTGAGTAACCAGCTCCTCCACAGTTGATTTCTTCACAGCTTCTATTGCTTTCCATTCCGGCTGGTTATTGACAGCTACATCTTTTTCCCCATCCATTTGATTCTTTTTTCGAGGCAGAGAACTTCTGATTACATTAATATATTTCCTTTTCCTACCATAATTGATTTGTAGCCAAGGATCGTATACATTTTTTTAGCAGTTGGTGCTTCAACATTTGTTGCATTGTTGATTTTTGAGCTGCATTCAACCAACTCCTTTAAAGCTCTTCCATCTTTCTTTTGAAATAGTGGTTTCATCTATGGATTTCTCCAAGAAGTTATTCTTTGTGTGCTCAATTTTCCATATCAAAAATAAAAATCTAGAATTCTTTCATACTCTATCTTTTGAAAGAACTTGCCCGAGCTCCCTTCCACCTAAACTCCAAGGGGCAAATTAGTGTCCAAATTGATACAAACACAAACCCTCCCAAACTCCCTCCTACCCCATTGGAACATGTTTCCATCAATCATGAAGGGTTTCCAACCACTGAGGCAATTTTACATATATTGATTTCATCCAACATTGAAGTGGGAGGTTTGGAAGCCTAATCCAGATAGGGGAAGACAACCATTTTAAGGGTGACGGATTAAAGTTTAGCGACCATTTATCCATCCCGATGAACTTCCCATTTACAAACAAAGCGTTATTAGTGAAGACTACATCCATGGATTCTTTGTCATAGAAGGAATAAAGAACCCAGTCCAATCCTAACATTGTTAAGTGAAACTTCCCATAAGGAGGCCATTGCTTCTAAGCTCAGTACTTACTGCAAGAAATGGGGTTTTGCTTCCAAAAACTTTGATCACTGTTGATTTTTGAAGCCTCCTTGAATTTTCCATCTCCTTGTCCACATTTAGTTTAACTGTTGCTCCATCTTCTAATAGAAAATCTCCCAAATCCAGATTAAATGCCTTTATATGTTCCTTCTTACTCCATACATTCTGCTGATTACTTAACATTGGCCTCTCTATAACTTCCTTTTGGGACTCCTTGCACATTTCCAAATCTTCATTATTTCATTCTCAAACTATATCCAAATCAGAGTTAGTCAAATCATGGTTCACATTGCCTTCAGCAGCAACATCTTTTAGCGATTTCTCCATTGCTTCAGCGACAGCTTGATCACAATCACGACCCATACCATTTATTTTTTTAGCTGAATTATGAATTCCAGATTCTTTCCAAATGTTTAAAGTATCTTCTAACAACATGTTAGGAAATGACTTTGTCGATAGTGAAGCTTCCCCAACCTCCATAACTCCAGGAAATGCTCCTTTCTTAAGCTGCGCAATAGCCATATATTTTGCTATCACACCTTTCCCTTTCCCTACAACTTTAGGAATCTTTTTAGAAGACAAAATCTATCCTCCATCATTAATAGTTAGAGGCATTCCAAAATAGATTTTGGATTATGATCCTTGAGCAAAGCTTGGAAGGATGTCTCCAAAAGCAGGTGGAGACGAGGAAAAAGACCTAGATGGTCCATGTGAATTTCCTATGGTAGTACGCTGAGCATCCACTGGACCACCGGTGATTTGTGGCCGGAGACCCTCTGTCGCCATCATCTTCAGGGAAAAAATTGGAAAATTTGAAATTTGAAAAATAGCCACAAAACAACCTATTTTTTTAGAGCTTCTCTCTAGATTCTCTCTCTACTTCTCTCTAGAACTTAGTTTTTCATCCGCCAAACCCTTTTTCACCATCGGCTTCTCCCTCTAACTTGGTTTTCTTAGGTTAGTCAAGTTTTGGGAAGTCCTTTACGGTGTTTAAGAAAAGGACATTGGTGGTGGAGGAGACTACACATGTAGTATTTGATGAATCTGATCCTAAGGAATCCAGAATTGAGGATGAAGATTGTGTTAAAGGAGTTGAATTTTTGGAGAAGAGTGTAGGAGTAGGAGAGATAAACCCACGGAAAAGAAAATTCAAATCTAGATGAAAGGTTTGATCCTACACACACTTTGCCTAGGGATTGGAGATATTATTTGAGTCATCGTAAAGAACTGATCTTAGGAGACCCCTCTGAAGGTGTTAAGACTAGGCATGGACGTATGAAGGAAGTGAACCACTCTACCTTTATCTCAATGACTAAACCCACCAATATTAATCAAGCCTTATCTGATGAGTTTTGGATTTTAGCTATGTAAGAGGAATTAAACCAATTTGTTAGGAATGATGTTTGGGAGCTTGTAGAAAAACAAAATGGGACAAAGTGTAGTAGGAACCAAATGGGACAAAGTGTAGTAGGAACCAAATGGGTCTTTAAGAATAAGATAAATGATTCTGGTGTGGTGGTTATGAATAAGGCAAGATTGGTAGCTAAGTGATACAATCAAATAGAAGAGATTTATTTTGAGGAGACATTTACCCCTGTAGCTAGATTGGAAGCCATTAGAGTGCTACTAGCCTTTATCTATTATAAAGGATTTAAGCTTCACCAAATAGATTTGAATGGTGCCTTTTTAAATGGGGTAATAAAAGAGGATGTCTTTACTGAGCAACCCCAAGGTTTTGAGAGTTCTCAATTTCCAAATCATGTTTTCAAATTAAAAAAGGCCTTATATGGATTAAAACAGGCACCAAAAGCTTGGTATGAGAGGCTTAACACATTTTTACTGAAGAGGGATTTTGTTAAGGGGAGTGTAGATACCACCCTTTTTTTAATGAAAGTAGGAGATGAGTTACTTATTATTCAGATCTATGTTGATGATATACTTTTTGGATCTTCTAATAAAAAGCTATGTGATGATTTTTCTAAAATAATGAGTAAGGAGTTTGAGATGAGTATGATAGGAGAGTTGTCCTATTTTTTTGGATTTGGCATAAGGCAATTGGATGATGGAACCTTTGTAAGTCAATAAAAGTACATTAAAGACATCTTGAGGAAATATGAAATGGATAAAGCCAAGCTAATAAATACTCCCATGATTTCTAATATTCAGTTGGATAAGGACACAAGTGGAAAATCTATTGATCAAAAGAATTATAGAGGGGTGATTGGATATTTACTTTACCTGACTACTAGTCGACCTGATATAATGTTTAGTATTTGTCTTAGTACTAGATTTCAAGCTGATCCTAAAGAATCACACCTAACTGCGGTTAAGAGAATTCTTAGATATATTTTGGGGACCCAAAACTTAGGAATCTGGTATCCTAAGCACAACACTTCTTTTGAGATTATTAGATATTTTGATTCTAATTTTATAGGGTGTAGGGTGGATAGAAAGAGTACTTCCAAAACTTGTCAATTCATAGGATAGTCCTTAGTCTCATGGTCTAGTAGAAAACAAAACTCTTTTAAACTTTCAACTGCTGAAGCAATAAATTTTGGATTTAGAATTACCTATAGGCACAGTTTCAATCCTTTGTGACAACACTAGTGTCATCTACATCTCTGTGAATCTTATCCAATATTCAAGGACCAAACATATTGACATAAGACCATGTGACCAAAGGAGACATTTAGTTACACCATATGACAACTGAGAATCAATTGGTTGGCATCTTTACTAAACCACTGGATTTTGACACTTTCAACATCTTAATGACCAGATTGGGTGTGATTGACTTAAATGCATGAACTTGTTATTTACTAATTTTTGAATCTTTCATTTTATTGCTTTTTTTATTTTATTTCTCTTTTCTTACTTGTTTTGTTTCTATTTTTTTTTTTTTTTTCTTTTATGGTCACTATTGAAACGATATTTTTATATCATATTTTTCTTTTTAAAAATTTGCAGTCAATATTTTACATCTCTTAATCTACTAAAAGAAGAAAATACTATTAATTGTGTCTCTTTCTCTAGCCTATTTTAGTGGTGTACTTTTGTTTTCTAAACAAAAGTCTATCTCTTATTAACATCTTGACTTTATAATTGAGATATTTTCTACCTTGCTACAGTAATCTAGCTTATAGTTATAATGATCAAAGTCTTCATATTATTTCAAGATTTTTCATTATCTTGTCATTGCCTTTAATATATTTTTTTATTCTGTTTTGTGATTTGTTCTTCCCTATATTAGAGAGTGAGTTTTTCTTCTCTAATATCTAGAAGATATCTTTACAACTGAGAATATTTAAGAATTTTGAAAAGAAATATAGCTTGAAAAAAAAAGTGGTCAATAATACCAAAATAAAAGATGTGCAATGACGGCAAATTGAAAAGTATACACAAAGTTCTCCATTCAAATTGACAAGAGGTATAAAATAATCCCACCAAAATGAAGTTATCTTCTCTTTTCTAACTTTTAAAATCTTAGAGGAATTCATGTATGACTTGAGATTTACAAAGGTTTTAATTCAAATTTTCATGATTGTACCAATTTACTTTGATACAATATTCTATAAGATATTTTCTGAAAGTAAGTCTTGAATGGATCTCTTTTTCTTGTCCAAATAGTTTTTTTGAGTTACGTCTTTTGATTTCAAAAGACGGGTTTGCTTTGAGAGAAGTTCGAGCTAAAAGTTAACAAGATCGGATATTTTACCATTTTTTCATATTTTTGATGTTGTTAACTCATTGATCTTACAAATTTTTAAATTCAATCACATGTAGACAATGTCATATTCAAGCTTTGATTAAAAAAAATCATTCCTTTTCTTGTTTAGTCTTTTATGGTATTTTCCCCTTTTTTTATGATGTCAAAATGAAGAGTAGTAATTGTAGTCATTTTTTCATTTTATTTAGATTTGATTATTTAATTATTTTCCATCATAAAAAAGGGGGAGAATGTTACGAATCTGTTTTTCAAGGAATATGATTTTGATGATAGCAAACGCTTCTATTTCTCTAGGATTACCTTGCCTACTAACATTTAAGGTCAATAAGATTAGACTGCAATTTCAATCGACTCAAGATTTTGTAGACTAGGTCTGAATCAGTTTGTAATCTTTTTTTCTTTCTTGAGTCTATTACAAATAAAGTGGTTCTTGATGCTAAGTAACCTTGCACACAGACACACTTGGAAGAAATTTTTCTAACTATTTTAGAGTTCTCTATTTTTGTTCACATCATCCAGGATGATCCAAACCTCAGCTTGGACAATCAACTCAAAATAAAAACCCTACTTAGGGCATCCTGGTCAAGACAACCATCATTAAGCTCATTATCCTGGATGATATTAGTATTGGTCGGAAAGATAAGCTCAAATCAGAAATAATCAGCCTCTATTTAGGTATTATTAATTTTTGTACATCGTCCAGGACATTATCCTTGATGACGCAACAAAATTATACCAAAATTAATATGGTAATTAAGGAAAGCAAGTAAGGCCTAATTGATACGATCAGATCGTCCAAGATGATCCAGGATCGTCTATGCAAATCAGTTCAAAAACCTTAGTTATTCCTAAATGAACATATATCGGATAGCTTCTATCCAGGGTGATGTTCTGGATGATTTTCACTGATTTAACCTAATCATACATGATGACTGTGAGATTGGCCTGGTTTATCAAGCTATTTTTCCATCGTCTAGACATCCATCCAGGGCGATTATCTAGATGATATTCCATGATTTGTACTAATCATATATGACGATAATATACCATCCTAGATGATATAAATAAATTTATTCTGATCATCTTAGATCATCAAAAATGATTGAGCTTAATTTACATTGATCGTACTGGATGATATTTATATCGTCCTAGATGATAAAGTCTGCAAGTTCTAATTAATGAGCTATTCTAAAGCTCTTCTATTTAAGAGCACTTATTCTACCCTTTAAAATATATTTTATTGCTCTTTTGACCTGAGAGAGCCAAGAGGAGAGGGAGAGCAAGGGAGAGAGAGAGGATCTTATGAGGGGGTTCACAAAGGTTGCTCGAAGCAAGGATCTGTCATCGTCTTCTCCAGTCGTTGTCCTTAGTTTCTTGGGGGTTCTAGAGAGGTAAACTTTAGTATCTAATCAAAGTTATCTGCCTACTTCAGGAGAAAGCAAAAGGAGTTGGATTCTCTTCCTCACCTGGATTGGTGGAAAGGAGGTTTTTAAAGGCTTCTCTGCCTTGCTATGGGGGCAAAAAGAGAGACACTGAGTTTAGTGCAATACTTGGAGGGCACCTTTGGGGAGTGGATGTTGGTCGTGTTGACCTAATCCCTATAAATTTCTGTGTTCTTTATTACTGCTTCGGCATTTAATTTCATACTTTAATTTCTATGGTGAATCTTTGGTTTTGGTTTAAGTTTGTTATTTTATCAAAAGATTTTTTTTTAATACCAGTTCACCCCCCCCCCCCCCCCCCCCCTCTCCTTGGTTAGCCTTGGGACTACTTCATAATATTTTTTAATTATATAAATTGGTAAATAAGAATAAACACCCAAGTCTTTTGGATGGAGAGGAAATAGTGTTAAAATCTCTACCCACCATCCAGGGAGAATAAATAATATTTTTTAAATGAACAAGTTGCTCTCACAAAGTTTTTCGACTACTACGAGAAGAAGCTGCATAAATAAGACAAGAAAAATAATGGAATTTCATAAAACCAATACTATAATGAAGCACATAAGTTAAATTTCCCATAATATCAATAACCAATGAATCATTCAAAAAAATTTAAATAATATTACAAATATTAACCACAATATGATTAATACCCAAAACTCTAGCAGTACTAGTCATTTTATCAATAGAAAAAAAGGATCAATGATAACAAGCATTGATATTATATGAATACAAAACAAGTTCAACAAACAAACTATAGTAGAAGGGCACCTAATACCCCACACATTCCAAATAAGAAACTTACTCATTAGAGTTTAAATGCTAAGAATGGGATCAGGTGGTTCTAGGGGACTTATTCATGATAATTTTATTTTTCTTATTCTTTCTGGAAGGAGCAGAATGAAAATTCCTCTCATCCTCACCAGCTTTTTTATTTTTATGTTCTTTATTTTCAAATACATTTATAGAAACCAAATTTTAAGATAAAGTTTATGAGTCCTTACAACCCTTTCTGAAACATAATCAAAGTGAATATTACCCTCCACAATTTCCCCTTGGGAAAGTTCTCCTTCTTCCAAATTAAGCTCTCCCTTAACCGACACTGAGAAGTAAAGGTAACATTATCATTTAGAATGGACGACTTGTTATTAATATCAGAACCAATTTTAAGTAAGCTCTTATTAGTAGAAAAAGTTAATTGGAAACTTGTGAGCATATTATTATGCTCAGCAACAATAACATACATTTGATCCTCGGTATTTGATTCCCTCCTTTGCTCAACCTCAATGCTTAGGTTGAGCAATGACAGGGCTACATGATCCTTATCATGATAAGGATTATCCCTATAAGAAATTTTCTCCTCCACCATCTCCAGCATAGGGTTAGAAATCCAAACATAATAATGATTCCATACATTATTTTCCCCTTTTAGATTTTTTTAAGTTTCCTAATTCTTGTGTAATTGAGGTTATAATTTAAAGCATTCAAACTTAGAATGACCATGCATTTTACAAAACCCACAAAATATTGGTAAATTTTCAAATTCAAATTTTTTGTTGGTAACCATTGAGCTCAGAGCCATTCTTTATTTCCTTAGGATGTTTCTTTAAAATATCCATTTAAACCATAACCTCATCAAAAGAGGGTCTGGGAACTGAAGTGAAAGCCTGATCAAATTGTAAAGGTCTACCAAAAATAGAAGTTAAAGCAAAAAGGATTTGGGTATTGAAAAAATGCAATCTGAAATTATAAAGGAATCTAAATAGCTAGTTAAGCCATTAATGTCCTCCTATGTTTTAAAATTTATCCCCAAAGGTGTGTGTGTGTATATATATATATATATATATCCCCGAAGCCATCAAAGTCCTCCAACATCAATGTCCTCCTAGGTTCCTTAGGATGTTCCTTTTTAATAGTTCGTATCAAGGGCTTCCTTAGAGATTTTTTATTCAACACTTCATATCTCCCTTTAAATATTCTATGGGCTTCACTAATCAAAGGAATATATTCTCCTTCTTCCTCTCCTAAGTCATACACACATATTACAACTTAAAATTACTATCACTCAGTATTGCCTTCATAACAACCTTTACATAAGAATCAACTAAATCCACACTAAAATAATCCTAACTCAAATCTTTAGAAAACTTCATGGAATTTTGTACACACAATAAAACTTCTCGGTCCTATGCTCTCATTATCAATAAACCATTATAGACATCAATCATAGTCCAGCCTATTGCTAGGGTTGGGCTACAAAATATATTAATTTTTTCAAATCTTCATCCAAATGTTATACAACAAAGTTTACAGAGAAAATAAACTTATTTACCTTTATTAATATATCATTTATCATTCCAGTTTAATTTGTGAATGAATTATAATAATTGTAGCTTGGACTTATCCTAGGTATATTCTTTTAGGGATGGATAAGTATGTGATATTTTTTCTAGATCTTAATTCAAATAGCACTATTTCACGAAACGTATATACTATACCCAAATTAATAGTAAAAATACTAGTATCTATAAGCTTATAAGTAAATTTCTTTTCGATGATGACACTACATTTCTCTTTAGGGGTAAGTATTTTAAGGTCTTCTATATTTATCTTTTTTCTAAAAATACCTTTAATAAATTTAGCATTGGTAGGAACCTACTCTAGAGCTTTTGTAAAGGATATATTAGTTATAAACTTTTGAAACACCAATGAAAATCTAAAAAATTTCATATGTAAATTTTACTTTACTAACCTCTGTGAAAATGGTGGTAGTCATCTCTTAAAAACATTTTTTAATTATTTTTCTACTTATCTAATGGGTTGAGGTTGTACTTCAAGCTTAATATACAATAAAGACTTCTTAAAAAATTTGTTCTACAAGTTTCTCATCCTTCTTAACAACTTACTCTCACTCTTTTCAACTCCTTATTATATATCTTTGTATTGTTCCTTAGAATTTTACTTATGATTTACCTTTGTATTCATAGGAAAAGCTCCTTACCGTCTCTAATTAAATGTGATAACAAACTACCCTAAATTATTTTAAATATTCCATATTGTAGTAGCATGACAATGTAACTACGTTCTCATTTGCAAAGTCTTTATATAATTAATTTGATTCTTTGAATTAAATTCAGGTGGATAATTGATCCTTGTTTCTATAATTCTTAGGATGTGGGTTCTAATTATTTACTGAATTTGGTTAGCTAGAATTCTAATTAATACCACTATTTTAATTGTTACACTTATTAAAGTAAGAGTGATTTTGCAACTATAAGCTGTATGTATTAAGGAAAAGGTTTTTTGTTGTCTATTATTGTCAATATTTATTGAATCCACTCTGATACACATGGATCACCAGATCTTCCTATATTTTCTTTTCTATTAGTAAATGTGTTCATTAGTATGCACTAACTATAATTACTTCCATCTTTGTGGATATAAGCTGTACTTCTAAATATAAAATTTGATAAAGTATAATATTCATACAAACTAACCGCTTTCTTAATACCCTGTCCCTTAAGAAATCATTAAATAATTTGGTGGTTATTTCTTTAATCAAATTCTCTTCCTAATCAAATGGTAAAGGAACATCAAATAGAAGAATCTATAATTAATCTAAGAGAACCTTGAGAAGCATTAAAGAATGTGATACAAACTATTATTCTTTTAACCTTGTTAGCTATAATGTGATACAAACCCTTTTTTACACTTGGATTTTTATGTTTCTTGAAAAGTAATAAAGTAATGAGTCAAGTATCATTCCCATAAAGACCTAAATTACCTTAAAGTTATTATACTACTACTTAGATAAACTACTTAATTGGTCCTATCGATCAAATAAAAATAGTTTGCTAATTAAAATTAAAAGCTACAATTTTAAGAAGTAAATTAAATATCTAAAGTACTTGGAACCTATGATATTTAAAAGTTTTTATTTTCAATATTTAGATTTTTGTAATATTATTGTGAATTAGAGCATAATTACTCATCACATTTGTCAAGTTTGTTGGAGTGCCTAGATACAAATTTCTATCGACAATAGTTTTAGGCTTTGTTTGGGACGGCTTTTTTATTGCTTTCTAAAACGGAGTTTTAGTACAAAAATAAAAAATTTTGTACTAAAACTCTGTTTTAGAAAGCAGTAAAAAAGCCGTCCCAAACGAAACCTTAATGTCTCCTTTAAATCCCAGAACACTAAACACCATTTTTATATGCATGGTAAAGGTATGTTTTAAATTGCATAATTATTTTACACTTCTATCAAGGTAAAAAATCACACTATAATTTATGCTCAAGCAAGGCATTTAAATATACTAAATGATGCGTAATAATTTAAAAGTAGAATTGAGTAATTCATGAAATTTTAAATGTAAACTAAACCAAGCATTTTTTTTTGAAGTATTAGATGCCTAGACAAAATGTTTTTTTCCAAATATAGAGATTACACAAAAAAAATAAATTATGTTGCAATAGCTAAATAAAAGTTAAAGAGATGAGCGAGGATAGATATCACTAGGAAATATTATACAATAATGATTATAGACTCCTTGCACTTCTTCCTCTCTTTAATCTAGACTCTCCCAAGGCTAATACAAATTCTTCTATAGTGAGCTCTCTCTAGTGGAAGCATCCACTTACTCATAAAATAATTAACTATTTATAAATTTTATAAGCAACCAATCAGGCACTCTGAGGCAAGCATGGTATTGATGTAGCCCTTCTAAACCATCATATTAGTTCATCATTTGTTAAATTAATTTATTGGTTGAGATATTTATATTCACCTTTCACTAAGGCACTGTAATGGGTATTATGGCGGTTGGATTGGTTTTAGGATGCTCCATTTTTACTACCTCCAAACTATGGTCTTAGATGAATTTTAGCCACTAACTACAATGTCTCGAACCTATAGCACTCTAACACTGGCAAAAATGTAGCACAGATGCTCGGTCTGTGGTGCTGCTTTAATTTGTGAATATTTTATTTATTTCTTTCAAAAAATATAAAATTATTTGGCATTTTTATAAAAATACATGAAATTTGAAATATATATATCTTTCTCTTCTCATTACACCAAATGCTACTCTAAATTTTCTTCTAAATAAACTATTTTATGAGAATGGTATACATTAAAATAATAACATAAACCTCTTTCACAAAAAAAATCATAATTTAAACACTAAATTCTGTATTAAGAACTCGTAACAAGTTCTTTAACCTCTATTGTTGACCTCATTTTTTGATGATGTCAATGACCTATATAAAAAATTCAATCTCCAGGCTTCAAACATTGAACCATACTTCAAACTCTAAGTCAATCTCTATATTGTGCTTTGGTATAATGCCATGATCATTGACAGACCTAAATCATCATTAGATAGTCACCCCTAACCGTTAATTGATAATCTGATATATCACCTAATAATCACTAAATTATTGTCAATTATATTATCAATGTAAAACTAAATTTTTTTTAATAATTAATCTTCATAGATCATTTTAAAACGCAAATAAAAATCAAGAACTAAATCTGTCAATTGATTGTCCCTAGTTATAGTTAGATTTTATTCTAGTGTTTATTTTTCTTGTCTTCTTCCACTTTGGTTCAATGGTGAATATGGTTTCTTCTATAGGTTTAGTGCCATTTAATTCTATTTCTCTCGCTATTTTTGTAGTATGCTTTTCAGCATATGTTCCAAAGGCCAGTTGGCCCTAGTTTTCAATTTTTTTCAAGGCGTTGGCTCTATAATCTTCTTTTCTTAATTCATGGGGGTAATCGTCCAACAGGTTTTAATAGCAATGGTATCGATTCAAACCCTAAATCTCATTATTTTTGCAATATGGTAACATGTGCTTCATCCTCCAAGGAACATAATTTTTCTTTCACGAAAGCTTCTATTAAAGGTTTTGCAACTTTTTTGATAACTAGTAAAGGTATTATTATATTAGCTTCCCCATTTCAAATTCCTTTGGTTGGGAAGTTTTGATTTGTAGACCAAATCAAGATGATATTTGACTTTTCTATTGGAATTTAAAGCTTGTTAGTGTTTTATTTTTAGGCATGGTTGATGCTCAACATATTACTATCCAACTCTCTAATGATTCGAACTATAGCCAGGTATTCTCTAGGAGGACTCACTATATTAATAATTGTTAAATGAGATTTTTTGAATGGACTCCTTACTTTGACCTGAATGTTAGTCCCTCAATTGCACCTATTTGGATTTTTTTCTCAAATTTATGTTACCATTTTTTTAATCCCCATATTTTACTTTCTTTTGGTTTAATTTTGGTAGGCCTCTTCAATCGAATCAAACCACTACTTCTCATTATAGGCCTTCTACGGCTAGGATTCTAGTGGAAATTGTATCACCAAGAAACATCCAAAAGATATTTATCTTTGTTATGAAAAGTCTGGTTAACATCATAAAGTTGAGTTCAAAAACATTCTAGACTTTTGTAGTCTTTGTAAAGTCCCTGGTCATTCAATTACATAATGTTTTTAGGTCCATCCTTATCTTAAAAATAACATGAAGGGCAACAAATTAATGGTTGAATCTTTTGAGATAGTTGTTATGCATGTTTGATATTCTTGTAACTTGTATATTTTTTAAGATTCTAAATATTAATAATTTGATTATTATTTCTCCTAACAAATTTTGGAAGAATTATTTTTGCTATTGTGTGTACAAATATTTCATGGAAATCAAACTCCAGATTGTTGACGACATTAAATCAAGAATAGTTTAGAGATTATCGTAATCGAAGTCTATATTTTTCATTTCATTGGGACTGAGTGTGTGTGATTGTAATTGTGTGACTAAGCACACACATCAGGGAAGAGTTTTAAAATTTATATTTTTAAACTAATTGCACTGTACGATATCACTTCATACGAGATAATCTGGTCAGTTATTTTCTCCAACTAGCAGTTGAACAAACATATAAGAAAAAAATTTTCTAAGTATGGATCGTACGGATGATATTTAATTTTGTCCCAAGATAAACGTCTCTATTCTGACCTTGGACGAAGATCGTATGGATGATATTTAATTTCATCCCAGGATGAATGTATCTGTTCTATCCTCAGATGAAGATTCTATGGATGATATTTAATTTTATCCTAGCCAAACATCTCTGTTCTAACCTCGAACGAAGATCGTACGGACGATATTTAATTTTTTCCTAGGATGAATGTCTATGTTTTATCCTTGGATAAAGATCGCATGGACGATATTAAATTTTATTCCAAGGCAAACAGCTCTGTTTATTCCTCAAAAGAAGATCGTATGGACGATCTTTAATTTCATCCCAAGATGAACGGCTCTATTCTGTCCTTGAAAGATAATCATATGGATGATATTTAATTTCATCCTAGAACAAATATCTATGTTTTGTCCTTAGATAAAGATCGTATGAAAAATATTTAATTTCGTACAGGGACGAACTCCTCCATTTATATTCTCATTATTTTTCGTCCTGACTTTTCGTACAAATGAACTTTGAAATTTTTTGTTCGTACCAGATGAACTTATTTTTTATGGGATGATGATTGGGTATGAATAGATTTCATACCAATTCATAATGGTTTTGAACGAAATAGTATTTGAACTATTCTTACGGACTAATATACGATCATACTGTACGATCGTGTACATTCAAAATTAAAAACTTCAATTTTATGAACAGTTTTTTTGTATCTTTTGTATAAAAGGTCCACTAAAACTGACTTTAAAAAATCTTGTCTACAAGACTTTTCAAAGGGAATTGAAGGAGAGAGTGTGAGAGAGTGTTTGAGAGATATTTATTACAAGTCAAGTGTGAAATGTTCACAAGGTTACTAAAAGGTAAGGATCTCCTTGTAATTGTGGTTATCACTCTTCCTCTTGTCTTTCTAGATTGATCATGAGAAGATCTTTGGATAAGATCAGGTTCTTTGCCGACACTTGGGAAGTGTGAAAGGTGAAAGGATGATGGTTCACTTCCAACACTTTTTTTTAATATAAGATACAATTTACATTAAAAGTAAAAAGAGACTAATTGCAAGTAACTACTGAAAAAAAAAGCTGTGACAGTCCCTCTTAATTAAGTCCAAAAAGCTTAATGGAAGTTCTATCTCTAAGAAAGTATCCCTATAAAAGTCACCAAATAAAGCAAGGTTGGCACAATAGTCTGCCATTTTATTACATTCTCTTGGAGCAAAAAAAAATGATATTATTAAAGATTTCTAAAAAAGAGAGGTTCAGTTTTGTACCATTATTGGTCTTCATGTTTATTGAGTATTGGAGCATTCTTATGATATTCACATTGTCTCCTTAAATGAATATTCCCTTGTATTCACAAAACCTATCTTGAATATAGTTCCCAAATGTTATTATCGATTTAAGCTCCAAAAATGCAATGTCCCAATGTATCATATTTTTACCATAAGCACATAACATTCTTTCTTTGCAATCCTAATAGCCCTGCAACTCCTATCACATTTGAAGTAAATAATGCCGCATCTACATTCAATTTTATCCAACCTTCAAGAGGGGGACACCAAGTTTTAGATAGCAAATGTTGGTTGGTATTCCAAATCATCTTGATTTGAGCTGAATGCAAAGAACTAGCATTAGATATAATTTCTGCAGCAATATAAGAAATTGATGGCTCTACCAACACTTGGTAAGTGTGAAAGGATGAAGGTTCTCTACCTACACTTAGAGGGTGTGAACAGCCAAAGGTTCTCTGCATACACTTGGATGGTGTAAAACGATGATAGTTCTCTACCGCACCGGGGATTAGTGAAAGAAGTTTTGTAAAGGCTTATCTGCCTTACTGTGGGGGCAAAAGGAGAGTCACTTTGATAACAGTACAATACCTGAAGTGGAAGGCTTCAGGGAGTGGATGTTGGTCGTGTTTGATCGAACCACAATAAATCTATGTTTGTTTTAATTTTTATGCCTACTTACTTACTTGGTTACTTACTACAATTTTAATTTTGTGATTGAAATTTTTTCTTTCAAATAATTTAAATTAAATTGCTACAAATCATTATCTGGTTTCAAAATTTTAATATCCAAAAAGTAATTTCTAAAATTTCCAATTCACCCCCCTTTTGGTTTAATAATATATTCTAGATTCAACTAGAATCAACAAGTTGTATCAGAGCTTTGTTTCAAAACCAAAATTTTAGACTACTTTTTTATAAATGAGCATAACTACTTCTGGAAACCAAAACACAGTTGAAGGGTATTTGATCACTAGACCTCCTTTATTTGATAACATTTCTTTTGATTTTTGGAAAGCACACATGTCTATATTTTTACACTCACTAGATTATCATTTGTGATCTTAGTACAAGAAGGGTATATAAAACCAACTAGACTAGTTGATGGCATTAGAGTAGAAACACCCTTTGCAAATTGGACTGTAGAAGATGTGACTTACCACAACTAAATGCAAAATATTTAAAGAATTTCTTTGGTGCACTTAAGTCAGAAGACTATATGTGGGTTTCCACTTGCAAAAGTAGAAAGGTCATATGGGATAGACATTGTATCATTTATGAAGGGACTAATGAAGTAATGCAATATAGACTAAACATCTTATTACATGACTATAAATTATTTTGCATGAAATCCAAAGAATTTATTTCTGACATGTACATAAGAATCATTCAGATAGTCACTTCATTGCATGCATTAGGTAGGAAACTAACAAATGTTGAAATGGTTAATAAGATTCTTTGTTGTTTGCCTACTTCTTATGATGCAAATATAGCTACTATAACAGAGACAAAAAACTTAAATGTTTACTCTATTGACAGTCTTCTTAAATCACTAATTGCTTAAGAGCAAGGAGTGAGTCAAAGAAAGATTGATGCAGGAGAACCATGAAAGGAGAAGAACATAGCGCTGAAAGTGGAGGAGTCAGAGAGTGATCTATCGTAACCTAAGGATGAGGATGACATTGCTCTAATGACTAGAAAGTTTAGAAGCTTTCTAAAGAGAAAGCAGAAGAGATGCTAGTAGTGAAAATTGAGGTAAATTTCATAAGAAAGTTTAGTTTTCTAATGATGTGATTAGCTATCAATGCAGGAAACCAGGTCATGTAAAATCAGACTGCCTAAAACTTAAAGCCACTCCTAGCAAGTAGAAGGTAGAGGAGAAATCAAATGTGAAGAAGAGCAAGAAGAGATTCGAAAAAGCTTTTTGGGCAGACTCGGCTTCAAATTTTTCAAAAACTAAAAAGGAGGAAGAAGTCACCAATTTGTGCTTAACGATTGATAATCTTGATCAGTCATATCAAGAAGAGGTATGTGAATTGATCTATAATAAACTATTAGAAGTTTCTAAAAGAATAAATGAAGCATATAGAAAGTTAAAGAAGATGCATACTACTCTTAATGTAGAATTACAAGAATTGCAAAGTGAACATGAAATCCTTAGGAAAGATCATGCATTTATTGATAACAACCACATGAGCTTACTTGATGAGTTTGATAACTTGAATAAGGAGAATGAGAACTTAAAATCATCTTATAAAAAGTTGGAAAACGAATTTAAAAACTTTATGGATGATTTTGAAAGTAGAGAGAACTATTTGAATTTTAATAAAAAGATTTTAGAAGATTTGATTACAATTTTGAAATTAAAAGTGCAAGCTCCCGAGGAAAATATGATACCACCAACACTTGAAGATTTTACTAATCTTATTTTGTATCCAAAATTTTTAAAACTCATGAAGAATCAAAGTAATAATAGAATATTAAGAAATCCATTTTCTGGAGTAAAATGTTATACTTGTGGCATATTTGGACATATAGCACACACTTATACCTCACATAAAAAAACTCATTTAGTGTAGAGACCTAAGATGCATAAATCTAGACATACCATACATGCATCTAGTTTTATTTTGCCAAATGGTGAACCCAAACTTGTTTGGGTTCCCAAGTTTAACATTCGATGATTTTGCAGGCACGCTATCATACAAGGCCTTGTGAGAGCATTTGGTACCTGGATAACGATTGCTCAAAGCATATGACTTGAGGCACTAAGCAATTTATATCACTGGAAGCTGGGAATGGAGGTAGGATTACACTAAGAAATAACACCACTAAGAGAGTGGTTGGCATAGGTGTGGTTGGAAATTTACAAAAACAAATTATTGAAAGTGTGCTACAAGTTGAAGGCTTAAAGTATAATCTGTTGAGTATTAGCTAGCTATATGATAAAGGATATAATGTTAAATTTTATCCTACTAGGTGCATATTAAGCCTAAATGATAATGATGCTTTGCATAGATTAAGGGTAAATAATATTTATATGCTAGATTTAAATTGTATAAAAACTCCTAATGCTTTATGTTTGAAACTATTTCTGATGAGTCATGGATATGGCTTAGGAGACTTTGTCACTCTAGCAAGAAAAATATTAGGAGAATTACCCAAAAGAACTTAGCGAGAGATATACTAAAATTTGACTTTACTAACAATCACCTTTTTGATGCATGTCAATTAAGAAAATAGGTGAAGTCCTTTTCTCAGTCAAATAAGGATCTTAGAACTAGAAAACCTTTGGAGATTTTGCTTACCAATCTTTTCGGATCAGTTGGAACTGAAAGTCTAATAGGGAAGGTATACTGAATTGTTATAGTAGATGATTTTTCTAGATTCACTTGGGTTAAATTCTTATATCATAAGAGTGAATCATTTGAGAAGTTTAGAGATTTTTTGACTTGAATTCAAATGACACTAGGATGTGAGATTTTAACAATGCAAAGTGACCACGGAGTAGAACTTGAAAATGAAAATTTTGAAGATTTTTGTATGGAAAAGGGATTGATCACAATTTTTCTACACTTAGAACCCCTCAAGTAGAATGGGGTAGTCGAAATAAAGAACATAACATTGACTGAAGCCGCTCGAGCAATATTGGCAGAATATTGACTTTCTAAATATTTTTTGACTAAGGTGATTAATAGTGCATGTTATGTTCTGAATATGGTGAACATTAGGTCAAAATTAAATAAAACTTCATATGAGCTTCTTAAAGGAAGAATACCTAATTTATCACATTTGCATGTTTTTTGATGTAAGGTGTTCATACATGATAATAGAAAATCTACCTTAGGAAAATTTGATCCAAAATTAAATGAAGGAAGTTTTCTTCGATACTCTAGTGTTGGAAAATCTTATAGAGTATTCAATAAAAGAACTTTGGTAGTTGAGGAAACCACATATATTGTATTTGATGAATACGGAATTTTAGAAGAGCCAAATATTAAAAAAGATGAGATAGAAATTAACTCCCAAAGGACTGAGAAAGTTAATTTGGAAGAAAATTTGGAGATAAAAAAATCATTGCCAAGAGATTTAAAATTTTCTAAAAATCACCATAATGATTTAATTTTAGGTGAACCTAGTGAGGGTGTTAGGACTAGGCGTGGATTAAGAAAAAAGTCAATCATTCTACCTTTATTTCAGTCATAGAACCCACAAATATAAATCAAGCACTTTTGGATGAATTTTGAATTTTGGCAATGCAAGAAGAGTTAAATCAATTTGTGAGAAATGATGTTTGGTAATACATTTTAAGGTCCAAAGGATGAATGTATAGTTGGAACTAAGTAGGTATTTAAAAACAAAATGAATGACTGAGGAGTTGTCATTAGAAATAATGCTAGATTGCTAATTAAGGGGTACAATCAGATTGAATGGATTAATTTTGAGGAGACCTTAGCCCATGTAGCTAGACCTGAAGTAATTAGGGTTTTATTAGCCTTTGCATGTTTTAAAGGTTTCAAATTATTTCAAGTGGATTCTAAAAGTGCCTTTTTTAATAGGATAATTAAAGAGGATGTTTATGTTAAACAACCTCCAGGCTTTGAAAAATCAAAATACTAAAATCATATTTTTAAATTGAAAAAAGCATTGTATGAATTGAAACATGCATCTAGGGCTTGGCATGAGAGATTGAGCACTTTTCTATTTGAGAGATCTTTTGAAAAAAGAAGTGTGGACACAATTCTTTTTTTAAAGAAATTAGGAGATGATATACTCATTGTTAAATTTTATGTTGATGATATCATCTTTGGATCTACAAATGAAAATCAAGTGATGATTTTTCTAAAATAATGAATAGTGAATTTGAGATGAGTCTAATGCGAGATTTGAGTTACTTTCTAGGTTTTAGCATCAAGCAAATTACGAAAGTTACATTTCTTAGTCAGTCAAAGTATGTAAAGGACATCCTTAAAAGATATGAAATGGACAATGTTAAAACTGTTAGTACACCTATGAGTTCCTCAGTTCAATTAGATCAGGATCCAAAGGGAAAATATATTGATAAAAAAAATTCATGGGAATAATTAGATCTTTACTGTACTAATTGCTAGCAGACCCGGTATTTTATTTAGTGTTTATTTGTGTGATAGATTTCAATCAAATCCAAGAGTATCACATTTGACAGATGTGAAAAGGATTTTGAGATATCTCTTGGGAACTTAGAACTTAAAGATTTGGTATCCTAAATTCAGCTCTTCATTTGAAATAATTAGATATTAAGATATGGACTTTATAGGTTGTAGGGTTGAAAAAAAGAGTACATCTAGAACATATCAGTTTATTAGAAATTCTTTACTTTCTTGGTCCAGTAAAAAATAGAATTCCATATCCCTATATACTGCTGAAGCTAAATACATTGCCTTAGGACGTTGTGTCAAAAAATCCTATTCAATATTCTAGAACCTGTTGAGTCTAGTAATTAGGTTGTTAAGCCTAAGTAAATGTCCCACGGCTACCAAGAGGGGGGTGAATTGGTAGTTTTAAGAATTTTAAACCCTCTTAAAATTAAAGTTGAACCGAAATAAAATTTTCTTTTAAAGTTTGTAGAAAAATGTTTTTCAACCACAGAGTTGTTAAAACTGAAATTTAAAATGCGGAAACGTAAAAGCAATAAAGTAAATGACACCAGATTTATAGTGGTTCGGTCTATAACCAGACCTACATCCACTCCTCAGAGGCACCCTCTGAGTATTGCACTAATACCACAAAGTGACTCTCCTTTAGCACCCACAGCAAGGCGGAGAAGCCTGTACAAAACACTCTTTTCACCACTCCCCGGTGCGGCAGAGAACCGTCGTCCTTTTACACAATCCACAGTGCTGGCAGAGAACCGTCGTCCTTTCACACTCTCCTAGTGTGGGCAGAGAACCCTACGGCTGTTCACACTTTCCAAGTGTAGGCAGAGAACCTCCTTCCTTTTACACTCTCCTAGTGTAGGCAGAGAACCCACTTCCTTTTACACTCTCCTAGTGTAGGCAGAGAACCCACGTCTGTTCACACTCTCCAAGTGTCGGCAGTGAACCGGACCTTCTTGAATGATCTTCTCACAAGAATCTAGAAGGAAGAAAGAAAAGAGTGAAGAAATCCAATTTCACAAGTAGAGATTCTTACCTTAGCAATCCAAGTGAAGCCTTCTTGCTCCAATGGTAGGAATCCTCCTTTGAATGCTCTCTTCCACTCTCCCCTTGGCTATTCTCTCAATAGGCACGAAGATCAAATGACAAAAAGATTGGGTGGCAGTCTAATTTGGAGTATTTATACAAAAGACATGAAAAACCGCCCAAAAACTGCAAGTTTTCAATTCTGTACGCAGTGGATCGTCCCGTACGATCATGGATCGTCCTGGACGATTTTACTTAAACGATCTGAAACGACCCAATTTGTATATGTGTACGAAATGACTTCGTACAGCTGATCGTCCTGTACGAACTAGGTTCGTCCAGTACGAACGGTTATTACAAGGTCGGTTCTAGAAACTGCTGAAAACTGTCCTAAGTCGGTTTATCGTTTGGACGAAAATATGTTCGTCTGGACGAAAATTTTCCAGAGAGCCGATCGTCCTGGACGATTATTTATTTCGTCTGGACGAAAATTTTCCAGAGCGCCCATCGCCGGGGACGATAATTTGGTTTCGTCTGGACGAAAATTTTCCAGAGAGCTGTTCGTCCGGTACGATATTTATTTTCGTCTGGACGAAAATTTTCCAGAGGACTGGTCGCCCAGTACGATGGTAAAATTCGTCTGGACGAAATGTTTACAGAGAACCCATCGTCCGGGACGATATTAAAATTCGTCCTGGACGAATAGGACTTAGAAAAATTTTCCAAAGCAAGTTTCTATTCGTTCCAAGTGCTCTATAGGAGATAACTGACAGATCGTCCAGTACGATAAATATCGTCCTGTACGATCAGTATAGAATTTCATGATCTCCTAATTTGTGTGTGTGAGATTTTATTCACTCAATTACAATCACTCCCTTTCAAAATTAATTAAAGAAAATACAAACTTCAAATAAACAAAATATCATATGTTGAATTTGATTTGAAGTTTTCGTAGTCTGGAGTCTGATTTTCCTGAAATGTTAGTACACACAAGAGCAAGTGCAAATCTTCTAAATTTGTTAGGAGATAACTATACATCTGAACAATAATGTTTGGAATCATCAAAACTACATAAGTTGCACAAATATAAATCATTCAAATAGCAACTATTCAAACAATCTCCCCCTTTTTGATGATGGCAAAACAATTATTATTAGTATGGTTTCAAGTTAAAATATAAATCTCTTATCTCCTAAACTCCCCCTGAATTTATGAGTACATTAAAATAAGGAGGCATTAAAGAACAATATTTTTGTTTTTCAAAAATTTTAACAGAAAACACAAATCACAAAAACAAAAACAATATTTTTGTTTTTCAAAAATTTTAACAGAAAACACAAATCACAAAAACAAAAACACAAACACAAACATAATAATTTCTCCCCCTTTTTGACAGCAACAAAAAGTGAAGAAGAAAAAGACAAGAAATGTAAATAATAATATGAAATTCATTGTTAAAATTTAATCTAAATTGTGATTTGACATAGGGTATGCAATTTTAAACTAAAGATATTAGGTCAATCATAGAAATTCATAGAATTTATGAAATGATATAACATGTAAGTAAGAAGAATTTATCAAAGACATGATTCGATTTAGACATTTTGATTATTGAAAATCATTACAAGTGAGATGTAAAAAAAAATTCTATATTTCAAAATTCAATAGAATATAAATGAACAGTAGATCAACTTGAATTAAGAGATTAAACGAATTTGGAAAGAAGAGAATTACCTCATGTGGTGCTTTGCACATCTTTTCAAAGTTTTGGAGCACATTTTTGTGCATTTTTCTTTGGTTGGGCTTATTTTGTGCCTCTTTTTCACTTTGCAAATTTTTGCGAATCCCTTTTGATTTTTGTACATTTGTACAATGTTCAAGAGTAATTTGACCAATTCTTTCCAAAATCTATAATCTAAGATTTCAAATATTTCTAGGTGCATAAATATCATTTGAGCATAGAAATATAAAATAAGAAAACATCAAAATTGCAATAACAATATTAACTTTTATGTAGTCTAAATGAATAGACATGAATTTAAAAAAAATTCTAAATACAACAAGTTATAAACAAATTATAAATTTAGAAAGTCTAGATTTTCTAATATAGATAATCTCATATTACAATCGAATTTAAGCACAATGTAGATTAAAAACAATATTAATGAAATTCATAAAAATTAGCCACATTTCAAAACAAATCTAAAACAAACAAACTTTCATTGATTAAAAAAAATTACATTAAAACATTGAACTTAAACAAAAACATAACAACACAACAAACAAAAAAAATACAACAGACACACATAAAAAAAAACTTCTACTGTTCTGGAGGAGGAGGAGGAGGAATCCCGCCAAAGAGGTTGAAGTAGGAGGCCATCAACATTACATTGGTATTTATTTCATGAACTTCATCTCTAATATTACCAATGTCATGTTGCTGCTGCGTAAGGTGAGCATCAAATTGATCAAACCTTTGATCAATGTGAGTCTCTAGTCTATCGAATCTCTCAATCAGATTCTGGTAATCTGATTGAGAAGCAGAAGCTTGCACTCCTTCTTCTTCTTCTTCTGAAGCACTGCCATGTGCTTTTTCTTTTTCTTTTTCCTCCTTGAAGAGCAGTCTGAATGATGCATCGTTGTAGTAGACTGGCTCTTCATATTCCTCATCAGGATGTACTATATTGTACTTCTTCTCCAAAACATAAGTAATCAAGTGCCCTAAAGAAATATTCTTCTTCCTCTTCTGATCAGGATGTCCTATTTCTGAAAGCCCATAGATATGATCTAGGATGAGTTGGGCTTCATCAATAGGTTGTCTTTTCATGATTAAAAAAGTTAGACAAGAGAGGAGAGGAGTTATGTTTATTCTATCACCAGCTTTAGGAATAATTGAGGATCTAAGGATATGCTGGATGATTCGGGCATCTTGGGTCATACCGGCCACTCTAGCAACATGATTGTCAATTCCATTTTCTCTAATTACCCTATTGATTTCATACCAATGGAAGACGTTTTCTGACATTAGGGTGTGGGCTCTATATCCTTCAGTCCTTAAGTTTAAAAATGCACCAAGGTCGTGCTTGGTGATCTCAACTTTTTTCTTAAAAACAAAAGAACTAATGATAGAGTGGTCAGGATTGAAACTCATGTTGGCTAGGAAGTAATGGTAGGTTTGCTTATTGTAGAGGTGGACAAGAGAAAGAATGAAATGAAATTGGGTTGAGGCGAAGAGGTGTAATACCCGAAATTTCAACTCCGTTTGGATAAGAATGCGAGACGGAGTGATTTTTGCAGATGCAAAACGAGGAAAAGATTCCTCATTTGCTTTGGAAAGGAAGTTGTCAGGGGCATTCCTGTTAGGTTTCTTCACCAAAACCTTTTGTCTTTTGCTAGAGGAGGCCATAGTTGATTTGATGTAGAAAGGGATTGAAAAAGATGTTTTGAAAGTGTGATTTTCAAGTTTGAAAGCCTTCATATTTAAAGAAAACGATACGTTCGTCCTGGACAAAAATATTCGTCCTGGACGAAAAATTATCGTTCGTCTGGACGAAGTAATTTCGTACAGACGATCCAATTCGTCCAAAATGTAACGGCTTTTCGTATTCAACACAACTTACGATGCGTCCCTTCGTACAGGCTTTTTGACTTGACCGATCGTACATACGAAAATATTTCGTACAGACGATCAAAAAGCATTTCGTTTTAATGACTCTTGAAAACCGTCCCCTACAATGAATCGACACATGTTCGTACATACGAAAAAAAATTTCGTACAGACGAAATTCGTATTAAAAACTGTCTTATCCACTCAACCGCTGCATTCAATCGTCCCGACGTTTGAGAAAAAGAAAAAATTCGTACTGGACGATCACAGATCGTACAGACGATCCAATAAAAAAACTGCTCTCAAAACGGTTTAAATTCGCGCAAACTGTTTCTTAAAACATCGTCCCGTACGAAAAATTTCGTCCTGGACGATTTCCTCCAAAAAAAAATTTTTGATTTTTAAATTTTTTAATTTAACAAAATCAACAAAAATAATCAACAACACAGAAAACATAAGACAAAAAAACATAAATTCAAAAACAATTCATACAAAAACACAAAATTCACAAAATCACAAAAACAAAACACAACAAGTATCAATGTTGCAAAGACATTTTGGTTAAGCATTCAAATCAATAACACCAAGCCTTGTTCTTAAAGTACTGAAGGTATCAAAGGCTAAAGGTTTTGTAAAAATGTCTGCAAGTTGATTTTCAGTTGAAACATGTATGAGTTCAATTTCTCCTTTGGATACATGATCCCTTATGAAATGATGCCTTATATCAATGTGTTTGGTTCTAAAATGTTGAATAGGATTTTTGGAAATGCAAATAGCACTAGTATTGTCACAATAAATTGGAATAGTGCCTATAGTTAATCCTAAGTCAATCAACTGTTGTTTTAACCAAAGTACTTGTGCCACACAACTTCCTAATGCAATGTATTCTGCTTCTGCAGTAGATAGTGCCACTGAATTTTGTTTTCTACTAGACCATGAAACTAATGAATTTCCAATGAATTGACATGTTCCAGAAGTGCTTTTCCTATCCACTCTACAGCCTGCAAAGTCAGAATCTGAGTAACCAATAATTTCAAATGAAGAGCTAAACTTAGGATACCAAATTCCTAAGTTTTGAGTTCCTAGTAGATATCTTAAAATCCTTTTCACTGCTGTCAAATGTGATTCTTTTGGATCTGATTGAAATCTAGCACATAAGCAAACACTAAACATAATATCTGGTCGGCTAGCAGTCAAGTAAAGTAAAGATCCAATTATCCCTCTAAATTTCTTTTGATCAACAGATTTTCCCTTAAGGTCTTTATCTAACTGAACTGAAGAACTCATTGGTGTACTAACAGGTTTAGCATTGTCCATTTCATATTTTTTGAGGATGTCCTTAATATATTTGGTTTGACTAAGAAAAGTACCTTCCTCAAGTTGCTTAATGCTAAATCCTAGAAAGTAATTTAAATCTCCCATTAGACTCATTTCAAATTCACTACTCATTATTTTAGAAAAATCATCACAAAGATGTTTATTTGAAGATCCAAAGATGATGTCATCCACATAAATTTGAACAATAAGTATATCCTTTCCAATTTTCCTTAAAAAGAGAGTTGTATCCACACTTCCTTTTTCAAAAGATCTTTCAAGTAGGAAGGTGCTTAACCTCTCATACCAAGCCCTAGGTGCCTGTTTCAATCCATATAATGCCTTTTTTAATTTGAAAACATGATTTGGAAATTTAGAGTTTTCAAAACCTGGAGGTTGTTCTACAAAAACATCTTCTTCAATTACTCCATTTAAAAAGGCACTTTTGACATCCATTTGAAACAATTTAAAACCTTTAAAACAGGCAAAGGCTAGTAAAACCCTAATTGCTTCAAGTCTAGCTACAGGGGCAAAAGTTTCCTCAAAATCAATTCCTTCAATTTGGTTATACCCCTTAGCTACTAATCTAGCCTTATTTCTAATGACTACTCCTGAGTCATTCATTTTATTCTTGAACACCCACTTGGTTCCAACAACACTTTGATCTTTTGGCCTTGTAGTTAGTTCCCAAACTTTATTTCTTACAAATTGATTCAACTCTTCTTGCATGGCCAATATCCAAAATTCATCTGAAAGTGCTTGATCAATGTTAGTGGGTTCAACAGTTGAAATAAAGGCTGAATGATTGACTTCCTTGTTTAATCCACGCCTAGTTCTAACACCCTCACTTGGTTCACCTATGATTAATTCCTTTGGGTGGTTTTTAGAAAATCTCAAATCTCTAGGCAAAGGGTCTTCTCTTTCTAAATTTTCTTCCACATTTTCTTCCAAATTTAATCTATCAATATTTTGGGAGTTTTCTTCAATTTCTTCTTCAACAACTTTTGGCTCTTCCATGTTTCCATTTTCATCAAAAACAACATGTGTGGTTTCTTCAATGACTAAAGTTCTTTTGTTGAATACTCTATAAGATTTTCCAACACTTGAATATCCAACAAAAATTCCTTCATCTGATTTTGGATCAAATTTTCCTAAGGCAGATTTTCCATTATTATGTATGAACACCTTGCAACCAAATACATGCAAATGAGACAAATTTGGTGTTCTTCCTTTTAGCAACTCATAGGGTGTTTTATTCAAATTAGATCTCACATTCACCCTATTCAGAACATAGCATGCAGTGCTAACCGCCTCAGCCCAAAAATACCTAGGAAGAGAGTATTCTGCTAACATTGCTCGGGCGGCTTCTATTAATGTTCTGTTCTTTCTTTCAACTACTCCATTTTGTTGAGGAGTTCTAGGTGCAGAAAAATTGTGATCAATCCCCTTTTCTTTACAGAAATCTTCAAATCTTTCATTTTCAAATTCTCCTCCATGATCACTTTGTATAGAAATTATTTCACATCCTAGTTTTCTTTGTATCCAAGTTGAAAAATTTCTGAATTCCTCAAATGATTCACTCTTATGAAAAAGAAATTTAACCCAGGTGAATCTTGAAAAATCATCTACTATAACAAATCCATATACCTTTCCTCCTAGACTAACAGTGCTTACTGGTCCAAAAAGATCCATGTGTAGAATTTCTAAAGGTTTACTTGTCCTAAGATCTTTAATGGACTTAAATGAGGACCTCACTTGTTTTCCTAATTGACATGCATCACACAGATGGTCCTTAGTAAAGTCTAGTTTAGGTATTCCTCTCACCAAATTCTTTTGGGTAATTTTTCTAAGATTTTTCATACTAGAATGACAAAGTCTCCTATGCCAAAGCCACGATTCATCAGAAACAGTTTTCAAACAAAAAGCAGTAGGAGATTGAATACAATTTAAATCTAGCATGTAAACATTGTTCACCCTTTTTCCATTTAAAACAATTTTTCCATTTAGGCTAATTATGCAGCTAGTAGGTAAAAATTTTACATTATAGCCCTTATCACATAGCTGACTTATGCTAAGCAAATTATGTTTCAAGCCTTCAACTAATAAAACATTATCTATGAAAAAGTTTTTCAAATTTCCAATCATACCTGATCCAACCACTTTCTTTGTGGTATTATCTCCAAGTGTAACCTTGCCTCCACTCCTGGCTTCCAGCGTTATGAATTGAGCAGTATCTCCAGTCATGTGCTTAGAACATCCGCTGTCCAGGTACCATATACTCTCACGAGGTCTTGTGTGAGAGTATACCTGCAAAATTCTCAAATGTTAGACCTGGGAACCCAAACTAGTTTGGGTTCTCCTTTATGAAATTTATAATCAGATGCATGTATGATATGTCTAGGTTTATGCATCTTAGTTCTCCACACCAAATTAGGTTTCATCTTTAAAGTGCAGGTGTGAGATATATGTCCCAAAAATCCACAATTGTTACATTTAACATTAGGAAAAATATTCCTATGTTTTCTCTCATATGATTGTCTTCTAAGGGATTTCATGAATTTTGGATAATATTTAGGATTTGTAAAATCTTCATGTTTAGGGGGGTTCCTATTATCCTCAAGAGCTCTTATAGTAAGTTTGTAAAATGAATTCATTTCCTCCAAGATTCGATTTGTATAATTGACTCTATATGTCTTGTGCTCAGATTCATCCTTAAATTTCTCAAATTCTTTTTCAAGTTCAGCATAGGATGATTTTAAATTTTCAAAATTTTTATTCAAGTCATCATATTCATCAAGTAGTTTCATGTGGTTGCTATCAATTAAAGCATGATCTTTCCTAAGGATTTCGTGTTCCTTATTAAGCTCTTCCAATTCTAAAACTAAACTAGCATGCATCTTTTTAGTTTTCCTATATGCATCATGCATGTGTTCAGAAACTTCAAACAATTCATTATAAGTTAAATCACATACCTCTTCTTGATCTGATTGTTCAGCTTTATCTGCCATCAAGCAAAGGTTGGTGACTTCTTCTTCTTTTTCAGTCTCAGATGAGTCTGAAGCTGAGTCCGCCCAAAAAGCCTTTTGAAACTTCTTCTTGCCCTTCTTTACCATTGGTTTCTCCTCTACCTTCTCCTTGCTAGGAGAGGCTTTGAGTTTTGGACAATCAGTCTTTATATGACCTGGTTTCCTGCATTCATAACAAATCACTTCATTAGAAACCTTGCCATTTCTATTATACTTACCTCTATTCCATTGCTGGCGTCTCTTCTGCTTCCTCTTTAAAAAGCTTTTGAATTGTCTAGTCATCAGTGCTATATCATCTTCATCCTCAGGTTGTGAGTGTTCACTTTCTGACTCTTCCACATTTAGTGCAATATTCTTGTCCTTTCTTGGTTCACCTGCATCAATCTTTCTTTGACTTACTCCTTGCTCGTAAGCAATGAGTGAACCAAGAAGATTGTCAATAGAATAAATGTTTAGATCTTTTGACTCTGTAATTGCAGTAATTTTAGCATCGTATGCAGTAGGTAAACAACGAAGAATCTTATTAACCATTTCAGCATTAGTTAATTCCCTACCAAGTGCATGCAAAGAGGTGACAATTTGAGTGAATCTTGTGTACATGTCAGATATTGATTCATTAGGTTTCATGCGAAATAATTCATAGTCATGTAACAAGATATTGAGTCTTGATTGCTTAACCTCATTTGTTCCTTCATAAGTAATACAAAGTCTATCCCATATGTCTTTTCCGCTTTTACAAGTGGAAACTCGCATGTAGTCTTCAGATTTTAAAGCACAAAAGAAACTATTTAAACATTTTGCATTTAATTGTGCTAAGTCACGTTCTTCTATAGTCCAATCTGCATAGGGTGTATCTACCCTATTCCATCAACTAATCTAGTTGGTTTTGTGTAACCTTCCTGGACTAACATCCACATGCGATAATCAAGTGACTGTAAGAAAGTAGACATGCGTGTTTTCCAAAAATCAAAAGGAATATTGTCAAACAGTGGAGGTCTAGTGATAGAGTAACCCTCAGGTGTGTTTCGGTTTCCAAATGTAGCCATCTACGTTAATCAAAAAGTAGTTCAAACTTATGATTTTGAAACAATGCTCTGATACCACTTGTTGATTCTAGTAATTAGGTTGTTAAGCCTAAGTAAATGTCCCACGGCTACCAAGAGGGGGGTGAATTTGTAGTTTTAAGAATTTTAAACCCTCTTAAAATTAAAGTTGAACCGAAATAAAATTTTCTTTTAAAGTTTGTAGAAAAATGTTTTTCAACCACAGAGTTGTTAAAACTGAAATTTAAAATGCGAAAACGTAAAAGCAATAAAGTAAATGACACCAGATTTATAGTGGTTCGGTCTATAACCAGACCTACATCCACTCCTCAGAGGCACCCTCTGAGTATTGCACTAATACCACAAAGTGACTCTCCTTTAGCACCCACAGCAAGGCGGAGAAGCCTGTACAAAACACTCTTTTCACCACTCCCCGGTGCGGCAGAGAACCGTCGTCCTTTTACACAATCCACAGTGCTGGCAGAGAACCGTCGTCCTTTCACACTCTCCTAGTGTGGGCAGAGAACCCTACGGCTGTTCACACTTTCCAAGTGTAGGCAGAGAACCTCCTTCCTTTTACACTCTCCTAGTGTAGGCAGAGAACCCACTTCCTTTTACACTCTCCTAGTGTAGGCAGAGAACCCACGTCTGTTCACACTCTCCAAGTGTCGGCAGTGAACCGGACCTGAAAGTTCGATGGGGATGTTAAGCCCTTATGAACTTATTCCCAAAGCTAATTAAAAGAGAGGTGATTTTGAAAAGAAGAATCTTTTAAACAAAGAAAAAAAACCTTAAACCAAAATCACCACAAAAAGTGCGGAAGAAAAATAAATGCGGAAGCGATAATAAGAAAAGAATACACCGGATTTATAGTGGTTCGGTCAAACCTTGACCTACGTCCACTCCTTGGAGGCACCCTCCAAGTATTGTACTAACACAAAGTGACTCTCCTTTAGCCCCCACAGCTAGGCGGAGAAGCCCTTACACAATCACTTCCACCTCTCCCGGTGCGGCGGAGTTGCCGGGTCCTTTGACACCAAAGAGACTTCTTCTTTGGTGAACTTACCTCGAGACAAGCCTTGAATCCGATGGTACTAAGGTGCGAGTTCACCGGAGCAACCGTGTGGAACCCCCTCCACACTCCCTTGAGTCCCCCCTCACAGGATCTTCTCCCTCTCTCAAACTCCACCCTTTCCTCTCTCCCTTTCAAGCTCTCTCTTCAAGTTTCCCCCACAAGAACGAAGCTACAATGGCTGCCAAAGACACTTACAAAGTGTCATGCCAAAGCTTAAATAGAAGCTCTCAAAACGAGCTCATTAATGCAAGTTGCCGACATTATCGTCCAGGACGATAGGCATATCGTCCTGGCCGATCAGTTCAAATTAAGCTCATTAGCCCGGGACGACTTGAGACGATCAGAAGAAAATTGGTTACATCGTCCCGGCCGATCTCACGATCGTCCTGGCCGATTAGTTTAAAACCGATTTCAATCGTCCTGATCATAGCCCTGAATACAAGCTGTCCGATGAAGATCGTCCAGGACATCGTCCTGGCCGATCATTCTATCGTCCCGGACGATGTGATCGTATCAATCAACCATTAATGCTTTCCAAAGATACCAGATCAATTTAGGTATGATTGAGTTAGATCGTCCTGGACGATAATAATATCGTCCGGGCCGATTTCTTAAAACAAAGAATTCCTAAACTGATTATGGCGGCTGATTCTTTCTGAATTGAGATTATCGTCCTGGCCGATACAGGTATCGTCCAGGCCGATCTGATGACGGCTGCCTTAATGAGGATGCCCTAAATAGGGTTTCTGATTTTGGACAGATCGTCCAGGACGATATAAATATCGTCCTGGCCGATATTACCAAAAATAGAAAACTTATAGGGAACAATAGGAGATCTTCTAAATTACAATCCAACTGGTCCCACCAAATACAACAGACTCAAGAAAGGAAAAAGATTACAAACTGACTCAGACCTAGTCTACCCAATCTTGAGCTGATTCCAAATTGCAGTCCGATCGTGGGAACCTGAAACGTTAGCACATAAGGCAATCGTAAAGAAATAAGGAATGTTTGTTATCATCAAAATTATAAACCATAGATCCGCAACAATCTCCCCCTTTTTGATGATGGCAAAACATTTCAAATTGAATTTTCAAAGAGAGCAATTTTCTCCTAATCTCCCCCTCACTAGAATAACACTTTTAAAAAATAGGGGAGATGAAAATATTTTTGTTGTTTTTAATTTTTTGAAAACAAGATACAAATACGATAACATTACAAAAATTCAACAATACGTAAAAAAAAATTCAACAATACGTTCTCCCCCTTTGACATTATCAAAAGGAGAGGAGGCACAAACAAAAATAAAAGGACCAAAAACATTTCCTGATCTAGTGAAAAACAAATATTCTTAAAATGAGAAAGTTATCTCTTGGTTTTAATCAAAAAAACTTAGTAGAATTGGATTGACAACACATAGCCCAGTAAAGGTTTAGAAAATCAAGAATTGATAATCCAAACTCAAGTTCTTTAAAAAGGCTCAAAAGCTTTTTAATTCAATATCTAAATCAAGGAATAAATTAGATAAAGAAACAGTAATTTTTCAAAACTCCTTTCATAAAATATATCTAATAGAAGATTAATGCACGATTTGAATCATGAATCAAGATTTTCAAACTCAAGCATCGAAAAATCAAGGGTTTTCTTAAGCTTTAAGAAGTATAAGAATGGTAAGCATTAAAATTTAGTGGGCTCATTTTATGCCTCTTGACAATTGGTTGGCGCACTGCGCATCTTTTGATACACTTTGTGTATTCTATATTTTTCAATTTTGGCGCTTTGCGCTTCTTTTATTTTTGGCATCATTGGCCAATTTTTTTTTTTTTTTTGATTATGCTACCTTTCTGAAATCTTAAATACCAAAAGTAAACCCATACTATTGATAAAGCGAATTTCTTGATTAAGAAAATTTTGAATTAGATTCAACAACTTGCAAAAGATTCCTATGCGATAAATAAAATATAGGGAGATAAAAAATTTAGTTTCAAAAACCAATTTAAAAGATGAAAAAGATTTTAAATCAAAAGTAGAAAAACCTCTTTTAGGAAACAGAGATTGAAAGTTAAAAACATGAGTTTCCTTCCTTTGATTGTTTTTAGAGAAGTCAATCACAACTTACTAAAGATTTCAAGAAAAATTAGGAAGTAAATTTTTCATTTCTAGAAAAGTGAATGTGTGTGTAGATCAGAGAAAAATTTTTACGAAAAAAAAATTTTAAAGAATAAACAAAATAAAAAACGCAAAAAAAAAATAAAAAGAAAAAACAAAAACACAACAAAAAGAAACACAAAAACACAAAAAAAAATACGAAAGGCACTTAACCATTATCTCTCTCCTGGTCCGATGCTTCAGAGACCAGATCTGCCCATGAGATTTTTTGCTTTTCATTATTTCCCCAGTTTAAATTTAACTTCGCCTTACCCTTTTCTTTTGCAGGGAGAATTCTTAAATTAGGGCACTCATTCTTCATATGTCCAGGTTTCCTACATCGAAAGCAAACAATGTCAGAGGAAATATGGACATCCTTACCACTTTTACCTTTCTTCCTCTTTTGCTTATGCATTGGTGAGCTTTTTGATTTGCTTGGCAATTCATTGCTATCGTCACCAACTAAGCTTCCTCTTTCCATATCTTCGGCTTTTAGAACAATCGTCTCACCTGCATCCAAAAGTCTTTGACTCAACCCTTGCTCGTAGGCAATGAGTGAGCCAATCAAATTATCAATAGAATAATCATTCAAATCTTTAGACTCACAAATAGCAACAACTTTAGAATCAAATTTATCCAGTAGACATCGAAGAATTTTGTTAACTTTTTCAAAATTTGAGAAATCTTTTCCTAAAGCATGCAATGATGTAGTAATTTGAATGAACCTTGTATACATGTCTAAAATTGTTTCAAAGGGTTTCATAGAAAACATTTCAAAATCATGCATTAAAATATTCAACTTGGATTGTTTGATTTCACTAGTGCCTTCGTATATGGTGTGCAATTTATCCCAAACTTCCTTGCCGGTAGTGCACGTGGAGATTAACATAAAATCATCAGAACTTAAAGCACAGAAAAAATAGTTTAAAGACTTTGCATTTAATTGAGCATCCATTCGTTCATCCCTATTCCATTGATTAAAAGGAATATTAGTTTTAATTCCATTAACAATACGTGATGGTGATGAATAACCAGTTAAAATCATATGCCACATACGAAAATCAATAGATTGCAAAAAAGTAGACATGCGAATTTTCCAAAAATCAAATGTAATATTTTCAAACAATGGTGGTCTAGTGATTGAATATCCTTCCGCAAAAATACGATTAGAAATATTAGCCATGGATCGAAATTCAAAAGCTTTTAAAAACTTATTTTATGAAAACCGCTCTGATACCACTTGAAAGTTCGATGGGGATGTTAAGCCCTTATGAACTTATTCCCAAAGCTAATTAAAAGAGAGGTGATTTTGAAAAGAAGAATCTTTTAAACAAAGAAAAAAAAACCTTAAACCAAAATCACCACAAAAAGTGCGGAAGAAAAATAAATGCGGAAGCGATAATAAGAAAAGAATACACCGGATTTATAGTGGTTCGGTCAAACCTTGACCTACGTCCACTCCTTGGAGGCACCCTCCAAGTATTGCACTAACACAAAGTGACTCTCCTTTAGCCCCCACAGCTAGGCGGAGAAGCCCTTACACAATCACTTCCACCTCTCCCGGTGCGGCGGAGTTGCCGGGTCCTTTGACACCAAAGAGACTTCTTCTTTGGTGAACTTACCTCGAGACAAGCCTTGAATCCGATGGTACTAAGGTGCGAGTTCACCGGAGCAACCGTGTGGAACCCCCTCCACACTCCCTTGAGTCCCCCCTCACAGGATCTTCTCCCTCTCTCAAACTCCACCCTTTCCTCTCTCCCTTTCAAGCTCTCTCTTCAAGTTTCCCCCACAAGAACGAAGCTACAATGGCTGCCAAAGACACTTACAAAGTGTCATGCCAAAGCTTAAATAGAAGCTCTCAAAATGAGCTCATTAATGCAAGTTGCCGACATTATCGTCCAGGACGATAGGCATATCGTCCTGGCCGATCAGTTCAAATTAAGCTCATTAGCCCGGGACGACTTGAGACGATCAGAAGAAAATTGGTTACATCGTCCCGGCCGATCTCACGATCGTCCTGGCCGATTAGTTTAAAACCGATTTCAATCGTCCTGATCATAGCCCTGAATACAAGCTGTCCGATGAAGATCGTCCAGGACATCGTCCTGGCCGATCATTCTATCGTCCCGGACGATGTGATCGTATCAATCAACCATTAATGCTTTCCAAAGATACCAGATCAATTTAGGTATGATTGAGTTAGATCGTCCTGGACGATAATAATATCGTCCGGGCCGATTTCTTAAAACAAAGAATTCCTAAACTGATTATGGCGGCTGATTCTTTCTGAATTGAGATTATCGTCCTGGCCGATACAGGTATCGTCCAGGCCGATCTGATGACGGCTGCCTTAATGAGGATGCCCTAAATAGGGTTTCTGATTTTGGACAGATCGTCCAGGACGATATAAATATCGTCCTGGCCGATATTACCAAAAATAGAAAACTTATAGGGAACAATAGGAGATCTTCTAAATTACAATCCAACTGGTCCCACCAAATACAACAGACTCAAGAAAGGAAAAAGATTACAAACTGACTCAGACCTAGTCTACCCAATCTTGAGCTGATTCCAAATTGCAGTCCGATCGTGGGAACCTGAAACGTTAGCACATAAGGCAATCGTAAAGAAATAAGGAATGTTTGCTAACATCAAAATTATAAACCATAGATCCGCAACATGACCTTCTTGAATGATCTTCTCACAAGAATCTAGAAGGAAGAAAGAAAAGAGTGAAGAAATCCAATTTCACAAGTAGAGATTCTTACCTTAGCAATCTAAGTGAAGCCTTCTTGCTCCAATGGTAGGAATCCTCCTTTGAATGCTCTCTTCCACTCTCCCCTTGGCTATTCTCTCAATAGGCACGAAGATCAAATGACAAAAAGATTGGGTGGCAGTCTAATTTGGAGTATTTATACAAAAGACATGAAAAACCGCCCAAAAACTGCAAGTTTTCAATTCTGTACGCAGTGGATCGTCCCGTACGATCATGGATCGTCCTGGACGATTTTACTTAAACGATCTGAAACGACCCAATTTGTATATGTGTACGAAATGACTTCGTACAGCTGATCGTCCTGTACGAACTAGGTTCGTCCAGTACGAACGGTTATTATAAGGTCGGTTCTAGAAACTGCTGAAAACTGTCCTAAGTCGGTTTATCGTTTGGACGAAAATATGTTCGTCTGGACGAAAATTTTCCAGAGAGCCGATCGTCCTGGATGATTATTTATTTCGTCTGGACGAAAATTTTCCAGAGCGCCCATCGCCGGGGACGATAATTTGGTTTCGTCTGGACGAAAATTTTCCAGAGAGCTGTTCGTCCGGTACGATATTTATTTTCGTCTGGACAAAAATTTTCCAGAGGACTGGTCGCCCAGTACGATGGTAAAATTTGTCTGGACGAAATGTTTACAGAGAACCCATCGTCCGGGACGATATTAAAATTCGTCCTGGACGAATAGGACTTAGAAAAATTTTCTAAAGCAAGTTCCTATTCGTTCCAAGTGCTCTATAGGAGATAACTGACAGATCGTCCAGTACGATAAATATCGTCCTGTACGATCAGTATAGAATTTCATGATCTCCTAATTTGTGTGTGTGAGATTTTATTCACTCAATTACAATCACTCCCTTTCAAAATTAATTAAAGAAAAGACAAACTTCAAATAAACAAAATATCATATGTTGAATTTGATTTGAAGTTTTCGTAGTCTGGAGTCTGATTTTCCTGAAATGTTAGTACACACAAGAGCAAGTGCAAATCTTCTAAATTTGTTAGGAGATAACTATACATCTGAACAATAATGTTTGGAATCATCAAAACTACATAAGTTGCACAAATATAAATCATTCAAATAGCAACTATTCAAACAGAACCAAACTTATAGAAATAAGACATCATTTCATAAGGGATCATGTATCCAAAGGAGATATTGAACTGAATCATATGTCAGCTAAAAATTAATATATAGATATTTTTACAAAACCACTAGCCTTTGATACCTTTATCACATTAAGAACAAGGCTTGGTGTGATTGACCTTAATGCTTAATTAAAATTTTCTACAAACTTGATATGTGTTTTCGTGTGATTTTGTTTTTTTTTTTTAATTTTGGATTTTATTTTTCGTGTGATTTTGAACTATATTCACTTCGAATTTCATGTTTTTGATTAATCATGCAAATCTTTCTAAGTGTTATATTCGTACTTTATGAAATTATTTTTGTGATGTATGAATTCTATGGCATATCGATTGTCGGGTTGGACTGATTGTGTATAGTTTTATTTTTCCAATACATATCATACTATATAATCTCCAGATCATCCCGGACGATATGTTTCTATTCGTATGTACACATGTAGATAGTTATATGGGTAGAGTTAGTTATTATAATTGATCAAACGTATAAACCTAGAGTTTGTATATACGAACCATGTGTCATTCAATGTGGGGGACGGATCAAACCGTCATTAAAACAATCTTAAATAACTGATCGTCCCGGACGTACACCTATTCGTCTCTATGATCGTATGGTCAAAAAGTATGTACAAAAGGGTGCCTCGTAAATTATGTGATTATGAAAAGTTATTTTATTTTTAACGCACTCATTCGTACATACGAAGTTTATTTTCGTACATACGAATCCTTTAATCGTATAGTATAAACTTCTTTTCGTATGCATGAAAGATCATTTTTTTATATTGGAGGGCTTTGGAATTCAATTTAATTCACCTCAATAGCCTTCTTCATTCCTTCAAATCTTTGCAATGGCCAGCTCTAGCAAGAGGGGTAGACTTATTAAGGGTTCGTCTTCTAGAAGTGAAGATGACAATTTTCTATCCAAAGCTAACGGGGATTCTTTTATTAGGTTTGTCTCTTCAAAAATCACTCCTTCTAGAATTCTTCTCCAATAAAATATTAACTTTTAAGTGATTCCTCTTTTTTCTGCCACCCAATTCTCTTTTATCTTGACCCTTATTCACTTCTACAACCAGGACACATTTCACTACTTTCTAGCCAACATGTCCTTTAGCACTGACAAAAGTAGGATTAGATCATATATTCTAAGAAAGCGGGTTGAAATAAAAAAGAAAGATTTAGGAACCTTTTTAAAATTATGGACTCAAAGAGTTGGAGCCCAAACTTTGACCTCTACTTTTGATTTTGACTGGACTGAAATAAATAAAGTGATTAGTGGGATTGAACAAGTGTGTCATTCGCCTAGGGTGTCCACTTTGAATCAAAATGTTAGGATCATACAGTATATTCTTAAAACCTCTATAATTATTAAAGCTGGTGACCGTATTAATATTGCTCCTCTTCTAACCACTGTCACATACTTTATCATGACATGTTAACCTTAGCCTAACTCATTATTGACTATATTCATGGGCTTTCTGAATTAGACATGTTTAATATAAGAAGAAGAAGAAGAATATTGCCTATGGACACCTAGTGACATATATTCTTAAGAAGAAATATAATCTAGTTCATCCTAATCCTCATCTAGAATTGCCCATCTACTTCACTGATGCTTCATTCCGAACACTTTTTGGGAGAGATGATGAAAGTGAGGATTCTGAGGGAGAAGGGGGAGCACTTGCTCCTGCACCTGTTCTTGCTTATGGACTTAATTTTAAGGAGATGGTTCAGTGCTTTGAATGACTTGAGAGTCATTTTCATCAGCACTTTGATCAAATTCAGACTCACCTATAGCAGCAGGATGCACTATACCACCAGGACATGGGCTGTATCCGAAGTAAGTTCGGCTCGGTGAACACCAATATGGCCAGGAAGAGTGGCTATTTTTCCTTCTTCAAATAGCCACCTCCTCCATACCAAGGCCCCTCAAATATATAGATGTATTGCTTGAGTGTTATCTTTGCCAATGTGTAGTGATGTGATGTGATGATCTTTTACTTGTTTTTGATTTTGTATTTTTTTGTACTTTTTTGTGTCAGAATTTTGATGTTATGTTGTGATTTTATTGATATCATCTGAGCGTTCATTGTATCTCATCAATATTTTGAAATCAATAAAATATTTCTTTTTTGTTTAGTTGATTTTTGTTCTTTGTTTGAAATGTTAGTTTATCTATATGATAATTTTGATTTAATTGATCTAAAAAGTGGTATAATTTTAAAAGCAATACAAAAATTAATTTAATTAGGAAATCTAGTTTTTTAAAAATATAAGTTAATTTATAACTCGATCAAGTGAAGTTTATCAATTTCATGTTCTTTTTAGACACACATAATTTTAATATTATTATTGCAATATTGATGTTGTTAAGAGAGTTGCTATTTGCATGTTTTACCTTCTTGCAACTTGTATAGTTTTGATGATTTCAAATATTATTATTTTAAGTATTATATTCTCCTAACAATTTTTGAAAGAATTGTTTTTGCTCTCGTGTGGACTCATTTCAGGAAAATTGAACTCCAGACTAAAAAGACTTCAAATCAATTTCGGCATGAGATAGTTTGTAAATTAAAGTTTGTATTTTTCATTATATTGAGTTTGAGAGAGTATGACTGTAATTAAGTAGCATACTACACACACACACTTAAGGAGATATTTAAAAAATCATACTGATCGTATGGGACAAACTAAGTTTGCAAGGGATGATCAGATTAGTTATCCCCTCATAAGAGCAATGGAACGAGCAGAAGTGAGAAAAGTTTTCTAAGTCCTGATCATACAGATGAATTTCCTTATTTGTCCCTGGATGATGCTCTCTGGATTCTCACTTTGAACTATTTGTCCAGACAAAGTGTACCATTCATCTCTGGATAATGTCATCTGGACACTTGAGTTGCACTAATCATCCAGACAATCCATTCGGTTCGTCCCAATATGAAGTCCTCTGGACACAGTTAAACTAATCATCGAGATGATTCAGCCTCCTCATCTCTGAACAAAGTTCTTTGGACACATGACTTAAACTATTCATCCAGACGAATATTCATGCTCATCCCAAGATGATGTCCTCTGTTCCCTGAACAGTTGGGACCGTCCTATTGTTTCGTCAGAATGAACCTTTGATATAACTGTTTGTCCAAGGATGAACATATTTTATACGGGACGATGATCGGGTATGAAGTCAGTTTGTACCAATATACAATGGGTTCATAAGCAAATTATTTAATATTATTCATATGGGACAATCTAACGATCGGCTAGGATGATAGACTATGTACAGACTTAAAAGTTAGCAGTTTATGGACAGTTTTTCATGTCTTTCCTATATAAAGTCCACTTAAAACTATCTTGTAATCTTTTAGCCTATTGATCTTCGTGTCAACTGAAGAGAGAGTGAAGGAGAGAGTGTGAAAGAGTGTTTGAAGGAGGATTCTTACTACTGGAGCGTGAAGGATTCACTTGGTACTCAAAGGTAAGAATCTCCACTTGTGATTTGTGATTACTTCACTCTTTTCTCTTGTCCTTATAGATTTGTTGTGAGAAGATCTATCAAGGAGATCCAGTTCTCTGCCGACACTTAGAGAGTATGAACAATCAAAGGATTCTCTGCCTACACTTGGAGAGTATAAATAGCCGAAGGGTTTTTTACCTACACTAGGAGAGTGTGAAAGGATGAAGGGTTCTCTACCTACACTAGAAGAGTGTGAAAGGATGGACGGTTCTCTACAAACACATGGAGAGAGTAAAAGAACAACGGTTCTCTGCCACACCAGGTAGTGGTGGAAAAGAGTTTTGTAAAGGCTTCTCCGCTTTGATGTCGGTGGAAAAGGAGAGTCACTAGTGGTATTAGCACAATACTCTGAGGGTGCCTCTAGGGAGAGGATGTAGGTCATGTTTGAGCTAACCACTATAAATCTTGTGTCTTTTTATTTTCCACTACTTTTTTTTAACGTTTTAATTTGTGGCTATAAAACCTTTTCTACAAAATTCACTAAAGTTATTCTCAGCTTAAAATTCAAAAAGAGGCAAAATTTTTTAATTACCAATTCACTCCCTCTTGGTTAGCCGCTGGGACATAAGCTTAGGTCTAACAACCTAATTCATATTAAACAAGTTTCAACAAGTGGTATCAGAGCTTTATTTCAAAATCATAAGTTTAAACTACTTTTTTATTAACATAAATGGCTATATTTTGAAACTGAAATACACCTGAGGGTATAACTAGACCTTCATTGTTCGACAATATTCCTTTTGATTTTTGGAAAACATGTAAGTCTATATTTTTACAGTCACTTGATTACCATATATGGATATTAGTTTAGGAAGGGTATACAAAACTAACTAGACTAGTTGACGGAGTTAGGGTTGAAACACCTTTTGTGGATTGGATAGTAGAAGAACGTGACTTAGCATAACTAAACGTCAAATGCTTGAATAGTTTCTTTTGTTCTCTTAAATCAGAAGATTACATGCGGGTTTCTAATTGCAAGAGTGCAAAGGATATATGGGATAGACTTTTTATAACTTATGAGGGTACTAATGAGGTTAAGCAATCTAGACTTAATATCTTGTTGCATGATTATTTATTATTACGTATGAAACCAAATGAATCCATTTTCGATATGTACACAAGATTCATACTAATAGTCACCTCTTTACACGCATTTAGTAGGAAACTAATGATTGCTAAAATGGTTAATAAGATACTTTATTATTTACCTACTGCTTATGATACTAAAGTTACTACAACTACAGAGTCTAAAGATCTAAATATTTACTCTATTGACAATTTTCTTGGATCGCTAATTGCTTACGAGCAAGGAGTTAGCCAAAGAAAGATTGATGCAGGTAAACCATGAAGGGAAAAGAATATAACACTGAAAGTGGTGGAGTCAGAGAGTGAACACTCATAATTGGAGGATGAAGATGACATCACACTAATGACAAGACAATTCAGAAGCTTTCCGAAGAGGAAGCAAAAGAGACGCCAATAATGGAATTGAGGTAAATTTAATAGAAATGTCAAGCTTTCAAATGATGTTATTTGCTATGAAAACAGCAAACCTGGACATATTAAGATAGACCACCCAAAACTCAAAGCCACTCCTAGTAAGGAGAAGGTAGAGGAGAAACCAATATTGAAGAAGGGAAAGAGGAAATTTTAAAGAGCTTTCTGGGTGGACTTTGCTTCAGACTCATCAGAGACGGAAAAGGAAGAGGAAGTCACTAATCTATGCTTAATGGCCGATAACCTTGTTCAGTCAGATCAAGAAGAGGTATGTGACTTGACTTACAATGAACTTTTTAAAGTTTATGAACACATACATGATGCATATAGAAAATTAAAGAAAATGCATACCAGTCTGAGCTTCAAATTTCAGGAATTACAAAAGAAACATGAAGTCCTTAGGAAAGATCATGCTTTAATTGATGGCAACCACATAAAATTACTTGATGAGTTTGATGACTTGAATAAAAATCATAAAATGTTAAAAACATCCTTTGCAGAACTTCAAATTGAAATTGAGAAAAATAAGGATGAATCAAAGAGCAAAATATATCGAATCAATTATTCAAAATAAATTTTGGAAGATATGAATTCATTATACAAATTGAAGATAAAATCTCTTGAGGATAATAGGATACCCCCTAAACTTGAAGATTTCACTAATCCTATTTTGTATCCTAAATTTATGCAATCTCTTAATAGATAGATGAATAGTAGAAGGCTTAGAATCCATTTTCAAAAGTCAAATGTAATAATTGTGGATTGATTGGATATATAGCTCACATATGTACTTTGAAGAACAAAACTTAGTTGGTGTAAAAACCTAAGATGTATAAACCTAGACATATCACACATGCATCTATTTATAAATTGTCAAAAGGAGGACCCAAACTTATTTGGGTTCCCAGGTCTAACGGTTGATAATTTTGTAGGGTCGGTCTCACACAAGACCTTGTGAGAGAATATGGTATATGGCAGTGGATACACAAAGCATATGACTAGAGATACTGCATAATTCATATCACTAGAAGCTAGGAGTGGAGACAAGGTTACACTTGGAGATAACACCACAAGGAACGTGGTTGGGTCAGTTATGATTGGAAATCTTAAGAATTTTTTTATTAAAAATATGTTATTGGTATAAGGCTTAAAGCATAATTTATTGAGTATAAGTCAGCTATGCGATAAGGGATACTGTGTAAAAAATTTTCCTACTAGCTGCGTATTAAGCTTAAATGGAAATGCAGTTCTCAATGGAATAAGGGTAAATAACATGTATATGCTAGACTTGAATTGCATTAAAACTCCTACTACTTTTTGTTTAAAAATTATTTTGATGAGTAATGGCTTTGGCATAGAAGACTTTGTCACTCTAGCATGAAAAACCTTAGGAGGATTACCCAAAAGAACCTAGTGAGAGGTATACCAAAACTAGACTTTACTAAGGACCACCTTTGTGATGCATGTCAATTAGAAAAATAGGTGAAGTCCTCTTTTCAGTCAAATAAGGATCTTAGAACCCGTAAACCATTGGAGATTTTGCAAATGGATCTTTTTGGACCGGTTGGAACTGTAAGTCTAGGAGGGAAGGTATACAAATTTGTGATTGTGGATGATTACTCTAGATTCATATGAGTTAGATTTCTATTTTATAAGAATGAATTATCTAAGAAATTTAGAAACTTTTCAACTTGGATTCAAAGAAAGCTAGGATGTGAAATTATGACTATTCCAAGTGATCATGGAGGAAAATTTGGGAATAAAAAATTTGAGAATTTTTATAAGGAGAAAGTAATTAATCACAAATTTTTAAACCTAGAACCCCTCAGCATAATGGGGTAGTCGAAAGCAAAAATAGAATATTAATAGAAGACGCTCGAGCCATGTTGGTAGAATACTCACTTCCTAAATATTTTTGGGTTGAGGCAGTTAGCATTGCTTGTTATGTTCTGAATAGAGTGAATGTGAGATCAAAATTAAATAAAATTTTCTATGAGTTGCTAAAAGGAAGAACACCTAATTTGTCATATTTGCATGTTTTTGGATGTAAGGTGTTTATTCATAATAATGGAAAATCTGCCTTAGAAAAATTTGATCTAAAATCAGATGAAGGAATTTTTATAGGATACTCAAGAGTTGGAAAATCTTATAGAGTATTCCATAAAAAAACTTTAGTAATTGAGGAGAACACACATGTTGTATTTGATGAATCTGAAATTTTAGAAGAGCCAAATATTGTAGAAGATGAGATTGAGATTAACTCCCAAAAGATTGATAAAATTAATTTGGAAGAAAATTTGGAGATAGAAAACCCTTTGACTAGAGATTTGAGATTTTCTAAAAACCACCTAAAGGAATAGATTATAGGAGAACCTAGTGAGGGTGTAAGGACTAGGTGTAAACTAAAAAAATAAGTCAATCATTCAGCCTTTATTTCAACCATAGAACTCATAAATTTTGATCAAGCGCTTTCAAATGAATTTTAGATTTTGGCTATGCAAGAAGAGTTAAATCAATTTGTATGAAATAAAATTTGGGAATTAACTGCAAGGCCAAATCATCAAAATGTAGTTTGAACTAAGTGGGTATTCAAAAATAAAATGAATGACGGAGTAGTCATTAGAAATAAGGGTAGATTAGTAGTTAAGGGGTATAATCAGATTGAAGGGATTGATTTTGAGGAGACTTTTGCCCTTGTAGCTAGACTTGAAGAAATTAGGATTTTGTTAGCCTTTGCCTATTTTAGAGGATTTAAATTGTACCAAATAGATGTAAAAAGTGCCTTTTTAAATGGGGTAATTCAAGAGGATGTTTTTGTAGAATAACCTCCAGGTTTTGAAAATTTTAAATGTTAAGAGAGTTGCTATTTGCATGTTTTACATTCTTGCAACTTGTATAGTTTTGATGATTTCAAATATTATTATTTTATGTGTAGTTATCTCCTAACATTTTTTTTTGAAAGATTTGTTTTTGCTCTTGTGTGTACTAATATTTCAGGAAATTCGAACTCCAAATTACAAAGACTTCAAATCAAATTCAACATACAATCCTTTGAAAATTAAAGCTTTAAAATGTTCTTTGAATTGGGAGGGAGTGATTGTAATTACATAAATAAAAGCACACACACACACTTAAGGAGATCTTACATAATATGTACTGATCGTACGGGATGAACCTAGTTCGTGCAGGACAATCAGGTCAGTTATCTCCTCATAAGAGAAATAGAACAAACAGGAATTGGAAGAAATTTTTCTAAGTCCTGATCGTCTAGGATGAAATTATTTTTTTCCTAGGATGAGTTAGGCTCTGTAAAAATTTTGTTCAGATGAAATCTATAATCGTGCCAGGATGAGTTGGCCTCTGTAAAAATATCGTCTAGACGAAATCCAAATCATCCCAGGATGATTTCTTCTATATAAAAATTTTGTACATACGAAACTTATAATCGTACCAGGACGAGTTTCCTTCTGTAAAAATTTTGTCTGGACAAAGTGAATCAACACTTCACTTTTGGACGTCGTTCTGCACTTTTTGGGAACCGACCTATGGAATAACTGATCGTCCAGACAAACCTAGTACGTACGGAATGATGATCGTGTATAAACACAGTTCATACAAATATTCATTATGATCATTTCCAACACTTTAAGTAAAATCGTCCAGGACAATCCATGATCGTACGGGACGATCCATTTCGTGTTAACTTGAATATTTTGCAGTTTTGGACAATTTTTCTTGTCTCGCCTATATAAGGTCCAATTTTTACTATCACCTAATCTTTTTGCTTATTGATCTTCATGCCTATTGAAAGAAGAGTCAAGGAGAGAGTGTGAGAGAGCATTCAAAGGAGGATTCCTACCACTAGAGCATGAAGGCTTCACTTGGTGTTCAAAGGTAAGAATCTCTACTTATGATTTGGGATTACTTCACACTTTTCTTTTTTCCTTCTAGATTTCTTAAGAGGAGATATGTCAAGGAGATCCAGTTTTCTACTGATACTTGGAGAGTGTAAACAGACAGAGGGTTCTCTACCCACACTAAGAGAGTGTGAACAGCCGAAGGGTTCTCTGCCCACACTAGGAGAGTGTGAATAGTCAAAGGGTTCTCTGCCCATACTAGAAGAGTGTGAAAGGACAAAGGGTTCTGTGCCCATACTAGGATAGTGTGAAAGGATGGACTGTTCTCTGCCAACACTGGGGATAGTACAAAAGGATGACAGTTCTCTGATGCATCGAGTAGTGGTGGAAAGAGTGTTTGTAAAGGCTTCTTTGCCTTGTTGTGGGTGCAAAAGGAGAGACACTATTGGTATTAGTGCAATACTCATAGGGTTCCTCCGTGGAGTGGCTGTAGCTCTAGTTTAGACCGAACCACTATAAATCTTGTGACTTTTATTTTTTACTGCTTTTATTTTTTGCATTTTGTTTTGTTCTAAAAATTATGGTTGAAAAATGTTTTCTAAAAGTTCATCAAAGTTTATTTTCAGTTCAACATACTCAAGAGGGATAATTTTTTAAAATACCAATTCACCCCCCCCCCCCCTCTTAGATAGGCTTGGGACATAAGCTTAGGTTTAACAACCTAATTCATAGTGAATGAGTTTCAACACTAAACATCCAAATCATGTTTTCAAATTAAAAAAGGCATTATATGGATTGAAATAGGCATCTAGGGCTTGGTATGAGAGATTGAGCACCTTCCTACTTGAAAGATCATTTGAAAAATGAAGTGTGGATACAACTCTCTTTTTGAAGAAATTTGGAAATGATATACTCATTGTACAAAATTATGTTGATGATATCATCTTTGGATCTTTAAATAAAAATCTTTGTGATGATTTTTCTAAAATAATGAGTAGTGAATTTGATATGATTCTAATGGGAGATTTAAGTTACTTTCTAGGCTTTAGTATTAAGCAAATTGAGGAGCTAGTGTACATTTTTTTAGACAGTCAAAGTATGTTAAGGACATTTTAAAAAAGTATAAAATGAATAATGCTAAACTTGTTAGTACATCTATGAGTTTCTTAGTTCTGTTGGATAAGAACTTCAAGGGAAAATCTGTTGATTAAAAGAAATTTAGAGGGATAATTGGATCTTTGCTTTACATGATAGCTAGTCGGCCCGATATCATGTTTAGTATTTATTTATGTGCTAGATTTCAATTAGATCCAAAATAATCACATTTGACAACAATAAAAAGAATTTTAAGATATCTGTTAGGAACTAAGAACTTAGGAATTTGGTATCCTAAGTTTAGCTCTTCATTTGAAATAATTGGTTATTCAGATTCTGACTTTACAGGTTATAGGGTTGATCGAAAGAGCACTTCTGGAATATGTCAGTTTATTAGAAATTATTTAGTCTCTTGGTCCAGTAGAAAACTAAATTCAATAGCCCTATCTACTGCTGAAGCTGAATACATTGCATTAGGAAGTTGAGTGGCACAACTACTTTAGTTGAAACAACAGTTGATTGATTTAGGATTAACTATAGGCACTATTCCCATTTATTGTGATAACACTAGTGCTATTTGCATTTCTAAAAATCCTATTCAATATTTAAGAACCAAACATATAGACAACAGACATCATTTCATAAGGGATCATGTATCCAAAGAAGAAATTGAACTCATTCATATTTCTACAGAAAATCAATTTGTAGATATTTTTACAAAACCACTAGCCTTTGATACCTTCAGTACATTAAGAATAAGGCTTGGTGTGATCGATTTGAATGCTTAATTAAAATGATTCCGTAACATTGATGTGCTTTTTTCTAGTTAGTGTTTTTGTTTGTATTTGTGATTTTGTGATTTTATGTGTTATTCTATCATTTTTTTATTGTGTTTGTGTTTTATTCTTAAAAAATTCTCACATCTAGAATTTTTTATTGCATGTTTAAACAATTAAGTGAAAATCATCCGGGACGAAATTCATTTCGTACGAGATAAATTGTGTAGTGTATTAACTGTCAGATTTAAACAGTTTGCATATAGTTTTTTAGTTTTTATTTTTCTATTCATCTGTACGATCTTCATGATTGTTCGGACGATCTATTAAATGTTTTGTACGAATGTTGACAGTTAAATGGATAAGGTGTGTTTTATTATGCATGAATGGTACATACGAACCTATGGTTCATACAGATGAATGCTTGGCATTTCGATGTGGGGGACGGTTTAAACTGCCATTAAAATGATATTTAATGTCTGATCATCCAGAATGAACACCTGTTTGTCTGTACGATCATTTGGTCAAAATTTTATATGAAAGGACGCATCATTACTTGTGTGAATATGAAAAGCTATTTCATTTTTGGACTCATTCGTTCATCCATACAAAATTTTGTTAGTACAGAAGAACTCAAGTTTGTACGGGATGAAATTAATTTCATCTGTATGAAAACTCATTTTTTTTTAAATTGAAGGCTTTTGAACTCACATGTCATCACTTTAAACATCCCTTTTAAACCTATATTCAACTAGATCTTCTCCATGGCTAGCTCTAGCAAAAGACAAAAGGTACTGGCTATAGAACCACCGAAAAACTCTAATAAAAACTTCCTGTCCAAGGCCAATGAGGAGTCCTTCCATAGGTTTGCTTCAGCCAAAATAACTCCATCTAGAGTCCTTCTACAAGAGCAAATCAATTTTAAGGTAATGAATCTGTTTTCTTCCACTCAATTTGGCCTCATTCTCACTCTTGTCCACTTCTATAATAAGGAGACCTTTCACTACTTTCTTGCGAACGTGTCCTTTAACTCTGATCATTCTGTGATTATATCCTATGTATTTAAGAAGAAAATAGCAATTACTAAAGAGGATATGAGAATCTTTTTAAACTTAAGAACTCAAGGGATTAGAGCCCATACCTTGACCACTACTTCTAATTATGATTGGTCAGAAATAAATAATGTCCTTAGAAGAATTAGAGTAGTAAGTCATTTGCCAAAGGTAGCCACTCTAAATTAGAATGCCCGAATCATCCAGCATGTTCTTCGTACCTCTATTATACCTAAAGCTGGTGATCGAGTTAACATTACTCCACTTCTTTCTACTGTGACTTATCAAATAATGACTAGCCAACCTATAGATGAAGCCCAACTACTCATTGACTACATTTATGGACTATATGAGATTTGTCATGTCGCCCATAAGAGAAAGAAAAATATAGCCTTAAGACATCTTGTTGCCTACATTTTGGAAAAGAAGTATGATCTAGTTCATTCAAATCATGATTTAGAGGAGCCTCTCTACTACAAGGATGGATCTTTGAGAGCAATCTTCAATAAAGATGAACCTCATGCACAACATGTTATTAGTGACTCAGAGGAGGAACCTGCACCTGCACCTACTGTTGAACCAAATTATCAAGATTTGGTTCACATATTTGATCATTTAGAGACTCATTTTGATCAAAGATTTGATCAAATTGAAACTCACTTACAACAATAGGATGCACATTACAATCAGGAGATGGGATATATGCGAGAGTAGATAAATGATAAAAGTTCCAATATGTTTATGATAAGCAGTTATTTTAATTGTTTCAGTGCTCTACAGATCAGGGCCCCTCACAGTGATTCATGTACTTCCTTATGATCTTCTTTAGTTTATGTACTTGTGATGAGATTGATTGTGATGTGATGTGTTTTAGTTATGTGTTAGCATTTGTGTATTATGTTTTTAGTTTAAATTGTAAGTGTATTGATATCATTTCTAGTTATGGTTTGCAACTTAAAAAAGAGGCACAAAATAAGCTCACAAATAAAAAGATGCACAAAAAAGTACCACAAATATTGAAAAGATGCGCAAAGCACTACAAGTTATATTTTGTTAAGATTCTTTCCTTAGTCTTTCAATCTTTTAATTCAAATTGATCCTCTTCACTATTTTATTTTGTATTGAAATTTGAAATATATAAATTTTATATTCATCATTTATGCAATGATATTCTTTATCTCAATATCTAAATTGACTCATGTTTTTGATAAATCTTCTTTACTATTGATGTTATATCTCTTCTTAAATCCTATGAATCATTCTATTTGCCTAATGATGTGATTTTATTTGTAAAATTTATTTCAATCACTTTCAAAGATCTCTTATAAAATGATTCTCATATGACTTCTCACATTTTTATTCTTTTTCTTCTTCTCTTTTTGTTTTTTTGTAAAAAAGGGGGAGAAAATATAATTTGTTCATATGTTTTTTGTATTTTCTTGTTTCATATCATTATTTGTTCGTATTTTGTTTGTATTTTTTATTTCGTATCGTATCTGTTTGTATTTAAAAAAAAACAAAAAAAGATATAAAATTGTCGTGCAATGACTCCTTATTTCACATGTTTATAAATTCAGGGGGAGTTCAGGAGATTCTTAGAATTTGAAAATTATACAAACAATAATTATTTTGCCATCATCAAAAAGTGTGAGATTGTTAAGAGAGTTGCTATTTTCATGTTTTACCTTCTTACAACTTGTATAGTTTTGATGATTCCAAATATTATTGTTTTAAGTATTATATTCTCCTAACACTTTTTGGAAGAATTATTTTTGCTCTTGTGTAGACTAACATTTCAAGAAAATCAAACTCTAGACTAAAGAAGACTTCAAATCAATTTTAGCATGAGATAGTTTGTAAAATGAAGTTTGTATTTTTCATTGTATTGAGTTTGAGAGAATATGATTGTAATTGAGTAGCTTAGCACACACACACTTAAGGAGATATTTAAAAAAATCATTATGATCGTACGCGATGATCAGGTCAGTTATCCCCTTGGAAGAGCAATGGAACGAGCAGGAAGTGAATTTTTTTTTCTAAGTCCTGATAGTCCAAATGAATTCCCTATTCATCCCTAGACAATGCTCTCTAGATTCTCACTTTGAACTATTCGTCCAGACGAAGTGTATCGTTCGTCCGTGGATGACATCCTTTGGATGCTTGAGTTGCACAAATCATCTAAATGATCGATCTGATTCATCCCAAGCGAAGTCCTCTGGACAAAGTTAAATTAATCTTCAAGATGATTCAACCTGCTTGTCTCTGGATGTAGTTCTCTAAATACATGACTTGAACTATTCGTCCAGACAAATATTCATGTTCGTCCCAGAATGATGTCCTCTATTCCTTAAATGTTTGGGACCATCCTGAAGTTTTGTCATAATGAACCCTTGATATAATTGTTCATCCCAAGATGAAAATATTTCATACGGGATGATGATCGGGTACGAAGTTAATTCATACCAATATACAATAGTTTTGTATGCAACTGATTTAACACTATTCGTATAGGACGATCTGACGATCATCTAGGACGATCGACTGTGTACACACTTGAAAGTCAGTAGTTTTTGTCAATTTTTTGTGTCTTTCCTATATAAAGTCCACTTAAAAAGTCCTTGTAATCTTTTTGCCTACTGATATTCGTGTCAACTGAAGAGAGGGTGAAGGAGAGAGTGTGAAGGAGTGTTTGAAGGAGGATTCTTACTACTGGAGCATGAAGGATTCCCTCGCTACTCAAAGGTAAGAATCTCCACTTATGATTTGTGATTACTTTGCTCTTTTCTCTCATCCTTCTAAATTTCTTGTGAAAAGATCTGTCATGGAGATCCGGTTCTCTAACACTTGGAGAGTGTGAACAGCCAAAGAGTTCTCTGCCTACACTTGGAGAGTGTAAACAGATGAAGGGTTCTCTTCCTATACTGGGAGAGTGTAAAAGGATAAAGTATTCTCTGCCTACACTAGGAGAGTGTGAAAGGATGGATGATTCTCTGCTAACACTTGGAGAGTGTAAAAGGACGACAATTCTCTGCCGCACCGGGTAGTGGCGGAAGAGAGTTATGTAAATACTTCTCCACCTTGTTGTGGGTGCAAAAGGAGAGTCACTAGTGGTATTAGTGCAATACTCGGAGGGTGCCTCCGGGGAGTGGATGTAGGTCGTGTTTGATCGAACCACTATAAATCTTGTGTCTTTTTATTTTTCCCTGCTCTTATTTTTAACTTTTTAATTTGTGGTTGAAAATGTTTTCTACAAAATTCACGAAAGTTATTCTCGATTTTAAATTCAGAAAGAGAGAATTTTTAATTACCAATTCAACCCCCCTCTTGGTTAGCCATTGGGACATAAGCTTAAGTCTAATAACCTAATTCATATTGAACAAGTTTCAACATATGTCTTATTATTTTTTAATTCTCTTTTCAATATTAGTATCTTTTTTACTTAGGCAAGTTTGAGCTTTTAGATTATTGATTTTGGAAAGATCAATTAAAAAAATGGAGAAATGTTTAAATGTACAAAAATTGAAAGAATGCGCAATGATTTGCAAATTGAAAAGAAGCACAAAATTAGCTCAAATACAAAAAGATGCACAAAATGTGCCACAAATATTGAAAAGATACACAATGTCGCTAAATAAGAATATTGATAATATTCTTTTTTCTATCTTTAATCTTCAATTCCAAATCAATCTAATATTATATTATATTTTGTATTGGAAATTATCTTAAATTAATCTTTATTTCATCACCTTTACAATATTTTCTCTTATCCAATTGTCTAGACTGTTTCATGACCTTGATATATTTATCTTGTCTATGTTAAATCCAAATTTAAATGTTATGAATATTTATTTTTCTCCAATGAACATAAATTTTGTTATTTCAATTATAAATCAATCTCTTTTAGGATCAATTATAAAAGATTTCTCATATATCTTCTTACATTTCTTTTATTTTTCTTCTTCTCTTTTTGTTGTTGTCAAAAAAGGGGAGAAATATTATTTGCATTTGAGTGTTTTTATTTGCATTTGATTGCTTCTTGTCCTGTTGTATTCTTTATTTGTAGGTGTTTTGTATTTTGTTTTTGTTTCTCGCTTTGTGTGTTGTTTGTTTGTTTTTTAAAAGTTAAAAATTAAAACAATTGAATTATTCTTAATAGAAATTCTCTTATATTCACATGCTTATTTATTTACGGGAAGTTAATAAGAAATTTAGTATTGTTAATTTTATTTAAACAAAAATTATTTTGCCATCATTAAAAAGTGGGAGATTATTGAGATAGTTGCTATGTATGTTTGATATTCTTACAACCTGTATGTTTTTAATGAGTCCAAATATTATTAATTTGATTATTATTTCTCCTGAATTATTTTGGAAGAATTGTTTTTTCTATTATATGTACTAACATTTCAGGGAAATGATACTCCAGATCGTTGAAGACTTTAAATTAAGAATAGTTTAGAGTTTATTATAATCAAAGTCTGTATTTTTCATTTTATTGAGTCTGAGAGTGTGATTATAATTGAATAACTGGGCACACACACACACATTGGGGGAGAGTTTTAAAATTTATGTTTTTAAACTTATCGTAATGAAGGCGATCACTTCGTACGGGATGATTTGGCCAGTTATTTTCTCCAACGAGCAGTTCAACAAACATATAAGAGAACATTTTTTTTCTAAGTATGAATCATACAGATGATATTTAATTTCATCCTAGGATAAACGTCTCTATTTTGTCCTAGGATGAAAATTGTACGGACGATATTTAATTTTATCCTATGACGAACATCTTTATTCTATCCTCGGACGAAGATCGTATGGATGATATTTAATTTCATCCCAGGACAAATGTCTCTATTTTGTCCTCAGAGGATGATTCTTAATTTCATCTCAGGATGAACATCTCTATTCTATCCTTGAAAGAAGATCGTACATATGATATTTAATTTTGCCTTAGGATGAACGCCTCTATTTTGTCCTCAGTCAAAGATCATACGGACGATATTTAATTTCTTACAGAGACGAATGCCTCTGTTTCTATTCTCGTTTATTTCATCCTGACTTTTTGTACATATGAATATTAAAAAAAATTTGTTCATACTAGACGAACATATTTTGTACAGGATGAAGATCAGGTACGAATAGATTTCATACCAATTCATAATGGATTCATACGCAACAGTTTTTGAACTATCTGTACGTATGAATGTATGATCGAATTGTACGATCGTGTACATTCAAAATTGAAAACTTCAAGTTTTTGGATAGTTTTTTATGTCTTTTATATAAATGGTCAACTAAAACTAACTTCAAAAAATATTGTCGAAGTGAATTTTCAAGGGCAATTGAAGGAGAGAGTGTGAGAGAGTGTTTGAGAGAGATTTCTTATAAGTGGAGTGGAAAGGGTTCACATGGTAACTCAAAGGTAAGGATATCCTTATAATTATGGTTATCACTCTTCCTCTTATGTTTCTAAATTACTCGTGAGAAGATCTTTGAATAAGATCTGATTCTCTGCAGACACTTGGGAAGTCTGAAAGAATAATGGTTCTCTGCCAACACTTATTAAGTGTGAAAGGATAAAGGTTCTCTGCCTATACTTGGAGGGTATGAATAGCCGAAGGTTCTCTTCCTACACTTGGAGGGTGTAAAAGGATGATGATTCCCTGCTGAACAGGAGATTGGTGAAAGAGAGTTTTGTAAAGGCTTTTTCGTCTTGTTGTGGGGGCAAAAGGGTAGTCACTTTGGTAATAGTGCAATACCTAATGTGGGAGGCTTCAGGGAGTGGATATAAGTCGTATTTGAATAAACCAGGAGACAAACATCTCTATTTTTTCCTCGGATAAATATTGTATGGACAATATTTAATTTTATCCTAAGACAAACATCACTATTCTATCCTCGGATAAAGATCGTATGGATGATATTTAATTTCATCCCATGACAAACGTCTCTATTTTTTCCTCAGAAAATGATGCTTAATTTCATCTCAGGATGAACATCTCTATTCGGTCCTCGAAAGAAGATCGTACGGATGATATTTAATTTCACCTAAGGACGAACGCCTCTATTTTGTCCTCAGTCAAAGATCATACGGACGATATTTAATTTCTTACCGGGATGAACGCCTCTGCTTCTATTCTCATTTATTTCATCCCGACTTTTCATATAGATGAACTTTAAAAAAAAATTATTCAAACTAGACAAACAAATTTTGTACGGGATGATGATCGGGTATGAATAGATTTCGTACCGATTCATAATGGGTTCGTTTATTACAATATTTAAACTATTTGTACATATGAATATATGATCGTATTGTATGATAGTGTACATTCAAAATTGAAAACTTCAAGTTTTTTGATATTTTTTGTGTCTTTTATATAAAAGGTCGACTAAAACTAACTTCAAAAAGTATTGTCGACATGAATTTTCAAGAGCAATTAAAGGAGAGAGTGTGAGAGAGTGTTTGAGAGAAATTTCATACAAGTGGAGTGGGAAGGGTTCACAAGGTTACTCAAAGGTAAGGATCTCCTTATAATTGTGGTTATCACTCTTCCTCCTATCTTTCTAGATTGCTAGTGAGAAGATCTTCGGATAAGATCCAATTCTCTGTCGACACTTGGGAAGTCTGAAAGGATAATGATTCTCTACCAACACTTGGTAAGTGTCTACCTACACTTAGAGGGTGTGAATAGTCGAAGGTTCTCTACATACACTTGGAGGGTGTAAAAGGATGACAGTTCTCTGTCGAATAGGGGATTAAAGGCTTCTTCTCCTTGCTATGGGGTCAAAAGGGGATTCATATTCGTAATAGTGCAATACCTAAAGTGGGAGGCTTCAGGGAGTAGATGTAGGTCGTGTTTGACTGAACCACTATAAACCATTGTGTCTTTTATTTCTGCTGCTTACCTTCTTACTTGCTTACTTACTGCAATTTTAATTTTGTGGTTGAAAATTTTTCTTTTAAATAATTTAAAATAAATTGCTACAAATCATAATCTGGTTTCAAAATTTTAAAATCAAAGAAGTAATTTTTAAAATTACAAATACACCCCCCTCTTGGTTATCCTTGGGACATTAGCTTAGGTTTAACAACCTATTCTAGATTCACCAATAATCAATAGAATCAAATGTTTGGGAACCTTCTAGTCCATAGTCCCATTAGTGTGGAATCTCTTAATGTGAATATGGGTGAACCTTATGCTTGTGAAGATGGCATAGAAACCATTCCTTTTGATAAATCCTATAGGGAATTAAAGAACATGATAGATGATAACAATGAACTTGAAATTAGAGAAGCTATAGTTGGGCCTACTTTAACTATTTTTGTAATTCCCTTGGTGGGATGGAATAATGACGAGGCCTTTAAATAGGCTAAATGGGCTCTTATTATGATCATAGAAATGAAGTTTTTAATAAGTTTGATGAAGAAGTGACCTCACTGAACCTCAGTAATATTATTTTATTGCCTCAAGACCAATGTTTTATTAACCAAACAAATAGGGAGAATGTTAGAATTATTAATGATCTATTAAAGAATAATGGCTATGTTATTTTGTCTCTTAGTTTAAAGGATGAAATTATGTAGGAGGGGAAATTGTTTTACAAGACACTAATAATTGTCTGGATTTTGTAGACGGTAAATATAGTTTTCTAAGTCATCTAATACACAGAATGTCAAGAGTAAAGAGGAGGGATTTATGAAAGTTTCCTAAAAGAAAAACAAGTATTCTAAGAATTTTGTAGGTTCCACACGTAAGATCACACAGGCTTTAATTGTCTCTTCTTTCTCCTATGGTTAAAGCTCCTATTTGGAACATGAGGGTGGTGGGGAATCTTTATCTAAATATAGAGCAAGGAATTTATGCAGGGTTTAAAATATTAAATTTCTTGTTCTAACTGAGCATTTAATCTCTTCGTCTAACCATGATTCAATTTGAATTAAACTTGTTTGACTTGGCTTTTGGCAACTACATCAATAATATTTGTATTTTCTTGAAGCATTTATGCTTCTTTTGTTTATGCCCTTATTCTAGATTTGAAAGGAGATCACTTTGGAGACACCATTTTTATTTTTCTTCTCTTTTTAATTCTTTTTGGTTGGTGGGGATGATTTTAATACTATTGCTAATGCCGATGAAAGGATTGGGGGTAAACACTATAATTTTGAAGCCTTGGTAGATTTTAATGATATGATTTTAAATTGTAATTTACATTATAATAGTTTTTCTAGGAATGCTTTTACTTGGAATAAGACTATAATGTGGCAAAGACTTGATTGTATCATTTTTAATGATTCTTGGATTTTTTCTTATTAGATGGCTCATATTAAACACATAACCAGAATTTATATAATCATTCTCTTTTACTCTTAAGTATTTCCTTTCGAAATGGTAACACTTATCAATCATTTATATTTCAAAATATGTGGCTCCTCGATGATATTTTTTCAATATTTTATAGAGTAATTGGAATGCTTCTATTTTTTTCATTTGATAATGTTGGGGGTATGGCTAGATTGTTGTTTAAACTTAAGAGGCTTAAGAAAAAATTTGCTTGGTGGAATAAATGCTTTTTTATGAAAAAAAATTCTCTAGCATTTTGCAAGCTGAGAACTTAATTGATATTTCTTATAATACTTACATGAATGATTCATCTTGAAACAATTTAGTTCCACTCAACGAAGCTAAGACCAACTTGTTTAAACTACAAGAAAAATAAGAAGCTTTCTACAAACAAAAGGCTTCTTCTAAATTTCTCATAATGGGGATATAAATACTAATTTTTTTTAAAATATTGCAAATCTCTATAAGGTGGTTAGTCATATTTAACAAAATTATTTCTCTTGATGTTTCTTTTATTAATGATTCCTATTTGATCTATGACTATGGCACTAAGCATTTCAAAATAAAATTTCAATAAATATTTTTTTCAAAACTTGAATCTTGTTTTCTCTTTTATTTCTACTGTTTTTTTTTAGGAGGATAATTTGTTCCATACTAAGGTGCCTTGTGAAGATGAAATTTTGTTGACTACTAAAAGTATGAACCCCGACTCTGTTGTGGGTCCTGATGGGTTTACTATTAAATTCTTTCAAATGTTTTGGTCCATTATTAAATGTGATTTAGTGACACTTTTGTGGATTTATTATTAGGTAATCCTTACCCCAAGTTTTACACTTCAACTTCAATTTCTTTATTACCTAAGCATAATGTAATTAACTTTTGGAAAGATTTCTGGCCTATTAATTTGTATTCTTTATTTGATTTCTGGCCAATCAATATTTTACAGTATGATCAGATATTATTAATTAAACCATGATTTGAATTATATGTTATGGGAGTTAAATTTATTAAGATTTTAAATTTGTGTACAATGCAAATCACATCATAAAGTATGATTACATCAAAATTAAAATTTAAAATATTTTATTTAAATTATTTGGGTTTTTAGAATGTAACCAATTATACAATTCAATCATATAATATGATTAGTTTGTAAAAATTAATTTTTTAATTAACTATTAAACCCATTCTCATTATATTGATCAAATAATATATTTATAAGTCATAGAATACAAATAATTTAAAAACTTTTAGCTTTAAATCTTTCTCACTCCACCTATGTGTGTTTACACAGTCACCCAATTACATACCATATTATGTGCCCAGACTTATGAAATTAAAAAAAATTAAAAGTACATCCTCTTTTACTTGATATTATATATTCTACTCAATCTCGTGTTTCCAATAGCCTTTAGCAGTATATTTATTATGTGGAATGTTAGTGCTCACAGATAAAAAGAATATACAAAGAGTCTTCATGCTCGAATTAAATGAAGTCTTAACTTATTTTCCTAGTTGATAGGCATTATGTGTGTGGTCCTTAGCGAAGTCTAACTTAGGTATGCCTCTAACTAGGTATTTTTAAGTCATATTCCTAAGAGTCATCAAGCTTCCATAACATAGTCTCCTATATCAAAGCCAAGAGTCATCAATTATTTTTTTTCAAACATAAAGAGTTATAATATTCAAAACAATTTAAGTCTAGCATGTAAAAATTATTTATTCATTTTCCTTGTAACACAAGTTTTCCATTCAAACTAATTATATATTTTTAGAAAGGAATTTGATGTCAAAACCTTCATCGCAAAATTGACTAATGCTCAGTAAATTATGCTTTAATCCATTAACTAAAAGAATAATTTCAATAATAAGGATTTTAGCATTGTCGATTATAGTTGAGCCCCCATTTTTCTAGTGATGTTGTCTCCTTGTGTCACCTTGCCTCTTGACCTGGCCTTCAAAGTGATGAATTGATTCATATCACCATACATATCCCTCGAGCATCCATTGTCCAGGAACCACATGCTCTTACTAGTCCTTTTGTGATAACAACCCTACAATAGTCATTCAAACATTATATTTAAAAACTCAAGTGAGTTTGAGTTCTAACTTTTGCTTGAATGAATCAGAAGAATTCATGCCAAGTTGTGATGAATGCAATTTTGGTCTCCACACTACATGTGACCTATAGTGGATTTTATAGGTGCGGACTATGTGACCTAGCATGCCACATGAGTAGCACCTAACACCTGAAAATGGATTCGCAAGTCTATGAGGGTTTCGGTATCTCATCATAGGTTTTAATGATGCACGCTATGGTGGCGTGTTATAAAATTATGTTGAGGTAGGTAGATGATTATTATTCTAAAATGTAGTTAGTTTTTTCTTGTAAAACTTTGTACGCTCTTTCAATAATAAATATTTATATTTTTAATGTATGCTCCCTACCAACTATTTCATCTGTACATGCTTCTAATCCATTACATACTTTCTCTAATTCAATATGTAATGTTTTTAAAGAGTAATATACATTAGATAGTTTAGTATGCTTCTTGTTTAATGCATTAAAATTCATTCTTTAAAGTCATATGATCGCTATTTAAAGTAGAATGCTCACTTACCAAACTAGCATGCACGTTTTGTAAGGTACTAAAATTAGTATTGAGACTAGAATACATCTTTTTTAACTTCCTATATGAATCTTGAATTTTCTCTAAAATAATAAATTATTCATCAAAGGAAATTTGATAAATCTCATCATGATCTGATTGATCAAGATTGTCATTAACCATAAGACATAAGTTTGTTAGCTCCTCCTCTGCTTCTAATTATGATGAGTCTAGTTCAGTGTTGCTTAAGTGTTACTATTTTTTCCTTCTTCTTTTCACCTACATTACTTTTCCTTTGGCAAACTTTTTGACCATAAATAATCAATGACCCAAGCAAGTTGTCAATATAATAGACATTCATATCCTTATATTCAATAATTACAGTAATTTTAGCATCATATGTACTAGTCAAGCAACTTAAGACTTTATTAACTTTTTTTGAATTAGTTACCTCATATGTTTTGCATAGTTTATCCCATATCTCCTTCCCCGTAGTACAAGTTAATATGCATATATAATCTTCAGATTTTAAAGCACAAAAAATAGCTCAAGTATTTTTCAATTAATAAAGCTAAGTCTCTATCCTTATTGCTCCATTCATTAAATGGTAATTCAATTTTAATGCTATTAATAAAATAAGATGGGATAAAATAACCTTCTTGTAATAAAAATCAAATGTGATAATCAATAGTTTGTGAAAAAATAAACATACAAATTTTCCTGAAATCAAACTATATTTTATCAAATAGCTGTGTATGGGTTATTGAATAACCCTCTATAGTATTTCAATAATCAAAATATGCCATTGATTTTTTCTCAAAGATTAAAATCTAAATTTCAAAAAGCACTCTGATACCACTTAAAAGTTTGAGAACATTATAAAACATTAAAGAACTAGACTGAGGTGCACCAAGAGGTGTGGTGAAAAGGTAATTTTAGAAAACCCTACACTTGAAAAATTTATTTCTTTTTTTGTTTATGACATAAAATAACTTAAATAAGTTAATTCTGGGAGATTACTCAAAATAACATTTGGAAAAACTTTATATAAAAATTTATATGATAGTTTTTTTACTTTTAACAAATGAAAATATTCTTTTAGCAAAAGTTTAAACATAGTGTAGTTGATTTATAAGATTGAAACCAATAAACTCATCTTTAAATGAAAGAAAATTACAAGAAAACAAAAGTATTGAAAATGAATAAAGCACACCAAAAATTTTATTGTGGTTCGATCAACCTTTGCCTTTGTCCACTCTTCGGAGTCCTCCACTCTGGATATTACTCTAACACTAAGAGACTCTCCTTTTGTAACAGCAGCAAGGTGGAGAAGTCCTTACTGACTCACTTTCACCAAACTTTATTCAGTGGAGTGTTGAAAGCTATGTCATATTCCCAAAGATGGCAGGGGACCTTGAAACATTTTTTTCCGTCTTAGAGAAGGCAGGGTAGCTCAAATCTTTTTCTCCCTCCTAGATAAGGTAGAGTACCTCAAGGACTTAACTTTAAAGCCACTCTCTCAAGATAGCTTTCAAGAATTCACCAAGGCCATAAGAGGATCAAGCTAGCCCGAACCAGTCGTGAGTTTCTGACACACTCCTTCTCCCTATTACTCAACCCCACATTCTTCTTCCTCTCAAACCCTGATTTTCTTTCAAAAGAACCTCTCTTAGAGTTCCTTCAACAGTCACATCATCATCTCTATAACTTAGAGATCCTTCAAAAATAGAAAGAAACCAAAAAAATTCATGTTGGCCATCTCTATTCATATATAGTACGATAGAAATTCATATAGTACAATTAGTTAAAAAAATAAGACCCATCCAATACGATGCAGATAGTCATTCAAATAAACTATATAACTTTTTGAACACATCATATAGTATGATCATGAGATCATCTAGTATGATATGTTTAAGTTTTCTACATTCGTACATGATAATTCATGGGATGATTGGAAATCATCTCTATCAATCATCATGTACTACTCTTATTATATAATAATATTAATTCATTTTTAATTATTTTTCTTATATCATGTGAACATCGTACAGTATGATTAGTTCAAAAGTTATAGTTTCATTTGGTATGATCGTTGGGCTAACAAAATTTTATCTCTATTAATTGAATGGTACGACTAACATAGTATAGTATAAATTAATATCATTAATTAAACCATGATTTGATTGACCAATTATAGGTGTTAATTAAGTAATATTTCAAAATTTTGAACAATAGATATTACATCGTAGAGTATGATTAGTTCCAAATTTAAATTTTGATTATCTTACTTAATTTATACGGCGGCTAGAGTTTTCAAATCATAATGAATTATATAGTATGATCTAAATCATAAAATGCAATTAGTTCACAAATATTTAATATTCAATTAGTTGTTAAACCCATTCTCTGATTATTGATCGAATAGTATGATTGTAAGTCATAAAGTATGATTCATATAAAAAAAATTTAACTTTAAAATTTTCTCACTCCCAATGTGTGTGCGTGTGTATGATCACCCAATTGCAAACACTCTTATGTGAAAAGACTTAAGAAATAAAAAAAAAAAAATTACCAACCATTTTACATGACATCTTATTCAATCCAATTTTTAGTTTACAATAGCCTTGAGCAGTATATATTTTAACTTTAATGTTAGTGCTCATATACAAAATGAATATCCAAAATTTATACTTAGAAAACTAATAATTCAGTTAATTATGTGTTTCATCATCAAAATCACATACTAAGAACCTGAGTTTGCACCATATTAACTCCAAGTACCCACCTCTAGTGTTTGAACCCTTTATTTGGCCTGGTTTAAATATATGAATTGAACAAAGCTTCCTATAACCCATAATTGGAGATCCAACCCAACCCTGCCCAATTTATCTTGAGCTTTGATAAGGGTGGACTCTAGAAGCTTCATTACGATAGCCCACATAAACCTCTTGCATCTAAGTAGCTGAGATGGCAAGATTCCCTAAAATATTTTCTTTACAATCATTGATTCAAGCCTAACTCCCTAAATAACAAGCCAGTGCTTTTAAACTCTGCAAAATCTTTTTTTAGATCCCATTAGTGAGTCACTAGCTGAAATGAGTGCTAGCCATAACTTTGGTGGCAAATCTCAACCTTTATCCATATTTTTTCTCTCTTTTGATTGTTTCAATGATAACTCCCTTTCCACTTAAACCAATGGGATAGAACTATTTAGAATGATTCATTAGCTCTTATTTTTATGTCCTAAGATGCCTTGGATCAATGGCATCTCATTCATGTGGCCTACTTAATGTGTAGTTTCATTTTATCTCTCTTATAAATAGACCACTTTCTAATGGCCAAAGAGTTGATTAATTAGTTTCCCTAGACTCCTAGCGTCCTCCCTAGCCTTCTCTAAGTCATTCATAACCACCTCTAATTAAAGAAAATCCTAAACCATCAAGAAATAATGAAATGGGGAGAGAAAGGATAACTAAAATCATCTTTTGATCCTGCTAGATCTAGCAGTTGGAGTGTTGTAGAGAGTTGAAGAGGATCTCAGGACCATTCAAATAAGTCCAAGAAAAAAATCACAAACAAGTTAAACAGTTATATTGATTTTAAGTTCTATGATCAAACTTATAGTTCTCATAAATCTAAATGCATGGGTCCTAAAACTATATATATTAAAATAATCCATTACGATAATCATCTATTTCAAATTTGATCAAATATGTATGGTTGAATCGGAAGTTATGTGCATTTAAATGTGTAATTCATTTTTTTAACAAGAAATCTTTGTTTGATTTGAATCATTCGATCATGATAAACATGGGATAAGATAGTGCAAATCATGTCAGACAAAATGACACATCCATTGGAACCCTAATTGTGCATGCAATTTTTAATAATGGGTGATAAGGTTTTATCTAGTCTGTCTTTCCCACACTCCATTGATTTGATGGCTTCATCTTATTGGTGAGATGGGTAAGTTGATATCAGAGAATTTTACATGTGTTCTGAGTGTGACGGCATGGCACAGAATCTCTGAAATCATTGTGCTCACCATGAAATTGATTTATATGCCTTGAAACTTATAAATTCTTAGAATATGCATTTTCCATCCAAACTGAGTGCTTTTTGGCTCATTGGGAAGCTCTTTATCTCTATTATTTTATAATTTGAATAATGTTTGACCATTATAGTTTGAATAAAATTTTACCAGTAGAAATCACTTCGTGATTATGGACTTTTAGCTTTGAAAAATTCATAATAGTTTGTCTACTTAAAATTAAATATTCATTCTTTTGTGATATGTTTATATTTATGCAAGGGTTAATTAACTATTAATTAAACCATATTTTAGTGAGTCTAGATAAAAAAATAAATTACCAAAACTATAAATACATTTAGGTTTTGAGATTGATATCTCAACCAAGGAAGGCTTTGATGAGACCAAATTTAGTGGGTTAAATCACATGTATTTATGTACCTTATTTTTTTTTTTTGAAGAATGCAATAGTAATTCAATGAAAAGAGCTAGATACAAGCTAAAGTAAGGCTCACATTCAATAAAGAACAAAGAGAAGTAGGAACGTTAGCAAAAGAGGAACTATCAAAACAAAAGTTGTTATCTAAAGCCAAAGTAGCACACATATCGGCTACCTTATTACAATCTCTTTGAATATGGTGTAAAATTACCTTATTGAAATCATCCAAGAAAAGAAGATCTTCCTCAATCCGATTGTAGCATTGCCATTTATCCTTATTCAAAGAATGTTGAATGAATTTGATAACATTGAGGTTATCACCTTCTATAATCACCACTTTGCTCTCAAGCATCCATAGTTGAATGACTCTTCTAATTATCATCACAGCAACCAATTCAAGATGAGCTATATCCCATTGAGTTCTTCTTTCACCAAAAGTAATCAATAATCTCCCTTTATAATCTCGAAAGCAACCTCCAATTCCAGCAAAATAAGAAGTTAGGAGAGATGCATCAACATTGATCTTAATCCAACCAAGCGGTGGAGGGTGCCAAATGTTTTGGAACTCACTAGGGAGATTAGCACCCCAACTATCTATGAGTGGATTAGATTTTTAAAAGCCGGAGACATAACATTTGTTGCTGTAACTGAAAAAGAACTTGCAGTTTTTCCATATTTAACATCATTTCTATTTCTCCAATTTAAGTACACCGTATTGCAATAAAGAATGACTGTATTAGGTGCAAAACTAGATAGAGCCTTCATTTCACGTAAGCACTCATCCAGAGAATTAAAAATAGGGATATAGAACCCCCATTCTTGTATCTTTCTGATGTCATCCTGTAGATGATTGCACCAGACAACAATGTGTTCCATATTTTCAACTTCTTGACAGCCCTTAGCATATAAATCCTCATTTGTAAGCTTACTATATTTTAAGAATTCATTTATTGGGATGGAAGCTTTACTCATTCTCCACCAAAATTGTTCTACCTAAGCTGAAAGTTTTAATTTTTTTAACCATGTATAAAATCCCATATCATCTTCAGCACTGTTGCATTTGCTGCAGGCTTCATATGCACGAGCTGTGATAGATTTGCCAGAAAGAAAGAAAATCTCTTCCAAGTAATCCTCATTTGCATTTCTATCAATTGGAACCTGTGAGATGATAGTGATAAGATCTTCATGGAAAAATCAATGCAATTCTTCAAGATCCTAGTAACCGTTCACATTAATGAAATGGCTAAGTTTTAAAACTTCCAGTCCCAAGCAATTTGCAATGATTGGCCTTTCATTCAAACATTTGTTTAACAACCAAATATCATTAAGAATATCAATTTTCCTTCCATTAACCACTCTCCACCATAATAAAGGCTTTAAGTATTCGGCACCTTCATTCAAAATCTTCCAAGCAATTGAACTACCGTTCCTGCATTTAGCTTTCCACAAATTGTCTCCATATTTAGCTGTAATAACTTGAAGTAGTAAAGAATCATGGTTTTGTAGCAATCTCCAAGACAACCTTGCTTTAAGAGGTCCAGCTCTACTAATCGTTGAGTGAAAATTCAAACCTCCTTTAGCTTTAGATTTATAAAGAGTTTTCCAAGCAACGTAGTGCATACTCTTCTTTCCATTCCTCTTATGCCAAATAAAATTTCTACAACATTTATCAACCTCTTGTAGCACCTTCCTTGGGACCAAAGTATGTGTAGAAGCAAAATTTGGAAGAGTTAGAAGAGAAGTCTTAGCAAGTGTAAACTTACCCGCCGAAGACAGACATTTACTTCCCCATGTGTTCAGCTTTTGCATAATTTTATCTAGAAGAAATTGGAAATCAGATCTCAAAGGTCTTCTCAGCAACAATTTAACACCTAAATACTGCAATTCTTTGACAGTTTTGAATTCCAGAATTTTCTTCACTCGTGAAATGTCAGCTCTATTCATTCCCTTGCTAAACAAAATTTGAGATTTGGAATTATTAACTTTCAATCTTGTCTAGGAACAGAATTCCAGCACAATGCTTTTCAATTTAATAGCCAGATGTTTTGAAGCTTGAGAGAAGATCAATACATCATCAGCAAACAGCAAATGGCTAACCTTTTGAGCTCTATGTGAAACTTGAATTCCCAAATCTTGACCTTTTTGTGTCATTGCTAAAGGGAAAAGCTGAGAACAAATAATTTAAAGATATGGTGAAGGAGGGCATCCTTGCCGAAAGCCATTTTCTGCAATAATCCATTTGGAAGCTCTACCATTAACAATAAAAGAGAATTTGGCATTTCGAACAGATTCCATAATAAGCATAGACATTTTCCACGGCATGCCAAATATTTCTAAGACTTGAGATAATGTCTCCCAACTCATATTGTCGTTGGCTTGTTCCATATCAAGCTCAACCGCAATTAAACCTTTTTTGCTTTTCAAAATTCTATGAATGTGAAAAACCTCATGAGCTAGTAGACAATGATCAGACATTGATCTACCATTAAGAAATGCAACTTGTTCTTCAGTGATACATTTTGAAATATAACTTTTCATTCTATTTAAAATCATGGTTGTCACAAACTTATAAGTTGTTTGATTCAAACTTATAGGCCTAAAGTTGGACGGAGCAATAGGCTTTTTGATTTTAGTAATTAGAACAATTAGTGTATCCTTCCATTTATTATGCATACAACCAGTTTTTAAAAAAGTATCGATAGCCTTCCACGTATCCTCCTTCACAATTTTCCATTAAAATTTGAAAAAAGAAGTTGTAATGTCATCTAAGCCAGGGGATTTGTTGTTACCTTGATTGAAAATAGCTTTGACCAGTTCTTCTTTGCTTAAATCAGCATCCAAAAGATTTTCATCTTCATGAGAAATTTTTAGATTTTCAGGAATTGAAGGCAATCCAGTCAGTTTGCATTCCCTTGCTATCAATTTTTTCTGAAAAAAGTTAGAGAGAATAGGTTCAATTTGCTCAAAATCTTCTACAATAGTATCATTCTCATCTCTGATTTGCCAAATCAGATTACTATTCCTCTTGGCCGAAGCATACTGATGAAAATATCTGGAAATCATATCACCTTCTTGATGCCATCTGATTTTTGCTTTTTGATTCCACCAAGTAGATAGTCTTCCCAAAGTCACATTTAGCTCATGGATTTTGTTTCTCAAAAATTTTAGCTTGTCTGCCGTAAGTCCTTCACTGGATTCTTCAAACTGCAACTGAAGGATATCCCTTTTTAGCTCATGTTTCAGTAAATTCAATTATTTCCACTTATTTTTATTCCAAAAATAGAGAGCTTTCAATGTTCTTCTTAACTTTCTTTGAAGGATTTCAGCATCGGTGCCAAAATCAGATTTTTCCATGCCTTTATTGCATTGTTCCAAGTAGCTAGATAAGATTTCCAAGTGTCTTCAAATCTAAAAAATTTTAGATTTCTAATTTTGAGGCTCAACCATATTAAGAGAGATGGGAGCATGAACCGAAGCAGCTCTAGATAGGTGACAAACTTTAGCCATAGAGATTTTGTGAAGAGCTGCAGAATTTAATATACATCTATCTAACCTCTCCCAAATTCTTAAAGTGCCTTCTTTTTTATTACACCAAGTAAATGTTGGACCCACAAAACCAATATCATGGAAGTCATTATTTGTTAAAAACCTCTTCAACTCATTAGGACCATTAGAGAAATGGAACCTCTTCCCACCCTTCTTATCCTCCTTAAAGAGGATGCAATTGAAATATCCTCCTATGATAGATGGAACATCACCAATCATACAGCCTTCAAGACCCTTGCCAAAGACTTCTACGGGTTAGAACATCTTTTCCTCCATAAACAGTAACTACATTCCACTTTCCCAAAGCATTGATGTTAAGAGTTCCCATTATAAATTGGGAAGAATGCTCAATGACTTCAAAAGAAGCCATAGCTCTTTTCCACATCACCAGGATTTCGCCCGAAGTGCCAACCGCGGGATGATGAAAATAATCCCATTCATTTCCAATAATCAAATTGATATCATTCCTATTTGGAGAAGACATCTTTGTTTCAGTTAGACCAACAAAAAAACCCTCACTGTCTTTCAAAATCTCCCTAAGATATAAGGAGGCCTCCTTCTTCCTAGCCCCCCTACAATTCCAAAAAATAATGGAAGCCATTAAGAAACAATAGGGGAATTATACCCTATCATTTTGCTATTTTTCTTCTCACCTCTCCTCTTCCTTTGATCTGATTCCATTGGTCCCAAGGATCTCAATTCTTTGGATAATTTGAATTTACCTGAATTTATTAAAGATAGTAATTGGTCTCCAATTTCTTGCATATTATTAGAATAAATCATATCTGGATTAATAGTAGCATTAGCAGAATCCTCAGTTTTGGATTCCTTATGCATTTCAGTAGTAGCCATCTCTATGACTTCCCCTTCCTCAAGATCATTTTCTAGAGCTTGAAATTTATTCAAAACAGTTGGGATTTTTTGAATCCGAGTCTCTTCAGCATCAATTACATCTTCTGGAATATTTGATTTGCATTGCAATTCTTCCGAAGTAACTGGATCACTCAATAGAACATCATCTTGAATTTCTTTCACATTACCAACAGGTTTATACACCTGTCTAACTTGAGCATTTGATCCATTGTTTCTTTTTGCATTCCTGAATCTTCTATTTTTGAAATTAACATGAATCCATGGGTCATACTCATCACTTCCTTGCTGATTTAATCCTTCATCCTTCACATCACAACTCTGTTTCAATACTTCTCTTGCTTCATGTATATTCTTCTCTTTAGCCGATTCTGAAATAACTTCTAGACATACTGCGTTGCTGTGTCCAACCCTTCCACAGTGATAACAAAGAGAAGTCAACTTCTCGTACTCAACTCTTTGAAATGTTCTCCCATGTAGCCCTTCTATCCACACACCCTTAGGAATTTTTCTTTCCAGATCAATACAAACACATCATCGAGCATACTCCCTCTTCCCCTATTTGAAAGAGTTCCCATCAAGTAACATAGGGGTTCCAATCATGGAAGCAATCATTGGAATATTTTCCTCATCCCAACAGCTTAAGGGTAGACCAGGAAATCGAATCTACACCAGAGATGTAATACCTTTTAATGATTCCATAGAGAAGGAAGAAGACCATCTATCCATTCCGATAATGTGATTTCCAATATGCCAAGGACCCCCACTTAACACTTCCTCCATTGATTCAATGTTAGAAAAAGAACATAGAATCCAGTTGCGTCTCAATGTAGTTAGGTGAAAACTGCCATACTTGCTCCATTGTAATCTAAGTTCTTGGCTACAAACAGAGAAAGGAATATCCTGCCCAAGCACCTTGATTACCAGCGACTTCTTCAAAACTTGAGAATTGGCCAATTCTTTCTATGGATTAAGCTTTCCTGCAATTCCATCTTCAAATAACTAGGTAGAATTTATATTATAATTCAACTTGATGTGTTGAGTTTTTTACCAGGCCGGCGTGAAATTTTTTATAGGGACAGGTTTGTGAAATTACTAAACGACAAGAGGGGGGGTGAATTGTAAAAACTTCTTAATAATAAAATTAACCTTAAACAATAGTTCTAATTTTTTTGTTGTTTTTGAAACTTTAAAACAAAGATTTATGCAATTTTTCTTTCACAAAATTTCACATGCAATAGATATGACAAATTTAAAATGCAAGCAAAAAGTAAACAACGATAAGGAAAGAACACACCAAGAATTTTATAGTGGTTCGGTCAAAATATGACCTAGGTCCACTCCCCGGAGTCCTCCACTCCGGGATTTTCACTATCAAAATAGTTCTCCTTTTGCCCCCCTCGGCAAGGCAAAGAAGCCTGTACAAACCTCCCTTTCACCAACCCGGCGTGGCGGAATACCAAACTCTATTTTCGCCCTCTTGGCGACGGCAGAGAACCTTCTCGTTTTTCTCCCTCCTGGAGAAGGCAGAGAACCTCGAGGTAACGGATGTAGACGAGCCTTTCCCTTGGAGATCCTTCCTCAAATCCTTTTCGGGCCACAGGAGGAGCAAGATGCAGCAAGCTTGGAGCAACCGTGTGATCTCCCTCACACCTCTTCTCCCTCACAACGCTCACCTCCTCCTTCCTCTCTCAACCCTCAAGAATTTCTCTAGAGTTTTCTCCCTTGGAATCGCTCTCTAACCACGTTCACCCCCTCTGTAATTCTTACCCAAAAAGACTTGATTGACATCTAAAAACGGGCTCCAAAAACCTCTGATTTCAAAAGTAGCCGTACTGTTCGTACAGTACGATTCAACGTCGTATAGTACGATCTTCATAAACAGCCATCGTCCTGGTACGAAGATGTACGAACAGTACAAAAACAAATTGTGCTGTACGATATAATATCGTACGGTACGATCCAACAAGATACTATTCGTACAGGACGATGGTCTGGACGATCGGATGTCATCTCTGTTCATCGTATGGTACGATTACTATCGTTCAGTATGATGTTCAAATTTTCATTAATCCTGGATTACATGCACTAATCACGGGCTAATTTAAGTAAGTATTAAAAGCGGATCGTACAGTACGAACTTTTTCGTACAATACGAACGGCGTAAAATCACTTACTTAAACTAAGTCACGGCTAGGGTTTTCGATCTGAACATATCGTACAGTACGACAGACTTCGTACAGTACGATCTATTCACAGATTTGTCCACATAGCTTGGATCGTACGGTACGAAATAAAATTGTACAATACGATCTACAGAGAAGAATTTTAGTTATGATTTGCAGTTAAAAAAAAACTCTCCCCCTGTGTGTGTGCATGGTTGCTCTTACTCTTACACATTTTGTGGCCAGACTCAATAAAGTAAAAATACAATAAATGAAAAAATACAATGTTTGACTCATACTCCTAATCTACCCGGTCTTGAGTCTTCCTTTCTTCCTGAGTCACTTGTGATCTTCCTGAAATGTTAGTGCTCAAGAAAAATAATAAATAAAATAATAATCTATGAAAAGCAGTTCCAAAACACTCATTATTTGGCATCATCAAAATCTCAAACTCGGGGTCATGGGTTGCAACAATCTCCCCCTTTTTGATGATGTCAAATAATTTGTTGCAAGTAAGAAAGAAAAATATTTCTTTTTAAAAACATTTCTTTTGTTGTTTTTTTTTTTTGTTTTTTTTTTTTTTAAATTAAACACAAGAAAAAAAGGTACTACAAATAATTACGAAATAAAAGATACTGCATTTAGATAAATAGGCATTACAACATTACAACAAACTTCTCCCCCTTTTGACAGCACAAAAAGGAGGAGCAACTAAAAGCAAAAAGTAAGAGAAGAAAACAAACAGAAACTACAATGCAAACATAAACAAACTAAGCAGACGGGTCCTGATCTGGTGGTGGTGGAGGTGGATTTGGTTGAAAATATTGAAAGAGAGCATCGAAGCGGTGATCAATTGCAGTGAATCGTTCGCCAAACCACTGCATATTAGTCCCGTGTTGGTGATGCTGTTCTTGAATATGCATGTCGAGACGAGTCTGCAACTGGTCGAAGCGGGCGATTAAGTCATCATCAGGGTGCGCTGGTGCTAGTGCAGGTGCTCGGGGTGCAGCATGGCGTCGTGGTCGAGCTGGAGCTGCGGCTGGTGCATCTTCCCCTTCTTCTTCATCAAAGACGGATTCTTCAGGCTCATGTCCCCGATGAAAGAGGATACGGAAGGAAGCATCCGTATAAAAAATAGGAAGCATGTCGGGTTCACCAGGGTAGGATAATTGATATTTATGGTAGAGGATATATCCTATTAGGTGACCAAGAGCCAGATTTTGTTTCCGTCGAGTGGTGGGAAGACGAACAAAAGTCATGTGCTGAATATAATTGCTAATCAAATCGACCTCATCAAACTTAATGTTGGACATAATAAGGTAGGTAGCGACTGACAAGGTACGGGGTCAGATTGATGCGGTCGCCACCTTTGGGTATGATAGAGGTTCGAAGAACATGTTGAATGATACGGGCATTTCTGGTTAACGATTGGACTAGAGGCTGGTGTTGATGAAAAACAGTATTCCTAAGGACTCTATTTACGTCGCTCCAATCAAAATCATCGGTAAGAAACGAGCAAACCATAGGTCCTTCAGTGGACAGCCCAATATGTTGGGCGATGTCAGCTCTAGTTATTTCAACGGGGCGGCCACAAACAAAGGAGTGAAATGTGGTGTTATCGACGGTGTAGGTGAGGTTTGCGAGAAATTCAAAAAGCAGTTCAGAATTGTATGGAAACGCTAGGGTGAGTAGGAATTGAAAGGTGGTGGAGACAAAGAGGCCCATTACCTCGAAATTTAGAGCGGCCTGATTAAGCATTTTTTAGGGAGAAATTTTGCAAGCCTTGTATCGGTAGTAGGCTTCCTCATTCTCACTATTCAGAAAGCGATCGGGTTGACGATGGGATGAGGATGAGCTTCCGGCAGTCATTCGACCTCGTTTAGACATTGCAGGAGGGCAAGAAAACGAAGTGAAGGCTGAGTGAGGAGAGGGTTGAGTGAATTGAACAGCCTAGGCAAGGGTTTTTATAGAAATTTCCGTAAATCGTACAGTACGATATGGGATCGTACAGTACGATATCCAATTAATATTCTGACGAGTCGTTTCGGGAAAAGACAGTCAAATCGTACAGTACGATACGTATCGTACAGTACGATCAGGCGAATATCGATCGTCCCGAGGCCCTCAGTACGACTTTTGACCAAAAGTTTCGTACTGTATGAATAGGTGGATCGTACAGTACGATACATAATAAATATCTTACCAAACAGCTATTACTCAAATTGTCCTTTTGTGATGATGTGGATCGTACAGTACGAATCGAATGGATCGCACAGTACGATACCCAATAATGTCGTACCAACAGGCTTAAATTCGTCCCAATCCATGCTGACGTGGAGCGTACAGTACGATATGGATCGTACAGTACGATGAACAGTCAATTGAAGTGTTGATGTGGTGAGTGTGTGGTGATCAGGAGCAGTCCTAAAGATTTTTTTTTTTATGCATTTATATCTATGACACCTAATCTAGTCCTCAAGGTGCTAAAGGTGTCAAAAGCTAATGGTTTTGTGAATATGTCTGCCAATTGATCTCCTGTAGCGATGTGATGTAATTCTATATCTCCCTTAGCGACGTGATCTCTAATGAAATGATGTCTAATGTCTATGTGTTTCGTTCGAGAGTGTTGAATTGGATTCTTAGAGATACAAATTGCACTTGTGTTGTCACACATGATCGAGATGGTTCCAACAGGTAGTCCAAGATCAAGAATTTGTTGTTTTAACCATAGTACTTGTGCAACACAACTTCCTACCGCAATATATTCTGCCTCGGCTGTGGAAAGTGCTACTGAGTTTTGCTTCCTACTGGACCAAGAAACTAATGATTGTCCGATGAATTGGCAGGTACCAGAGGTGCTCTTTTTATCTATCCTACATCCTGCGAAGTCAGAATCTGAGTACCCTAGGATTTCAAAGGAAGTGCTGTGTCTGGGATACCAAATTCCTAAGTTTGGGCTGCCTAGTAGATATCTAAGAATTCTTTTGACAGCAGTTAAGTGAGACTCTTTAGGATCGGCTTCGAAACGGGCACAAAGGCACACACTAAACATTATGTCCGGTATACTGGCAGTCAAGTAAAGTAGGGATCCAATCATTCCTCTATATTTTTTCTGATCTACTGATTTTCCACTAGGATCCTTATCTAATTGGATTATCGAACTCATTGGGGTGTTCATGGGTTTTGCACTGTCCATTTCATATTTCTTTAAAATATCCTTAATATACTTTGATTGGCTAAGAAAGGTTCCATTATCCATTTGTTTTACACTAAAGCCAAGAAAGTAATTAAGCTCTCCCATCATGCTCATTTCAAACTCATTACTCATTGTATTTGAAAATTCATCGCATAAGTTTTTATCCGAAGATCCAAACAAGATGTCATCTACATATATTTGAACAATGAGAATTTCTTCTTTGACCTTTTGTAAAAAAAAGTGTAGTATCTACACTACCCTTTTGAAATCCTCTATCCAAAAGAAATGAGCTAAGTCTTTCATACCATGCTCTAGGTGCTTGCTTTAATCCATATAGTGCCTTTTTTAATTTGAATACATGGTTTGGAAATTGTGAGTTTTCAAATCCGGGGGGTTGCTCAACGTAGACATCTTCCTTAATTACCCCATTCAAAAATGCACTCTTTACATCCATTTGATATAACTTAAAGTTCTTGAAGCAAGCAAAAGCTAAGAGCACTCTTATGGCTTCTAGTCTAGCAACCGAGGCAAAGGTTTCTTCAAAGTCTATTCCCTCAATCTGGTTGTACCTCTTAGCTACTAGCCTTGCTTTATTCCTTATTATTGTTCCTGAATCATTCACCTTATTCTTGAAGACCCATTTTGTTCCAACAACACTTTGCTCTTTAGGTCCCTTAACTAACTCCCAAACATCATTCCTGGTGAATTGGTTCAGCTCTTCTTGCATTGCTAGAATCCAAAATTCATCTCCTAAGGCTTGATCTATACTTGTAGGTTCTATCATAGAGATGAAAGCTGAGTGACTAACCTCCTTCCTAAGTCCATGCCTAGTTCTTACACCTTCTGAAGGGTCTCCTAAAATTAACTCTTTAGGATGACTAGAAGAATATCTCCATTCTCTAGGCAAATCTTCCTGAGGTTCGACCCTTTCTCCTAAGGTCATCGTCTCTACTCCTTGAATTGCCTCTATTTCATCATCTTCAATTTTAGATTCTGAGGGCTTATCTGATTCATCAAATACCACATGGGTGGATTCTTCTACTACAAGGATTCTCTTATTAAAAATTCTATAGGCCTTACCTACAGAAGAATAACCTAAGAAGACACCCTCATCAGACTTGGGACCAAATTTTCCTAAGGGATGTTTACCATTATTTAAGATGAAGCACTTACACCCAAAGACATGTAAATGTGAAAGGTTTGGTGTCCTACCCTTAAGGAGTTCATATGGAGTTTTATTCAGCTTCGATCTAATGTTTACTCTGTTCAAAACATAACAGGCTGTGTTGACTGCTTCTGCCCAAAAGTATCTAGGAAGTGTATACTCCGCTAACATTGCCCTAGCAGCTTCTACCGAAGTTCTATTCTTCCTTTCTGCTATGCCATTCTGTTGGGGTGTTCTAGGAGCTGAGAAATTGTGCTCTATTCCTATCTCTTGACAGAATCACTCAAATCTATCATTTTGGAACTCTCCACCATGATCACTATGGATTGTTGATATTTCACAACCTAATTTTCGTTGAATCCATGTGGAGAAAACTTTAAATTCCTCAAAAGACTCATTCTTGTGTGCTAAGAATCTTACCCAAGTAAATCTAGTGAAGTCATCTACAATCACAAATCCATAATTCTTTCCACCTACACTGGCTGTACTAACGGGTCCAAATAAGTCCATGTGTAGAATTTCTAGTGGCCTAGAGGTGATCACGTCTCTAATTGAGTGAAAGGATGATTTGACTTGTTTTTCTTGTTGGCAAGCATCACATAAGTGATCCTTGGTGAATTCTAACTTAGGTACACCTCTAACTAGGTTTTTCTGAGTGATGTTTCTAAGAGTTTTCATGCTAGCATGGCATAGTCTCCTATGCCATAGCCACGAGTCATCAACTATTGTTTTCAAGCAAAATGATTTTGAACTATCAACGCAATCAAGGTCTAACATGTAAACATTGTTCATTCGTTTTCCTTCTAAAATTACTTCATCAAATAAACTAATCAGGCATCTATCAGTAAAAAATTTAACATCAAAACCTTTGTCACACAGTTGACTAATGCTAAGTAAGTTATGCTTTAAACCATCAACTAATAAAACATTTTCAATTAAAAAATTCTTAGCATTACCAACGATACCTGAGCCTATCACCTTCCTGGTAGTGTTGTCTCCCAACGTTACTTTGCCTCCAGTTTTGGTCTCCAATAGGATGAACTTCTTCATATCTCCAGTCATGTGTCGCGAGCAGCCACTATCCAGGTACCACATGCTCTCACTAGGTCTTTTGTGAGAGCATCCCTACAATTTCATTCAAAGATTAGATTTAGGAACCCAAGTGAGTTTGGGTTCCTCCTTATGCTTGCATGAATGAGATGTATGCATGTTATGCTGTGATGGATGCAGTTTAGGTCGCCATACTAAGTGTGTCCTACGGTGAATTGTGCATGTGCGGGCTATGTGACCTAACATGCCACAAGAGAAGCACCTAACACCAGGAAATGGATTTACTAATCTATGAGTGTGGTGGTGCCTTTTCCTAAGGTTTTGTAATGCATGCTGTGTTGGGGGTTTTCTAGGATGGCCTACTGTGAGTGATGCAATTTCATTTTCTAGTTCTTTTATCTTTTCACTATAAGTTTTATTTTAAGCTGTCAATCCATCAACTTCTATCAATAGCAAGTGCTCACTATGATCTACTTCTAATGCAAGTGCAGTTAGTTTTTCAAACTCTACATCTAGTTCAATATGTGATGTTTTCAAGGATTCATGCGCTTCAATTAGTTCAATATGCTTCTTATTTAATGCATCATACTCATCAAGAAGTAACATGTGATCTTTATCTAAATCAGAATTTTCTTTAACTAAGTTAGCATGCTCAATTTGTGAGGAACTAAATTCAATATTAAGTTTAGCATGCATTTTCTTCAGTTTCTTATACGAGTCATGAATATCCTCAGAAATAAGCAATAATTCATCATAAGAAAATTGACATACCTCATCTTGATCCAATTGATCAAGGATATCATTAGCCATAAGACACAAATTTGTTACCTCCTCCTCTGCTTCTTCTTCTGATGATTCTGAGGCAGAGTCGGCCCAAAAAGCTTTCTGTGTCTTTGTCTTTCCTCTCTTGTATTTAACTTTGTCATCTCCTTTCTCCTTTGCTGGTTGACTCTTCAGATTAGGGCAATTGGCTAAAAGGTGACCTGGCTTCCTGCACTCAAAGCAAATTGTATCAGATGAAACCTTATTGGACCTTGAGCTCTTACCTTTATTCCAACTGTTCTGATGACGCTTTTGTTCTTTCTTCAAGAAATTTTTGAACTGTCGGGTCATCAGTGCTATCTCATCATCTTCCTCCCCTGCAGAGCTTTCACTTTCTGAGTTGCTAGCTTTTAATGCCACTGTCCGCTCCTTTTTCTTTTCACCTGCATCACTTTGCCTTTGGCTCACTCCTTGCTCGTATGCAATGAGTGACCCAAGGAGGTTATCAATAGAATAAACATTAAGATCTTTAGACTCAGTGATAGCAGTTATCTTAGCATCATAGGAACTAGGTAGGCATCTAAGAATTTTATTCACTTTCTCAGAATTTGAAATTTCTCTACCTAATGCATGCAAGGATGCCACAATTTGGGTGAACCTAGTGTACATGTCAGAAATTGTTTCGCTAGGTTTCATACGGAATAATTCATAATCATGCAGTAGTTTGTTAAGCCTAGACTGTTTTACTTTGTTTGTTCCTTCGTATGTAATGCACAGTCTATATCAAATCTCCTTACCAGAAACACAAGTAGATACTCTCATATAGTCCTCAGATTTCAATGCACAAAAAAAGCAGTTTAAGCACTTAGCATTCAGTTGGGCTAACTCCTTATCCTCATTGCTCCATTCAATAAAAGGTACAGGAGTTTTCAAACCATTAACAATCTTAAACGGTGCAACATATCCATCATTTACTAACATCCACATGCGGTAATCTCTGATACCAATTGAAATTACTAAACGACAAGAGGGGGGGTGAATTGTAAAAACTTCTTAATAATAAAATTAACCTTAAACAATAGTTCTAATTTTTTTGTTGTTTTTGAAACTTTAAAACAAAGATTTTTGTAATTTTTCTTTCACAAAATTTCACATGCAATAGATATAACAAATTTAAAATGCAAGAAAAAAGTAAACAACGATAAGGAAAGAATACACCAAGAATTTTATAGTGGTTCGGTCAAAATATGACCTACGTCCACTCCCCGGAGTCCTCCACTCCAGGATTTTCACTATCAAAATAGTTCTCCTTTTGCCCCCTCGGCAAGGCGGAGAAGCCTGTACAAACCTCCCTTTCACCAACCCGGCGTGGCGGAATACCAAACTCTATTTTCGCCCTCTTGGCGACGGCAGAGAACCTTCTCGTTTTTCTCCCTCCTGGAGAAGGCAGAGAACCTCGAGGTAACGGATGTAGACGAGCCTTTCCCTTGGAGATCCTTCCTCAAATCCTTCTCGGGCCACAGGAGGAGCAAGATGCAGCAAGCTTGGAGCAACCGTGTGATCTCCCTCACACCTCTTCTCCCTCACAACGCTCACCTCCTCCTTCCTCTCTCAACCCTCAAGAATTTCTCTAGAGTTTTCTCCCTTGGAATCGCTCTCTAACCACGTTCACCCCCTCTGTAATTCTTACCCAAAAAGACTTGATTGACATCTAAAAACGGGCTCCAAAAACCTCTGATTTCAAAAGTAGCCGTTACTATTCATACAGTACGATTCAACATCGTACAGTACGATCTTCATAAACAGCCGTCGTCCTGGTACGAAGATGTACGAACAGTACAAAAACAAATCGTACTATACGATATAATATCGTACGGTACGATCCAACAAGATACTATTCGTACAGGACGATGGTCTGGACGATCGGATGTCGTCTCTGTTCATCGTATGGTACGATTACTATCGTTCAGTACGATGTTCAAATTTTCATTAATCCTGGATTACATGCACTAATCACGGGCTAATTTAAGTAAGTATTAAAAACGGATCGTACAGTACGAACTTTTTCGTACAGTACGAACGACGCAAAATCACTTACTTAAACTAAGTCACGGCTAGGGTTTTGGATCTGAACATATCGTACAGTACGACAGACTTCGTACAGTATGATCTATTCACAGATTTGTCCACATAGCTTGGATCGTACGGTACGAAATAAAATCGTACAGTACGATCTACAGAGAAGAATTTTAGTTATGATTTGCAGTTAAAAAAAAACTCTCCCCCTGTGTGTGTGCATGGTTGCTCTTACTCTTACACATTTTGTGGCCAGACTCAATAAAGTAAAAATACAATAAATGAAAAAATACAATGTTTGACTCATACTCCTAATCTACCCAGTCTTGAGTCTTCCTTTCTTCCTGAGTCACTTGTGATCTTCCTGAAATGTTAGTGCTCAAGAAAAATAACAAATAAAATAATAATCAATGAAAAGCAGTTCCAAAACACTCATTATTTGGCATCATCAAAATCTCAAACTCGGGGTCATGGGTTGCAACAGTTTGGCATTCAGTTCGACAACACCATCTGCAATATCACCATCTTACTCGAAAGCAATCAAGATATTTTTTATTAACCTGTTTCTGAATTTTTGATTCTTGCATACCCTTAATTTATTAACTTTCAGAACTAAATTTGAAGATGAATTCAATTCTGTAACCACGTTTTCAGACAAAACTGGTTTTACAGTTTCCTTAATGTTCTGATCATCAAGAATTCCTTTTCCTTTACCTTCCACTATGGGTTCTAATCTAAAAGGAGGCCTATAACCTTCTTTAATAACCATATTAGACGAAGTCCTTACCGATCCTTAATCAATAGAATCACTGTGAATCTTGATGATTTTAAGATCAGAAGATTTGAATGGAACATTACGAGAAGGATCAGAAGTAGGATTACCACCGGCAAGCCGCTGCTGGCGGTCCGGAACCACCATACTCCCCGAATGTTCCGATCGCAAAAAGCCTGCGAAAGAAAAATTAAAATCAAGAAGAAGTTTCTCTCTCAAAAAATTCTCACAGCTTCTCTCTCTCCTATTTTGCTACTAATTCACAACTAAGTATACAGAGAATCCATGTACTTATGTACCTATGTTTCAAACTTCACTACATTTGGAGGTAAATTAGTCTATAATGTAGCATACCAAAAATTTATGTACATAACTGATATTTGGGGAATATTTTGAGAGGTATATAGTTTATTTGGTTTGAAATTAAGAATTTATTTAAAATTAAATAATAAAATAAATAGAAAACCTTCAAATTCAAAAAATTTATAGGCTTTAGACTCATCTCTGGGTCTATTATTTATGAAAATTATTAAAATTTGAGTATGTAATTCAAAAAAAATTCTAGAAATACACTACATATTTAAAGCATTAAAATATAAAAAATCAATAAGTAATTAAACCCTTAGAAAACCATTAATTCAACAAAATTGTATCACTTAACAATAATAATTAAATAACCAATATTCTTATCATTAAAGTTTTAGGTTAGACTGCTTCGAGTTGCGTTAGTGCATGTCCTAAAGAGGCCCTTTATCCTCATGCTCATTATGACAACGACAAAAAACAAATTTGAAATAATATAAATAGTAAACTTAAATAAATTAGAAAATAATAAATTAAATTTAAAAAAATTATAAATAAAATATGTTGACTTTATTGCATTTCATACCCTTATGTTTGATCCATTTTAAGAGGGAAAAGATATATTAAATTAAGAAAACTTTAAGGATCAAAATATTTAATTAAAATGGATGACTCTAGGATAACCATTTATCCCAGCATTCATGGATTGATAGAGTTAAAAATATGAACTTAGGACTTGTCGATCAATAGGTTGTAGCCTTTAAAATTTGTTGAACACTATGTTCTTTAAAGCCTAAAGATAAATAACTTCAATAATTAAAATTTCTTTAAAAGATATTTAAAATATCTAAATCATTAAAACTTAAATTCAAACAATCTTTAAAAGAGATTTAAAACATCTAAATCATTGGAGGTGGGATAAGGTTTCTCATTGGCATAAGCCCTCGTGGTTAAATACATTTCAAGCTGTGGCCTAAGAAGACTCTTGATTAAGGGTCCCATTATATTCTTTGAGATGGGATTGGCACATAGGGAGGAGACTTGGAAGTTCCTACTCAAAAGGAAGGAAATGTTTCAACATGGCTAAGTCAACACACACAGCTCACATCAACATTCGGAGGGACTATGGTAATGAGAATAAACTTGAGAAAAGAAATAAATAATACATTTAAAGAATATAAGAAAAGAGGATGGAGGTGGCATTATCCATGTGATACGAATAGACATGATTTATAGACCCTTGAGAATAGGAGACTTACCCATTGATGATATAAGCTATGAGACATTGATAGTAGAAGCCTTGAATCCTAGATCTAGGGTGGGTTTAGTGTTATATAATACTAACATACATATACTAGCTAATGCATCTTGTACTTATATCCTTCTTGAAAAGGAATGATAGTTAACCACCTAAGCATATAAAATCCATATTGTCCAATCAATTTCTAGAACTAATGCAATTAAAATTTTGATTTAATTAATTTCTAATGCAATACATGCTAGTTGAAATCTTCAAATCATGAATACTTAAAAGTTAAAAAAGACTTAGAAATAATTTTTTAGAAAAATTAGACTTCCCCAAATCCAGCACCTCATCTTCATAGGTTAGATTATTTGAACTCTACCAGCAAGTGGGAAAGTGTGCTGAAGTAAGGAGAGAGAAAAAGGTAATAATATACATGTGACCCCAGATGATTCTAACTTTTTCATAGAACATTAAGTTTATATATTATTTAATTCTTAATATATTAAATTTTGATTGTGAGTAAAAAATATTTTAGCCCTTAAAGAGCCTAGCAAAATAAATCACACACACATGCAAGAAAGAAACCTAGGAAAATCAAGTGATTTCTATGGTGCAAATAAAAATAAACATATCAATATAAATAAAACCACCATAGTAGAAAATGAAAAGTCCATAATAGATGCCATATATAATAACACCCATGATCTACATAAAAGTAAAGGTGGCCAGTCTCCACCAATAATAACTTGGATTCTAATCCTACTAAATGACGTAAGTCTTAAAAGCAAGGCATTTTTTCTTCATCTTCATCTTTCAGTCCTTCCATAGATCATGTTCTCTTGATCATCTTCTTCAGACTTCATAGAATTCATCCTTCATAAAGGTTTCGTAATGAAAAACAAAATTCCCTGTAAAAGACCTTTATTTTTCCCTTTGGTTACCTGGTGTTTGAAATGCCTCACTTTTGAAGACTTTCACAAATCGATACATTCCATCAAATTACAATATCAAAAAGAAAATCTAGACTCTCATGCAAGGTTCTTCTAATTAGATAAAATAGAAAATTTGAATATATTATAAATTGAAAATAAAGGTCACATTGCCAGTCACATTTGCTCATGCTCTTATTTATTCTTAGGGTTAAGCAGCTTAAGCACATGTAGTAAGTAATTATATATAAGTATTATTTTTTATTTTTTTAGTCTCCTTTATTTTAGGGTTGCAAGAGTATGACCACCTACAAAAGGCATCACCAGTATCAAAAGTGTCCCTAACCTATAGGTAATCTGTCATGCTCATTACATCATAAAGAAAGTACAGTAATAAAGAGCAACATAATAATCATCACAACAAGTCAAAGTAAATATCACACATGCCATATGTAAGAGAATCAGAACACAAAAAAAAGAAAAGGTAAATCACCATCCTAACCTAGGGCTAGAAGTGGTGTCATAGCAACCAATTCTATGTGTGTGTCATAGGCTGTGTAGTTCAAGGATATGTCCTATATTAGGTAATTAGTTCAAGTTGCTTTGTGTCCAATTTATTAAAGGAAAAAAGGGAAAGTTTTAGTTAAAGTTCAAATATTAATGTATTATAGTCAATTTTAATTGATTTTGTTGGTTGATTAGTTTTAATGCTTATGATAGTATTCTTTGAATTTTAAGTTGAGTTAGAAAATTTTAGAATGTCTGGAGACATCCTATCTGCTAGGTTAAGGGTGAAAGTTTGTTAGGGATGTTAAGACCTATAGAACTAGCCCAAGGCTAACCAAGAGGGGGGGTGAATTGGTATTTTAAAAAAAAATCTCTAAGCAAAGCACGAATACAAATCAAATCACCACAAAAAAATAAATATGGAAGATAATAAATACAAAAGCAGTAAAAAAACAAGAACACAAGGATTTATAGTGGTTCGGTCAACTCGACCTACGTCCACTCCCTGGAGGCACCCTCCGAGTATTGCACTACAATCGTGACTCTCCTTTAGCCCCCACAGCTAGGCGGAGAAGCCTTTACAAACACCTCTTTTTGCCACACCCGACAAGGTAGAGAACCTTCCTCCTTTTGCTTCCTCCTGAAGCAGGCAGAGAACCTCGATCGCTTGTTGGAACTTACCTCTCCCAACCTTTCCAAGGACAAGAGACTCTAGGGAAGAAGAAGTGGAATAATGCTTGGAGCAACCCTTGTGAATCCCCTCACAAGCTCCCCCTCACAAGATCCTCTCTCTCTCTCTCTCTCCCTCTCTCTCATTTAGGTTTTCTCAGGTCAAGACATCAGCCAAGGATGTTCAAAAATGTTGAAGAAGAGCTCTTAAATAGAAGAGCTTCAAAGGAGCTCATTAATTGAAAGTTGCTGACTTTATCGTCCAGGATGATATAAAAATCATCCTGGCCGATCAGTATAAATCCCAAGGGATCGGCCAGAGCATTGCCCTGAATGTAAACTAGACGATTAAAAATTTGCTTGATCATTCAGGATGATCTCACGATCGTCTCGGCCAATCAGTTCAAATTAGAGGAAAATCATTCAGAGCATCACCCTGAATTCAAGCTGTCCGATCCTGATCGTCCAGCATATCGCCCAGAATTTGTGCTGGCCAATATTTATTGTCCAAGATTAACTAAATATTTTAGAATAGATCATCCCGGATGATCTTGCGATCGTCCAGGAGATATGATCGTATTAATTATCCTTAATTACCTAATTGATTGTCTGATCAATTAAGGCATAATTGTGAATATCATCCAGGCCGATCAGGGATCATCCTGGCCGATTACCAAAAGTACAGAATACCTTAATTATTTATGGCGGCAATTTCTTTATATTTTGAGCCTATCGTCCAGGCCGATCAGTTAATCACAGCTTCCTTAACAAGAAATCCTATTTAGAACTTCTATTTTAAACTCGATCGTCCAGGACAATAATGATATCGTCCTGGCCGATGTGAGTGAAAACAGAGATTCTAAATCTCTCAAGTGTGTGTGTGTTGGGTTACTTAACATCAGTCACTTAAAATATTTACAATTGACTCAAGAAAAGGAAAATAGAAGATTACAGACTAACTCAATGCTAATCTACTTAATCTGTAGCTGATTCTGATTTTCGTCTGATCTTTGGGTCCTAAAAAGTCAATAGAGAAAATGGTAGTTGTAGTGAAACAAGATTTGTTTTCTATCATCAAAATCATAATCCAAAAACAGGTTTGTAATAATCTCCCCCTTTTTGATGATGGCAAACATATCAAAAATATATTCTAAAATAGTAATGCAAAAACTAAACAAACTTTTAAATTTTTTACCATAACAAGTACAAACATACCAGAACAAGTACAAACATACTACCCCTTTTAACATCTCGAAAAGGAGGAGGAAACTTCAAACTAAAGCAACCAACTAAAAAAAAAACAAAAAATGAAAGCAATCTAAAAAAAGAACTAAAACTAAAAGAATGAGGGATCCTGATCATCAGATGGAGGTGGAGGTGGTGGAGCTTATTGAAAGTAGCCAGCTAGCGTAGTAAACTGAGCATTGAACCAGGCTATGTCCTGGTCGTGCTGCTGCTGCTGGTGAGTAATATAGCTGTCAAAATGGACTAAGTCCTCTGTGTGGTGCTGCTCGTAGCGAGCCTTGTACTCAGAATGTTGATGCTCCTGTGTGGCAACTTAAGCGTCGAAATGGGTCTCCCAACGATCAAATCTCTCCACTAACTGGTCAAACTGTGAGTGCTGGCAAAGAAAATGGTTTGTCGTGGACCAGTCAAAATCAGGATCTAAAATGATTATATGCAGCTTATCCCCGGTGGTGGATAGCTGCAATAATTCAGCACAGTCTTGATATGTGATCTCGACCGAGCGTTGATTCACATAGGAGGTTAGGGCTGTGAAAGTAGAATTTATACAAAGATTTTCATAAAATTATAATAGAAATTCTGAGGAAAAAGGGGCAGCGAGGGTAAGAATGAAACAGAGAGAAGTGTGAGCAAAGAGATCCATTACCAGAAATGAAAGGTGGGCAGGATTGATGGTTCTGGAAAGGGTGATGCCACATTTTTTGTAACGACGGTAAGCTGCTTGATCCTCCACTTTCCTGAATCAAGGGTCTAGAGTGGCCCTCGAGGAACTTCCAGAAGCTTGTCAGACTCGCTTCTCACCAGCCATAGCAAGAAATCAGTAAGTAAACACAAGAGAAGTGGTAGGTTGAGGTGAAAACAATAGCTGGAATGGCCTGTATTTAAAGAATCGGCCATATCATCCAGGACAATCGTAGAATCATCCAGGACGATTTGGTTCAATTATTATGTGCAGGCTGATTGGTCTAAAAGGTGGTCTGATCGTCCAGGCCGATCAGATATCAGCCAGGATGATTAGACACAAGTGATCGTCCCGAGGAGTCAAGCCGGACGACCGTTGAAAAAGTAGATCATCCGGAATAATTAGGTGTATCGACCAGGACGATGCACAATAATTGATCGTACCGACCGAAGTTAAAATGTTTTAAATATGTGCCACGTGTATTGTCTAGGATGAACAGTGGATCAGTCAGGATGATTATCTAATAATGGATCGTCCAGGGCTGATTTTAAGGATTTAAATGTACTAACACGTGGATCGTCCAGGACAATCTAGTGTATCGATCAGGATGATGACAATAAATGCATCGGCCAGGATGAAAATAGTATCGGCCAAGACGATCAAAAAAGGTTGTAAGAGAGTTCAATCATATCAGCCAAGACGATAAGGGATCGTCCTGGACGATGAGTTACAGAAAGCTCAGAAAAAGGTTCAGCAGATGGAATTTTGAAGAGAAATTTGTCCTATCGTCTAGGACGATATAGGAAACGGCAAGGATGATGTGACAAGAATTTGAAAATTAAGGAAAGATGGAGATGATCAGAGAAAACCCTAAATTAAAATGAAAACAAACTAAAAAATAAACACAAAAAAGAAATGAAGTTTTTGGTTTTTAATTTTTCTTTTTTTTTTAGCAAAGCAAGCATATGACAAATTTCCTAAATAATTAAATTTTAAAGATTTGAAAGATCAATGAGTTAATAATGTCACAATATGAAAATGGTAGAAAATTCGATCATATTTACCCTACCTCGGACTTTTTCCAGGATAAAAATTGTCTTTTGAAAATAAGAGGTCTAACTCATAATAAATTGGATAAAAAAAATATCCATTCAAAACTTGGTTACAAACAAAATATCTTATAAAATAGTATACTAAAGTAATTCGTCGCTTTCATGGAATTTGAAATCAAGTCTTTGAAAATATCAAATAACCCATGAGTCTTTCTAAGTTTAAAAAGTTTTGAAAATAGAGGATAGCTTGCATTTAGTGGGCTCATTTTATGCCTCTTGTCACTTTGATTGGCTCTTTGAGCATCTTTTGATTTTTGATACACTGTAGTGTATATAGTTTTCTTTTTATATTGGCATCATTGGCCTCTTCCCTTTTTAATTTTTTTTTTTGCAAGCTAAAAACTCTTTAACAAACCCTTTTTAAAAAAGTTCTTAGTTGTGATTATATCTTCTAGATATTAGAGAAGATGGGCTCTCTTTCTAACATAGAGAAGAACAAGCTACAAAATAAAAATCAAAATTATATGATAAGTGCAACGGCAAGATTTCAATTAATCTTGAAGGATATATAAGAACTTTGGATCATATATATAAGATAGACTATTGTAACAAGAAAGAAAAAAAAAAAGATCTTAATTTCAAAAACCATTTGTTAAAATGAGATAGACTTATTGTTTTAAAAATGAAAATTATATCACCAAAAGAGGTTAGAGGGAGGGAAACCATCAACGGTGATTTCTCTCTTTATCCGATTTAGAAATGCTAATCATTGTCCATAAATCTCCAAAGTTTAAGAACAAGAAAAAATCATCATAAAGAAAACAAAAGTAAAAACGAGTAGAACAACTAAACAAAAATTATCACAAAAACAAAACATAGCAATACTCAAAATGTAATTTAAGAATTTGTTAAGCAGTAAATTTAAGCAGTTGCGAGCCTCCGTTTGTCCAAGTATCCTATGCTCTCACGAGGTCTTTGGTGAGAGCAATCCTGCAAGAATCAACAGCTGTTAGACTTAGGAACCCAAATAGGTTTGGGTCCCTTCTTATAAAAAGTTGAGTGTAATGCATGTGTGTTATGCTGTGAATTATGCAATTTTGGTCTTCACACCCAATGTGTACTATGGTGAACAGTGCAAGTGTGTGAGATGTGTCCTAGCATGCCACATGAAAAACATCTAACTCCAAGAAAAGGATTTCTTAACTAACTTGGGTTCAAATGCCTCTTCCTATGTTTGGCTTTGGATTCAAAGTGGGAGTCTTCCAATTTCCCTTAAGTGAGTCCAAATCATTTTTAAGCCTCAAGTTATTATTTTTAAGACATCATTATCAACCCTCAAATCTTTTTCTATCTCCTTAGATTTCTTAAAATCAGATTCAAGTGAGGTGTGTGAGACTTTTAATGTATCATGCTCATCAATTAATTCCAAATACTTTTTATTTAAATCATCAAATTCAAATACTTTTTCTTGTCCTTCCTGAACTTGGATTTCTCCTCACCCTTTTCCTTTTCTTTGCTTGAGTGATCTTGAAGTGTAGGACAATCGGCTTTCACATGTCCAGGCTTCCTGCATTTATAACAAACAACATCAGAAGATCCTTTAGAATATTTTTTATCCTTACCTTTTCTCCAATGATGCTTTTGCTTCTTCCTTAGAAATTTTCTGAATTGCGTTGAGATGAAGGCAACTTCATCACTCTCAGACCCGGAAGATTCGGAATCAGATTTGTGTGCCTTTAGTGCCACTATTTTCTCTTTATTTTTCTCATCTGCATCAAGATTTCTTTGATTCACCCCTTGCTCGTAAGCAATGAGTGAGCCAAGTAATTTTTTAATCGAATACGTGTTCAAATCCTTAGATTCAATTATAGCAGTGATTTTATCATCAAAAGAGGAAGGCAAGCATCGTAAAATCTTGTTTACTTTTTGAAAGTTCAAAAGTTTTCTTCCTAAGGCATGCAAAGAAGTAACAATCTGAGTAAATTTCGTATACATTTCAGAAATTGATTCATGAGGTTTCATATGAAAAAGTTCGTAGTCATGCAAGAGAATATTCAAACGGGATTGTTTAACTTCATTAGTGCCTTCATAACTGATACACAATTTATCTCAAATTTCTTTATCAGTTTTACAAGTGGAAACACGTATGTAGTCTTCTGATTTTAAAGCACAAAAAAATCAATTAAGACTTTTTGCATTTAATTAAGCCAAATCTTTATCATCTAAAGTCCATTCAATAAAAGGAAGTGAAACAGTAATGCCGTTAAGTTTACCAGTTGGAGGTGTATAACCATCCATAACAAGCATCCACATGCGATAATCAGTACATTGTAAAAATGTAGACATGCGAGTTTTCCAAAAATCAAATGGGATATTATCAAACAGAGGTGGTCGGGTAATAGAGTACCCTTTCGGTGTATTACGATTCCCAAAGTTAGCCATGGATCAAAATTCAAAAAGTTTTTAAACTTAGTTTTCATGAATCCCGCTCTGATACCACATGAAAGTTTGTTAGGGATGTTAAGCCCTATAGAACTGGTCCAAGGCTAACGAAGAGGGGGTGAATTGGTATTTAAAAAAAAATTCTCTGAGCAAAGCACAAATACAAACCAAATCACCACAAAAAAATAAATGCGGAAGATAATAAATACGGAAGCAGTAAAAAAATAAGAACACAAGGGTTTATAGTGGTTCGGTCAACTCGACCTATGTCCACTCCCCGGAGGCCCCCTCCGAGTATTGCACTACAATCGTGACTCTCCTTTAGCCCCCACAGCTAGGCGAAGAAGCCTTTACAAACACCTCTTTTTGCCACACCCGGCAAGACAGAGAACCTTCCTCCTTTTGCTTCCTCCTGAAGAAGGCAGAGAACCTCAATCGCTTGCTGGAACATACCTCTCCCAACCCTTCCAAGGATAAGATACTCTAGGGAAGAAGAAGTGGAACAATACTTGGAGCAACCCTTGTGAATCCCCTCACAAGCTCCCACTTACAAGATCCTCTCTCTCTCTCTCTCTCCCTCTCTCTCTCCTTTATGTTTTCTCAGGTCAAGACAGCAGCCAAGGATGTTCAAAAATGTTGAACAAGAGCTCTTAAATAAAAGAGCTTGAAAGGATCCATTAATAACAAGTTGTCTACTTTATTGTCCAGGACGATATAAAAATCATTCTGGCCGATCAGTACAAATCTAATGAGATCGGTCAGAGCATCGCCCTAAATATAAACTAGACGATTGAAAATTGGCTTGATCGTCCAGGGTGATCTCACGATCATCCCGGCCGATCAGTTCAAATCAGAGGAAAATCATCCAAAGCATCACCCTGAATTTAAGCTGTCCGATCCCAATCGTCCAGCACATCGCCCTGAATTTGTGCTGGCTGATATTTATCGTCCAAGAGCAACTAAGGATTTTAGAATAGAACGTCCCGGACGATCTTGCGATCGTCCAGGATGATATGATCGTATCAATCATCCTTAATTACCTCCTTGATTGTCTGATCATTTAAGGCATAATTGTTAATATCGTCCAGGCCGATCAGAGATCATCCTGGCTGATTACCAAAAGTATAGAATACCTTAATTTTTTATGGTGGCAATTTCTTTCTGTTTTGAGCCTATCGTCCTAGCCAATACAAGTATCATCCAGGCCGATCAGTTAATTACGGCTGCCTTAACAAGAAATCATGTTTAGAACTTCTGTTTTAAACTCGATCGTCTAGGATGATAATGATATCGTTCTGGTCGATGTGAGTAAAAACAGAGATTATAAATCTCTCAAGTGTGTGTGTGTAGGGTTACTTAACATCAGTCACTTCAAACATTTACAATTGACTCAAGAAAAGGAAAACAAAATATTACAGACTGATTCAACCCTAATCTACCCAATCTGTAGCTGATTCTAATTTTCGTCCAATCGTTAGGTCCTGAAAAGTCAATAGAGAAAACAGCAATTGTAGTGAAACAAGATTTGTTTGCTATCATCAAAATCATAATCCAAAAACAGGTTTGTAACAAAGGGGTCCAAAATGTCACTTTTAAAAATAGGATAGACTTTAGAGTTCTAGAATTTTTATTAAATATTAGACCTTATAAGGAGTAATTATACTTTGAGTTTGCTAGATTTATAGTTTTCTAGGCAAAGTTATTACCTTTAGAAGTTTCATACCCAAATTATCTAATTACAATTTACTGAAGAGTTGACTTTTCAATTATATTGGTTTCTAAAACACTAATATTTTTAATAAATACAATGTTTTAATTTTATTTTAATTCCTTTTGGTTTTCCCAATTTGAAATTTTCAAAAATTAGTTATGAATTTTCAAATTTTGGGCAATTAATTAATTATTTAAATTATTTAATTAAGGGGATTTTAGTGGTTCTAACCTAAATCAGCTCCAAACCTCTTTGAATCATCCCCAAAAGTCAGAAATGATGTAAACAAATGTTTCTAAGTATTTGGAAGAAATTTGGAATTTTAAATAATTTTTAATTATTTAATTTGTTTAAAATTATAAATTTTAGCCAAAAATAAATTAAGGTTTAAATTAAAGTCCAATTAATAGGATTTTAATTTTTTGAGATTAAAGTTTTAATTTTAAAGAGTTTGATATATTATGGGTAATTTTTTTATTTAAATTTTATTTATTGGAATTTTTTAAATTTATCAAGGTTTAACTAAAGGGTAAATTAGAATTTATTAATTAAGTGGTTTAAAGGATCCTAAAAATTTTTAGAAAATTCTTGGAGGTTTAGGATATCAATAATCTTAAATTTGTCAATTTTTATGTCAATAAGAGATGTACCCTAGTTCCTATATTTCTCTAAGTTTGTTGGACAGGTCTTTCATTATTATCCTTAGGATATCGTTACGTTGAGTTGGTTTGAATCCGTTGTTCAAGACTAACCCTTGGCGTAACATAAATGGAGTTCCATCTAAACAAATCACACTATGTCCTTAGAATTAGGAGAGCTTAAACTAAGTGCTCGTGCATCTTACACATGCAAAAGATAGCTAAATAATAACTAAGCAATATTAATGATATAATTAGTAAATAATTGGAGCCCAACCATTTACTAATCCTTCCCCCATGAATACTATTCACATACAAATCCCATGTTTAAAATTTCATGAGTATATCTCTCAAGATTAAAGAGATTTAACGTACATATATAACTCCTTGCTTGAGATCTCACTGCAGGCAGGGTCTTGATAGCAAGTTTGGATAGGGAAAAGTGAAGAAGGCTTGGGAGAGCTCACACATAAGAAAGCTCTGGCTAAGAAGGCTTACGAGAAAGTATGAGCAAAGGTCTTCAATATGGAGCCCTTACCTCACTATTTAAAGCCTTAAACCTATGATCAATGGACTAGGTCTTTCTTAGGGTTAATTAGGAGGGAAAAGAGATGATTTAGCTATGATTTGAGTCTAAGGATCAATATGAAAGTTTTAAATGAAATTTATGGGCTTAAGTTGACCTAAATAGGTTAAATTTGACAAAAGAAGACTAGGGTTAACCTTGTCAAAGGTTGACTTGGTCAACTTGGTTAATTATGCTCAAATAGATGAGGGGTTAAGACAAAGATGACTTGAAATTGGTTTGAATTTCAATTAAGCTCATTTGGGAAAGGGTCATGACTCAATGGTCAGGTTTGACCGATTAAACCAAAGGAAGGTAAGGGATTGAGCCAAGGAACTTTGGAAGTGATTTGAAACTCAAAAGAAGGGGACTTGGGTCAATTGGGTCAACCTGAGTTAACCCAAGGCCTGTGTCAGGGCTCAGCAGACTTGGTTTGACTTACTAAATTGAATGGGAGAGGTCTTGGGTCTAGCTTGGGCAATTTGACCAAGTCAACCCCTTTGACCAAGAGTTTGCTAAAAATAAGGTCAACAGTGGATACTCTATTTTGGAATTCTATATAAGACTTAGAGCTTGAACTCCATAACCAAGTATATTTCAATTTATATATATGATAGGCTTAGAAATTCAAGCTTGTTATGGTAATGCATGGCCATATTTCTTTTCAGCAAAGTCTTAGTCTTTCATAAAGTTTCAATGAATAAATTAATTTTTCTTTATATTTCATATTTTTTATTTCTTACATTGCATTTTGTACTACATCAAATGGGTAATATGTGACATGAGAGGGTAGAAGTTTTCCAAGGTTTCCTTCAGTATTTATATTTAAGAGTTTATAGGAACATGCATACTGGTTCTAGGATGATATGGTACCTGGTACCATTTACATTCCCCATTTTCCTAATCATATATGCACGTATGAATTTTAATTTTCAAGAGCCTATGACTTTTATATACTCTATGGGCAAGCCAACAGGGTCCTTATTGCGCTCAGGGGATACTATGCTTTTCCTTCAAATATAGTCATTATGCTGCCTAAATCTTTAAGAAATATTAAAAGTCATAAAATTCAGTTAGATGAATTAAATAAGATAAAATTTATAGTTCTTAGTGAGTCTTCTAACTAATGTCATTGAACTTAAAGTTAAAATTACCCAACTTGATTCATAAATTTGAGATTACAATTCATCATTTGATCTTACTAGGATAGAACTTAGCCTATCATGCATTACATATAGGGCGATTGATTGTCAATTAGGATGGTTAGATGGCAACTCACTCCAAGCAAGTAAGAGTATAGATTGTAAACACCACTTAAGTATTTTTAACATTTATATTATTTTTTATTAATTTAAATCTAAAATCTAAAATCAGAAATAAACATGAGAATTTATAATATAATGCTTATACATTAAATCTTATTAGCCAAAATATTTCTTAAAATTCATAAGTCTTTAAAAATCTTTATTCTTATCTCTAATCAAGAGTATTCTCTTAATAGATGTAATTAACAATAGTGACTTTTCCTTATATGGAGTTTATCACCTATAATAAAATAAACTCTATATTAATTTCTTTCTAAGGTAGAGGAATTATTTGTGGAATGCATACCTAAGTTTTAAACATTAGACAAACTTCATAATTGAAGTGCTGACCTAAGCTAATTGAATATTCCCTAAACAATTTACAATCATGAGTAGAAATTGTTCTCCTCTCAAATCAATAGTGAAACGTCAGTCTAACCTTAGGGATGACATAATACCAATCAATACATATTTGATTAAAGAAAACCAAAATATAAATTTAATACAAATCTTATGTGACATTGCATTTTGATATTAAATTAAATTTGTCCCCATCCGCACTTCAAGACAAACTTGGCCACGCTTACTTTCTTAATAATCACAACTTAGATCTCGTAGTGGCAAATCCCAAGAATTCATTAGAAAATGCCTTCCTTCAACCAATTTGGAAACAATGTGTCAAGCATGCCTAGCATTGTACATGTGTTCTCTGAAGTGATGTACTTTTTTACTTTATTTTCTCTTTATAGCATATTATTTAGCTCTCTTAACATAATATAAAAATGGTGCTGAGAAATAGTTTGATATCATTTTACTGGATCTTTTTAGACCTTTTGTTTTTTTTTTTTTTAAAGAAATGCAGAAATTGCATTAAAATAAAAGAGAAGACAACCTAATACAAACTAGGAAAAATAAACTAATGATTCCTTTTTCAACAAGAAAAAGGGACCTTATTGAAACTAAATTTGTTAATTTAAACTTATTATAAATGATATGTAATCCACTATCTCCTATTTTAAAACTGTTGAGATGCAGGGGATACCAAAGATTAAAACAACCCGAGGGTTGATTAGTATCCCAGAGTTCCCATCCAGTTAAATAATAAGAATTAGTAAAGATCCCATAATCATTTTGACAGAGTTTAAAGTAACAAAGTAAAAGAAAACAAAGGAAACAAAAGCTAAAAAGAAAATTACAATTCAATAAAGATTTCAAAAAATCACTTAAGAAAATCCATGAAAGATTTTCAAAAAGTCTTTTCCAACTTCTAACGTCAGAAATCAATGGTATTAATATTCCCAACTTTATGATCATATGCTCCATCTTCAAGTATTTCTTTGCTATGCTGTAATCCATGGTAGAAACCTCTAGCTTTTTAGTGAGATAAAAGGGAAGAAGAACCTCTCATACTGTTCTTCTCTTTGTGATCATCCATCTTCCTTCTAGGTAGTTCTTTCACCGATCCCAATGCTTGAAGTTCTTTGAATAAAATGTGCTTTGATCCGGATGAACAACTCTTCTTAGCAAAAAAATTCTTGTCTTTCTTAAGAATAGTTTTTTTGAATTCAAACTAATAGCTGATGTAGGAGAAATATCTGTTAAAATGTCAAAGCTATTTTTTAAATCAGGAATTGTAGTATTAATGTGATTCTCGGTCACACTATGAGAAGCCGCAAAAGCTGTTGAGGGAGTTAGAATAGCAAATTCTGTTACAGAAAACTCTTGAAAATCTTAACGTTTGAATTCAGATTCTGGTGTGTGTGCTCCCAAAATTCCAGCAGCTTGAGTTGATTTGGTAGAGTTTGTTTTAAGATAATCCTCTTCTAAACAAACTCCTTCCTTAATAACTTCAACAATTTCAGCATTTTTGAATTCAGGATTTTACTTCAAAATATTACTGAAAATATTCTCTGAATTAGAGACACCCTTTAGATTATTCTCTTCATTAGGAATGTTACAAACTGCTTCCACGGGATCAGCCAAAAATGTAAGAATTTTAGAATTCAAATTTTGATCAACCTGAATTAGTTCCACCATTAAATCTGAAGATTTGTTCGACTCCTTATTTTCCTCCTGAACTTGTGGGATAATAATTTGTAATTCTTCAGTATTTTCTAGATGATTGACGGAATAATCTGTTCCTTGATTAACATCTCTTTCATCTCCTTCCTTAATTATAGCTTCAACTTGAACAGCCAAAGGATCAAAGCAATTTTCAGAACCAGTGAACCTGTCTACTACAGCTTCTTCCAATTCTACTTCATTTGCATTAACACAACCTTCATTTGAATATTCTTTGATTGAGTAAACTTTAAACTGGTTTTTCTCAGGATATGTTCTTCTTTTGCTTTTGTACTTCACATGCATCCAAGGCCCATACGGATTTTTATTAGTAAGAGAAGAACCGAAAGGAACATCTAAACCAAGTTGAATTTGGTTATGAGTTGAATTTGGACACACATAATCAATATGTCCAATCTTCCCACATTTATAAAAAAATGAAGATAGATTTTCATATTCAAATTTCTGAAAAAATATACCATTAATGCCTTCCACCCAAATACCAAATTGTAGTTTTGAATTCAAATTTACCCGAATGTAAGCTCTAGCAAATTCTCTTCTCCCCCATCTAAACATGTTACCATCCAATAATAATGGAATTCCAATTCTAGAAAAGATTCTTGTGATATTGGATTCATCCCAACAGTGTAATGGTAAGTGAGGAAGACGAACCGAAATCAGAGAAGAAATCCCTTCCAAAGAATTGGGTGAGAATGTAGGAGACCATTTGTCTAAGCCTACCACAAACCCCCCTACAAACCAAGGTCCTTCGTTAAGAACTTCCTCCATGGCTTCATGGGACTGGAATGAACAAAGGAGCCAATCCATACCAAGTAATGTAATATGAAATCCTCCAAATTTCAACCATTGCTTTCTTAATTCAAAAGAACACTTAGAAAAAGGATAGTTTTTCCTAAGGATTTTAACAACCAAAGACTTGTTCAAAAGTTGAACATTGGAATTTTCCTTTTCTATGTCCAATTTGACAACATTTGCATCTCCAAAATCTTCATATTTTTCACTAAAATTAATTTTAATATGAGGTTTTTTGACCCGCACCTTAGAATTATCCATTTTTGAAGAAATGCTAGGATTTATGATATTAATACTACCTTTGTTAATATCAATATCCTTCTTCAATATATCAGCAAAACTTCCTCCCGAAGAAGATGTCTCCTTATCATTAGCTCCAGAGATGATATCCGACAAAGGATTTGGCTTATCATACAAGGATGAAATTATTTCCTTACCTTTTCCTGAATTCGACAAAGGCTTTTACCTTGCATTAAAATCTCCCTCTCTTATGACTAGAGGAGATTCCAAAATTCAAAAAGGGGAAATGCGTTTGAAGGAGAATCTACCTTTTGAATCCAACATAATTGGACTTGCGGTAGAAAGCAAGTTTTTTGTGTTCCGGTCATCCTTAGATGACCGGCCACCTTCATCCATCTCCAACACTAGCACCCAAAATCTTCAAAGCCTTCTTCAAAATTCTTCCTACTTTTTAGACCTTTTGTTGGACATTTATGTTTATTAAGCATTCTCTTCCTCTACATTCTCTCCATTTCTATATAGGTTCCAACACATTAGCTCACCAGGTAGGCTTGCTAGTATTGTCGAGCAATGCCCACAAACACATTTGGCTCAAGTAGTAAGAGAGTAATTCTGATATTAATTTATTCTCTTTATTTATTTACTCTTTTTGGTAGATGTCAGATCCCTATAAATAAAAGGTGTTTCTAAAAATTTTGCATCATTTGCATCTTTAGCATCATATGCACTTCTATTGTATAATTTTGTCTAAGAGATCTACTCTCTCTCTCTCTCTCTCTCTCTCTCTCTCTCTCTCTCTCTCTCTCTCTCTCTCTCTCTCTCTCTCTCTCTCTATATATATATATATATATATATATATATATATATATATATATATATATATATATATATATATATATATATATATATATATATATATATAATAGCTAAAAGGCTTGTAATGGTTAAAAGGTGAGGGTGAGGATCTATTTCATAATAAATAAAAAAATTTAGTGATTTCTATTAAAAGCCAATGTTAATAATTAGTAAAAGTTCTATCCACTCCCTGTTACCGCATAGAACTAGAGCCGCGTGGATTAGCCACAGCTTCCGATTTCCGAGATGTTAAATAAAAAACTCTTAAACACCATCAATAGATGTGTGGAGCCAAAGCTTCAGACTTTTCTAAAAATCATTAAAAATATCAGCATGTCGAATCGGATGCTGTTCTCCCGCGCTGAATTTTTCAATATTTAGGTTTATCATTTTTTTTTATGTGCTATATTTTTTTTTTTCTATCAAGTAATTTTCATGAATTACGAAGTCTCATACAGCGCCATTGAATAATTAGTAAGCAGGTTGTCAATTTTCAAAATCAAAGGATAAATTATGGGCTTGTTTTATTAAAGTATGATACAGACCTAATTTTAATGAGAATATGCTAAAACAATAACATTACACTTCAAGTATAGAAAATAAAGAATTTTGAAATGATCTAAATGTTTTTTTATCTAATATAAAATTTCATAAGATTATTAATTTTTTAGTTTTTAATAATAAAGTACCTATTAGAGACAAAGAGTTTGAGGTGGCTCGTGCCCTCTTTATAAAATTTTAATTATATAAAAATTTTATTTATTTATTTTTTATTAATTTTTTATCCAAAAATTAAAATGTTATTTCAGTTTTAAATTTAAAATGCAATTTTTATGATTTCTTAATAAATTAGAATCATTTTTTTAATAAAGCTGACACAAGATAAAATTATATATGCCCAAAAGCAATCAGTCAAACTTCTATTCTCAATCAGTATGACAATTATTAGAAATATTCAACTTTTTATTATTTTGCTTTTATTAGGTGTGATAGCATGACTCATAATTTCTTATTTTAATGATTACAATTTCAACCTTGTTTATCAAGACAACAGTACTTTTCTTTTGTATTCAAAATTCAATTCAAGCTTCATTTACCTGTTATTGTAGAAACAAAAGCAAAGAAGAGGAAAATGGAATTTGTTATTCTTTCTTCTTGCCCTTACACAGTACAGAGATGAATATATATAGAAGCATATAAGGATACTGATAGCTTATTTACAATGCTGCCATCATTGTATTTACATAGAAATGTAAGTAACAGCTGGTCTATTCTAACACCCCCCTTCAAATTGATGGGTCTTGAAGGACAGTCAATTTTTCTCTAAGAAATACGAATCTAGGGGTAGAGAGAGATTTCGTAAAAATATCGGCGACTTGATTCGTGGTACTGATTGGTAGTAGCCGAATATTCATTCGGGATATGTGATCTCCTAAGATTTTTGATCAATCTCCACATGTTTCGTACGAGAGTGAAACATGGGATTGTTGGCCAAAGCAATAGCTGACATATTGTCGCAATGTAGATCAGTTGGGTAATCTTGATACAGACCGAATTCCGAGAGTAGGCGTCTTAACCATACAATGTCCGATGTCAAGGCTGCAAGTGCTCAGTATTCGGACTCTGTAGAGGAGCGGGAAACTGTACGCTTCTTTTTGACTGTCCATGAAACAAGAGTGTCGCCTAAGAACTAGCAGTAGCCGGAAGTAGATTTCCTTGTAATCGGGTCGCCTGCCCAGTCGACATCTGAAAAGGATTTAAGGATTAAGTTAGTTTTTGTTATAGGTAACCCATGGTGTAGCGTACCTTTGATATATCGGAGCAATCTTTTGAGAAGATAAAAATGAGGTGGTTGAGGATCGTGCATGTGTTGGGAAAGAAGATTAACACTAAAGGATATATCCGGGCGAGTTAACGTAAGATATTACAAAGAACCAATGATTCGGCGATAAAGTACAGGTTCATGGAGCTTTTCTGTGTTGAAGTCCGCTGGCATCTTAGTGCACGTCGGATTGGCTAGTAAATTGCAATTGGTCATGTCCGCTTGGCAGAGAATGGAATAAGCATATTTCGCATGTGAGAGAAAATAAGAGGTGTTAGTTTTGTGAATTTTGATACCAAGAAACTCATTTACAGTGCCCAGGTGCTTCATTGTAAATTCCTTGTGCAATCGAGAGATGATGTTCTGAATTTGAATAGAATCTGAACCAGTAATAAGTATGTCGTCGACCTAGATGAGCAGATAGATTTGAGTTGTCTTGTGGCGGTAAACTAAGAGCGAAGGATCCGCCTTACTGTGAGAGAACCCGAGAGTTATAAGGAACAAGGTGAACGTGTTATACCACTGTCTTGGCGCCTTTTTCAACCCATAAATTGAAGGGGGGTGAACGATCTTCAAAACCTCTCGGTTGCGTCATATAGACAGTCTCCGATAGAGACCCATGGAGAAACGCATTAGCCACATCCAACTATTGCACCGGCCAGTCGTTATGCAGTGCTATGGTGAGCAGGATACGAATTATAGGAAGTTTAACCACTGGACTGAACGTTTCAGTGTAATCGATACTGAATTCTTGATTGTTGCCTTGAGCCACCAGTCGTGCCTTGTACTTGGCGATGGAACCATCAGTGTGATATTTGGTCCTGTATGTGCAGTTTGAGCCAAGTATGGAGGCATTTTTGGGTGGTTCAATCAAATGCCACGTTCCTTGTTTTTGAAGTGCAAATATTTCCTCTGCCATGGCTTGACGCCAATGCAGACTCTTGGATGCTTCTGAGTACGTAGTGGGATCTGTAGCCTGATTGCTGAGAGTTTGAATGTGAATGAGATTTAATTTATTTGGGTGCCGGAGAGAACCAGTTTTACTGCGTGTTATCATAGGATGCGAGGAAGCGTTATTAACATTTGTTGTTTGAGCAGATCGTGGTGCTTCTGGTAGCGGTTTTTTAGGAGTTGGAAGTGGGTTAGGAGGTAGAGGAGAAGTATGGTCTTCAGAGATTGCCGTAACCTGCTTGTTCTGATTAGCAATATATACATTACTAGTAGATGCAGGTATAAGTAAAAACGGGTTAGTATCAGATGATTGCATAGTTGTTGGGGAAACAGATAGAGAAAAAGGAAAAATGTTTTCATAAAATGTAACATGGCGAGAGACAGTTATTTTGTTCGTAGCAAGATTAAGACATCGATAACCTTTGTAGATGTCAGAGTAACCGAGAAAAACGCATGGTTGCGCTGTGGGCATGAGTTTGTTCCTGGCTGATGGAGGAGATAGTGGAAAACATTTGCAACCAAACACTTTTAGTTCGTCATAGACTGGTTTCCTGTGAAACAGCAGCTCAAAAGGAGAACAATGTTGGGTGGTGTTGGATGGTAACCTATTTATGAGGTGAACGGCAATGGTTATAGCGTCCGGCCAAAAGGAATGAGGCATGGATGCCGTAAGAAGCAGAGCCCTCGTTGTTTCAATGATGTGCCGGTGCTTTCGCTCGGCAAGCCCATTCTGTTCCGGAGTATAGGGACACGATAGCTGATGTGTGATCCCTTATTGAGCTAAGAAATTTGTAAATGCAGAATTTACAAATTCGGAGCCACCGTCCGTGCGTAAGGTTTTGATACGAGATGATGTGAGATTCTCAATTTTATTTAAAATTAACAAATGTAGAAAAAACATCATATTTAAAACATAACGGGAATATCCATGTGAAGCGTGTGTAGTCATCAATAAATATTACGTAAAATTTAAAACCTTGAGCGGAGACGGTTGGAGCAGGGCCCCAGACATCGCTATGAGAAAACAATTTTATGGCATTTCGTAGCATAGCATAATTCGCAGCGAGTATTTTGTTTATTCATATATAAAGACGGATTACAGCTAGAAATGAAATCAAAAATAGTTTTATGAGGATGTCCAAGACGTTGATGCCAAAGCTGAGTTGACACCGAAGCAGCCGCCACCGCCTGATGTTGAGCTTTCGCTGGTTTAATAGGAATGGCGTATAGACCGTCAGTGGACGTTCCTCGAAGAAGGATATCCTGTGTCGCTAGATCCTTCAAAACAAAACCATATGGATCAAAAGTAATAGAAATATGGTTATCTTTGGTTAGCTGTGAAATAGACAAGAGATTGTATTTGAGAGAGGGAGTATGAAAAATTTTGGTGAGTCGCAGCTTACGAGAAGGGGTAGGTAAGATACCCGCCCCTGAGTGAGCAATGCTGACAGAGTTACCATCGCCTATGGTCACATTGTCGGATCCACGGTATGGCTGAGTTATGGACATATTTTCCACCGAGTTGGTGAGATGAGCAGAAGCCCCTGAATCCCAGAACCAGTTGACATCAGGTGTGTCCGAAGAGGCCAAGAGAGCTGTATCTGAGTTTTTGGTAGGAACCGTGTATTGCAAGTTGAGGCGGTGCCAGCACGAGGTAGCGGAGTGACCTTTCTTGGAGCAAATCTCACATATTACAGATGCAAAGGGATTGTTCCGATTTTTATTAGACAAACCAGTCGAGTTCTTGACTCTTGATCTACTACCACGACCTCGATTAGTATATAAGGCCATGGTAGGATCGGGTGCGGAAGTAAATCTTGTTGCGTCAGATGCCAGATTGATCTCCTCACTTAGTAAGAGAGGATATAACTGATCCAGAGTCAGTGGGAGCAGCGTGGTTCTAACTGAAGATTTGAATGACTGTTACTGTTGAGGGAGACCGTTAAGAATGTAATGGATCACGTCTTCAGCATCAACGGAAGAACCTGCCGAAGTTATTTGATCTACGATGGATTTTATTTCGGAAATATAGTCAGTCTTTGACTGATTCTTGAGCGCAACATTGTGCAACGCATTCTTGAGTTGGATTATCTTGGAGCAGTTTGTCACTTGAAACCTTGTTTCAAGAGCTACCCAAACCTGCGCAGTAGACTCAAGAGAGAATACGTAGGGAAGTTTTGAGGAAGAAATCTTGGAGAAAATATACGCCGACAGATTTTGTTCTGTCATAAGCCATTGCGCGTAGAGAGGATTCAGAGCGGAAGAGACATCGGAGAGAATCGTCGTAGGAGATGGCGACGAAATTTTTGGATCAAGAAAATGGAGAAACCCATTGGCACGTAACGTCTTGGTAATCTGAGATTTCCATATCATAAAGTTGTCCGGCGCAAGCGGAGCGGTAACGAGATTTCGGAGGTTGGAGACGACGAATTTTAGCGTCGCGGGAATGAGATGATCATCTTGATGAGCGCCATCGTCCCTGTCGTGAAGCCTGGAGGAGGCTGAATCGGCCATTTCTCAGGATCAAGAACACCTTCCTGATACCATGTAGAAACAAAAGCAGAGAAGAGGAAAATGGAATTTGTTATTCTTTCTTCTTGCCCTTACACAGTACAAAGATGAATATATATAGAAGCATATAAGGATACTGATAGCTTATTTACAATGCTGTCATCAGTGTATTTACATAGAAATGTAAGTAACAGCTGGTTTATTCTAACAGTTATGCCCAGTATTTGACAAATAAAATCGCTCACTACCCTGATTTTATAGATTTTTATAAAATTTAAAGACATTTGTGGTTATTTTGTGCCTAATTATTCGAAGAGCAGTTTTTTCTGAATAGGTTTATGACTTTTATGGGGTTTCAATTGTAGTTAAATGAAAGTCAAAATATATTTTTGATGGTTTTTAAATATTTGATATATGTCATATTTCAAGAATTTGGATTGTGAATTCATCCCTTACGATCTCCCATCCTTCCAATATCGCTAATGCTGAATCCAAATTTATTTTTCGATGACACCTACCCTTAAAGGTATGCTAGCTCTATGAGTAGATGACTAGAGCACCACAGAGAAGAGAGAGAGAGAGAGAGAGAGAGAGAGAGAGAGAGAGAGAGAGAGAGAGAGAGAGAGAGAGAGAGAGAGAGAGAGAGAGAGAGAGAGAGAGAGAGAGAGAGAGAGACTATAAAAACTCCTAAAAAGATAGCTCAATATTAAATAAAGATCAACCATAAAATCTTATATTTACTCAAAAGTATTTATAATGTCCTTTTCACCCCTTATATAGAAGGTTCTAAGTTCTAAAAGAAAAACTATACTAGTAAAACTGAAAAATTTCAACCTTATGACAATGTTTCAGACACAAGTTGCCTTTTAGTTGGCAAAGGAAGTGCGGGGTTACAAAGTCATGATGAGTCATTTATGAGCAACATTTATGTGTAAGTTGTGTACTATTTATTGTGTTAGATGCAATGAAAATATTTTACCTTAATTACTTTTGTTAATGAATTTTTTCAGGAAAATGCAAAATTGACAAGTGCTGAATGAGCGCCCTAGTGCCCACAATATTAGCACCACAATGTTGGCATCTTTAACATGCCAGTGCCTAATTTTGACAAAACTCTATCGTGGAGAAAATGCCAGTGGCCTTTTAATTACAATTAAGCAGAATACTTCCACATGTTAACGACTCTCTTCTCTATCACTTTATTACTTTATTTGGCACGTATAGTTACGTATTTTGTTGCCTTTCATTATATTAGTAGTAATAGATCTAGTGGGGGGTTTGTGACTTTGACATATCATGTCATTAATAAGTGTGCTCATTTTAGCTCTCTTGGTTCTATTGTTCAAAGATGGTGAAATAGAATGGGATATTATTAGTAGAATTCAAGTTGGATGGTTGAAGTGGGGAATGCTTCGGGTTTGTTGTGTGATAGAAAAGTATAGGAAAAATTTTGTAAGATGGTGGTGAGACCTTCATGGCACATAATGTTGGCCATTAAAAGAGTAGCACAACATTATGTTATGCAGTACTGAGATAAGGATACTCAGATGGATGAGTGGATTTACACTTAGAGATAGGATAAGAAATGAGCATATCCCTAAAAAGTTTGGAGTAGCTCGAATGATTGATAATATTAAGGAGAGGCACCTTAGATGGTTCAGCCATGTAAAAAGGAGGCCATTCGATGACCTGTTAGGAGAGTAGATGTATTAGATTTGGCCATAATTAAGAAAGTAATCGACCATAGAGGTAGACCTAAAAAGGCTTTGTTAGAAAATATTAAAAATGACATTTCTTTATTAGATCAAAATAATAATTTGAATCTTAATGAATACAATGGAGAAAACGGATTCATGTAATCTACCCCAAGTAGTGGGATAAAGGCTTGATGTTTCTTTTACTTTTGTTGTATTAAATAAAACATATTCATGTTTTTATTGTATAACTCAAGTCCAACACAATCCAATCAGTCGCTCACACATCGCCCCCATCACATTTTTGGCCTGATTAGATTGGAAGTAACATGCATATTATATATTTTTACTATACTATGTAAATAAGTGCAGATTTATAACTACATGTATCATGAATCTTTTTTTTTTTATTAAGTTTGTTAAAAATTTGAAAAGTTAGAAAAGTATTTTGCTGATTGCTGAATTTATTATCTTTATTTTTATTTTGTTATTATTTTACGGTTAGTAGGTCTATTAAGGTACCCTTACTATTTAATTATGAGATAGAATAGACACTTTTAAAAAATTAGGAAAAATAAAAAGATTTTAGAGATGTTTGGATTAGTACAAGATTATGACCATCATAGACCTCTTTCAAAGTACGCTAATTCTTTTGTATTACGAATCCATCAAAGCATCAATTAACCTACCATCCATGCCAATTCTGATCTGAAACTTGCCATTATTTAGGTGGTTTAATTTTCCAAATTTTGGTGAACTCTATTTGAGGATCCAAACCTACGCTTAGCTAGCTTCTTGGAACTGTGTAATATTTAAGTATGATGGTGTAAGTGATGATGCTATTAGGTTTAAATAATTTCAATTTTCTCTAAGGTATAAAGAAAAGATTTGGTTGAATTATTTGCTCTTAGGCTTTACAATCACTTGACATGAGTTAGCAGAAAAATTCTAAGCTGTGTATTTCACTCAAAAATAAAAATTGATAAACTTAAAAATAATATCACATCTTTTGCCCAATTTGAGGGAGAATCAATTTATGAAAGTTATGAGAGATTTAAGAAAAATGCTTAGGAAACACTCTCATCGTGCTTTACCCAATTGGTTGGTTATTCAATGTTTTAAAAATAGATTGGAAAAATCTTTTTGGTAAATCATAGATGTAGTAGCTAGAGAATCATTATTACCTAAGCTAATTGAGAAAGCATATAAAAATTTTGAGAAAATGACTTCAAATAATTTCTAGTGGCCTTTTGAAGGGGTGAATCCTAAGAGAGTAGTTAGTGCATGAATCAAATGCATGATACACTTTTATTTTCTAGGTAGCTATAATTTCTTAAAGTTTAGACACAATTGGAGTTAATTCAATATTAGGATAATCTTAGCAATTGGAAGAGCATGATTTAAATTCAATTGATGATAATAATGCAAAAGGGATTAATGTTAATTTAATTTGAAGATAAAATAATTCCCATTATAATACTTATAATGTAGGTTGGAGGAACAACTCTTTTTTCAATTGGTCAAACAACAATATTGGTGGTAAATCTCAGAGTAATGCAAGTCAATCTAATCAAGGAAAAATTTGTATAATCCTCAACAACCTATAATAAATACTAAACTTTTGAATCCCGTAGGTTTTAACCAAATTAATTAGTTCAGGGAGGGGAAATCACCTTAGGAAGAGGTTATGATTTAGTTAGTAATCCAGTTATAAAGTCAAGCTGCTTCCAATAAAACCTAAAAAAATTAATTAAGCCAACTTAAATTTTTTTGTTTTTCGTATACTACATGGAACTTTGGAAAGCTATATTGAAATAAATAGAAAGGAAAAAAAGGAAAGAGCATAATGGAAACCCCTTAAGATGTGGTGGTGATTGATTAGAGTCAAATAATAAATCCAGGTAAGTCCAACTAAAGACTATAAATCTAGCGCTATATTGGGAGACAACCCAATTTTTTTCAGTGTTTATGAAGTATTTTTTATAATTATTAACTTTTATATTAAGTTTTATGTGTGTATATTGTATCATTATAAAAAAAGTTAATAATGATTTTTTATAAGGTATGAGAAGTATCTTAAGAAAAAAGTTGATGTGCTAAAAATTTAACTAGTGCAACAGCTTTAGTATTTGAAGAACCATAACATTTACAAACCAAGCACCATGACATTCAAAAAAAGATTTACAGTGTTGAAGCATATGTAAAATTTATTGGATTGCATCATCATAACACTTTATCATTAAATGATGTATCATTATTTTGCCTTTTTGAGTACCTCGGTACTTCTATCTAAAGCATTACAACGTTCATCCATTATCATTACATTAATAACTGCTGTGTAGTTAAATAAACTATATATTCATAACTTTTATGTTCAGATACTTTATTGAGCTCCACAATGATGTTTCCTGTGCCACAATATTAGTTCAAAATTAGTATTTTTTCAGATAAAGCATTGTGGTGTTGGTCTTTGTAAGCATCGTAGTGCTTTTGTATATTGAACACCACTTTCTTTTCTCAATCAAAAAGATGGGTCATCAATATCCAACTCCTTTGTCACAGTGCCATTTGTCCCATATCATTGCAGCATCTATATATTATTTTTGACCTTTTATTGTATTGTATGTTTTTTTGCATCATAGTCCTCTTGAAGTTTATATATAGCATATACCTATTTTAAAAAATTTTCACTATATTATTTAATTCTATCTACCCAAGATTTCTACATTTGTAGTGTGATCTATTTTGCAAATGGTCACAAAAAAGTTTGGCATGAAGCGCACTTTTTTATACTATGATAAGAGCACACTCATTTCCATATATAGGTGTATAGCAAAGGTATAGGACAATAATGGTATCCAGGAAATTAATGCTTACGAAAGGATTAATAATTTGGATTGGAAAGTTAGGCAAAAGATAGTGAACTTGGCTTAGAAATGCTTATATAGGTACCCCATGTTGCAATTATAAATGTACTGAGAGAATTCTTTTCCAAAAGGAAGGACTCAATGGAGAATAGATAATTTTTTGTAGGTAAGTGGGTATAATTTTACCCGATATATATTAACTACTTATTTAAGATGAGAGATTTTGTGTTTGATGAGTACACATCATTTAATCTTTCCCACATAAATCTGATGAGTTTCTTATCATGTTGTGAGAGCCATATGATAGAATTTTGCAGATGAAGAGGGAGGGGGGAATCAGTAGTGTTTCTACATCATTCTTAGCACAACATTGCTTTATATTTCAAAATGGCAAAGTTATTTTTGAGTTGTTATTTGTATGCGTCACTTCTATAAAACTATTTTTTATGGAACTTCATTTTTTGTGCTGTTTTCAAAAGTATAACTATTTTTTTTACAGAACTTCATTTTTGTTCTATTTTCAAAAGCTTTTTAGTATTGGCTAATCCGTTAAAAACCTTCCTTTTCTCAAACAAAATTTTTAAAACTACTTCTTATAAACTTCATCGGGTAACCAAACTAAGTCTTGATAAATATTTTTTTGTCTTGCTTTCAATGAGATTTCTACTATTGAAGCAATGTCCTTCCCCTTAGGTTTGTTATTTGATTGAATTCTTATACTTTGTTTTTCATATTGTTAACATGTGTTATATCTTTCAAGATTACTTCATATTAATTTGATATATTTTATATTATAATAATATAATTAATCTTAAATGGATTATAGATAAAACAAAAATATTTAGTATAAATTTATTTTAAATGGGATTCTCTCTAACATCATAGAGGTTGTTGTCATAGGTCTTTGTTTTGTTTATATCAATCTATACAGATATAATATTTACTAATATTTACAAAGATTTGATCTTAGTAAAAGTCATGCAAGCCAACATAGAAATCATCTCAATCAAGTTTGATTTATGAATTCCTCACTAAAAAACTTTGGTTATAAAAATCACATATTAATAAATTATGTAAATTAAATCAACATGATAATAATTTAGTCATAAAAGTACATCATAGAGAACTTGGCCTGAAACATGTAATCATATCACAGTCATAAACACCTAATCATAAAACTACTTCTTAGAAATATATACGATACATAAGTAAAAATTGAAATAATTGAATGTATAATAAGGTGGTCTAGTTTTAAAATGTTCATTTCTAAAGAGGCTTTTTCATAAAAACTAAATTAAAAAAGTGTAAATCAAATATATCTAAGGAGATTTTTGTTTAAAATATTCCTTCCATAGAAGTTTAGGGCATAAGAAACTAATATTTATAAAATAAGGTTATTTGAATTAATCCTTTAGATGTTTGACTCTTAATAGGGTCCTTTCAAACAAGTCCAACTTACAAGAAATATTCCAAAAAATATAATTAAATGAAATCTATGCCAAGGAGTTCAATGTTAGTAAAATTCACTGACCTTTCAATTTAGACTCCCGATTCTCTTCTTGACCATTCCCGTTCGTGTGCAGAATTACTGGTATGTGCTGGCCATGAAGTTGACATTATGCTGGATGATGCATTTGATTACAATTGGCAATCAAAAGGGACTGAAGCCTTCATTCAAACCAATGAAATGCACGACCAGGACATTCCAAAAAGCCTCTCATGTGTGGACGTTCTAGATTCTATGATGGGCTCGACCATTTCTGACTCCCTCAATGCTTATTGTTAACCCAATCAGCCCGATCAAGTTAAGTTTTCCCTTTGAGCGTCCTGTGTGGGGACGGTAGTGTTGAACACGATGGCTTCAATGGGAACAAATATATCAATAATGCGCTGGATTGTGTTGTTGGAATGGATGCAGATGTTGTTGGACTTTCTTCTTGCAGGTGTGTGAATTCATGCCGTCTAGTAGCTATTCAGCTTTAAACTACAACGCTGTGGACTCCACATCTTTGTAAGAAAGCTCTAATGGCCATAAATAGTTTTTTGTAACAATCAAATGGATGTATTCAGCATGAAGTCATCTAGAAGTTTCCTAGATTTGCTCTAGAGTGTTTGGTGATTGTAGATCTGCCCAATTTGCTTGGAAGAAGCCTTATTATACTCTTCTTGATAAACTACATGAGGATGAGGTTCTCATTGAGGATGGGATCACTTTGAGCTTTAATGGTGAAACTATTCATGAAAACATTTCTAAACGAGAACGAACTTTGGTTGGGAAACTTTTGGGTAAATGGATCTCTTATACCTTGCTTCATGGTGAATTCACTAAATGATGGTCACAAGTTGGTGATCTTAAGTTGATCACAATTGCTCAAAATAGTTTCATATGTATCCTTTAAGGCTCTGAGGTATGTGATATAATCCTAAGGGATTGGCATAGATCTGTGGTCAAATACATTTTCTCCTGATGACTTGAATGGGCTTTTCTCTTCAATTTGGATTTGGTTTCTATACTTTTTTCTCAAGTATTGGGATCCTTCCAATATCACTTGTATGGCCTCTATGGTGGGAGAACCTCTTTGGATGGATGAGTGAACCACCTCATAGGGCAAAAGCTCACTTTCTTGAGTTTGTGTTCACATTGACTTGACACAAAATCTTTCACCTTGATTCTCAATTAAGGGGGGCCCTATGATAAATTTTCTAGATGGTGGAGTATAAAAAACTCTCACATGTATGCTTCCATTATGGACACATTTGCTATATGGTGGAATCCTGCAAGGCCAGGTAAAGTAGCAACTAGGCAAAGGGCCACACTCCCCGAACAACGTTAATATCCCCCAATAGCAAAAGTTTGTAAACCTAGAGTTAAGGATTATAATTTTTTATGAAAGAAAATAATTCTAGGAATCCTATTTCTCTAGTACTGTTACTACTGTGCATCTATTTTGGTTGCCCTGCCTACTAACGTTTCAGGTCCATTAGGTAAATTATAATTCAAGCCAATTCAAGTTTGAGTAGATTAAGACTGAGTCAATCTATAAGTTTAATTTTAGTGGGTTTTACCTTTTCTTGAGTCAAATGCAATATGGTGAATCTCCATAACTCGCTCCCATAGTTTTAAAGAATGACACATTAACTTAATTTCTCTATAATTTGCACACTCATGTGCATCACCTATATTCATAAAAATAGGAATTAAGACACCCATTCTCCATTGATCTGGCATCTTTTTAGTCTTCAAAACAATATTAAAAAGTTTAGTAAGCCAAAAAATTTCTTTATCTCTTAAGCATTTCAATATCTTTATTGGAATATCATCAGGTCTAACAGCTTTTCCACACTTCATTTTCTCTAAAGACTCTCTATTTTTTATTTTACTTATACGCCGATAAAAAAAATCTTTATTTTTATTTAGGGTGATAAAGTCACAAAAGTCAATCATATTTTCAAATTATTCATTAAAAAGTTTAGCAAAATACCTCATCCACCTTTATTGAATATCATCTTCTAAGAGTTTTTTTTTTTTATCTTCTTCCTTAGTACACTTGCCTTGAACTAAATTCTTACTCCTCCCATCTCTTTGTTTGGCTAACTTATACATATATCATTCTCCCTCCTTATTATCTATTATATTATATAAATCATTAAAAGCTAAGCTCTTTGCATCGTAAATAGATTTTTTAGATTTCTTATGAGCCTCTTTATAGCTTTCCCGATTATCAAAATTTATAGACATGTTACCAAATTTTAAATATAAGACAAGTTTAATGTTCAGACATGTTATATTTCTTCACGAGCCTAGTTAATATTGCTATTTTTTAGGAACTAATATATCTTTTAAACTTCTATACAAAACATGGTTGTTGATCTTATTTTTGTGTGAGGTTATTAAGATGCATTCAAAATTCTATATATCGATCTGATTTACAATCATCTAAGTGTCATTCAACTAAATTTTAATCAAGAATTCAATCTAGACTTAAATCCACCTTTAAGTCAACTTCAATCTAGACTTCAAGTTAATCCTCAATACAAACTTTAATTTAAATCATATTTCAGACACCAATATATACATCAATTCAATCATTGATTCAAATTTTAGTCCAAAACCTCAATAAACTTTCAATCAACCTTCAATCCAATATGTTGAAGAAAAATAAATCGTTATGCAAATTAGATGTTCTCCACTTTTGTAATTGAATACTATAATGAGAATAGAGTATTGCATCGGGATACTGACACATCATTCTACAATTGATTAAATCACAAAATAAGGTATTAGAAAATAAAATTTATGTAAACATAATTCAAATAATAACATATCATCTAAAAAAAGAAATTTAATAGAACGTGTTTAAAAGTAGAAATAGAGTTTTAAAAATCTAGTTATTCTTTTAATAAGATGCAATAATAAGAATATTATATCTTCTTGATGGATGAATATAACATTCTTCAAAACTTCCAGAAATAAGAACAGGTTTTTTAAAATTCATAATTTCTAATAACAAATATAATATGGACAATATTCATGTCATCTGAGAAGATGATAATGACATTATACAAATATATTTAAATATAGAATTGAGTTTGAAAAGAAATTTATATTCCAAAAAGATTTTCCCTTATTTTTTAGAAATAAAACAATATTTATTTCAATATAAAGTTCTCAAATTCTTATAAATGCAAGTCCATATAGTTAATTACATCCTAAGATAGTTGCTCCAAGGAAAACACTCAATTAAAGCAGCAATTTCATACCCTTTAGCCAGCCCCCTTAATGCTTGTCATCTGTCCCAAACGGTTAAAAAGGCACGGGATAGGACATGGTAAATACAATGATGTGTAAAAGGGTTTTTATCCACACATGAGTATTTTGGGTGATATCTAATATAAGAATTATAACTAGTTTGGAAAAATTTTACAAGGATTTTAGACAATTGGAATGGTTTGAGATGGTAGGGATTAAGAATTTGGTGAAATTTGACTACTTAAAAGATCATTTGACTTTTTATTGATTATTTAACCAATTAATAAGTCGATAATTACTAAAGTGGCATGCAGAAAGGTTTGATTAGATGTACTAGAGGGAGTTTGATGCTAGGATATTAATGCTTGAATGCATAAGTAGATATACATGGGGCGTTTGACCAAGTAATAATGAGTTGACTTGGTCAAACTAATTATGATTTGACTCACCATGATTGAAACATGTTTCAAATATGAATTAAAAATGATTTGAGGCTTGATAAAATCTGGAAAGTATGTGTTGATTGCATGTAACCATGTGACTATATAATAACTTAATTAAACCAAGTTTGATAGTTTGAATAAATCAAGTCAAGTATAATTTGACTCGTGATAGGTTTGGAGAGATTCAAGGTGTGCAATTAAATGGCCTTGAAAATTTGAAGTGCTTGATTGGAGGGGATTTAACTATATATGGTGAACTGCCCCTATGTTAACTAAATCTAACCATATATGAGTCAAGTTGATCAAGTCAATAGATGATTTGGTTAGGGGACCATTCAAGTCCAATTAACTAAAAAGGATGGTCAAGGGGTTTTGTTGAGGTGCATAATTTTGATTGAATGTAAATAGGCTAAATGGTTGATCTGGTCAACCATGGTATAATTAAGAGTTGGGTTTGGGCTCAAAAAGTTTGATTTGATCATTAGAAACTAATATATGTTGTCTCAAGGGCTGAAAGGATAATTTCAGTCTAAATAACCATTTGGACACTTAAGGTCCATTTGGTTAATAAGGGTTAACTTGGTAAATCAGGTAAGACCATGACCTAGGATTGGGCCCATTAGGTTTAAATTGATATGTTGAATCTATTTTAAGTGGTTCCACACAATGATGAAGTCATTTGGATTGAAATAACCATTTAAGCCCTTAATAATTTGATCAAAATTGATTAAATATGTAAACCAGGCTTAACTAAGGCTTGGATTTGAGTGTAATGCACACCTGATGGTGTATAGGATGTAGTAGAGGATATTTTAGGGTTTTGTTTGACTAGGCCATATTAAAGTTTGAATAGAACTTCAATTTTATCCTTAAGGGGTATTTTGTTCATTTCACTGCATAGTTAATTGTGGGTTAGCTTAGGTCAAATAAAATGTAGTTTAATGCTTTACATATCATAATAAAGGCTATGTGCATTATTGAAAGTCTTGCAAAAAGTCCCAAGGTTAAGTTTTATAAAGTGGCAGGTCTATTGACATAGACGTAAATATTTGAAGAATTATAGCCTTTAAAGTTCATTTCAGTTTCTATGGCTTGAGATCTCAGGTTGGACTCAAATTTATAGGGACATGCCAAATAAATATGAAATTGATAGATCATGAATTAGAGGTCATTTGATTTTTTTTAAAGTGATTGAAAAGTCATTTAAAATGGGTTTTAAGATAAGGGTTGTTAACCTTGGATTTTGGTTTAGAATTAAGAATTTAAGCTAGATTACAAATTTGATTGATTGAATTTAAATTATTCAAATCAATCATAATTAATTGAAAATTTTTTATTTATTAAATAAGATTGAAGATTGGTTGAAGACTAGATTGAAGGTTGATTGAAGTTCTAGATTGAAGTTTGAATCAATGATTGAATTGAAGTCTAGATCATAGTCAAGATTAAGGTATGGATTATGATTTAAATTAAAGTCTAGATTGAGGATAGACTTAAAATCTATATTGAAGTTGACTAGAGGCTAATCTAAATTTTAGATTGGAATCTTGATGATTTATACCTAGATTATTATGAACTATTAGATCAATAGATAGAAGCATGGATCGGTACGTAATAGTTACCTCATACAAAAATGAGGTTAACAATCATGTTATATAGAGAAGTTAAAAAGATAAATTAGTTTTTAAAAGATAACAATATTGGACTAGGTTCATGAAGAAATATAATATGTCAAAGCATTAAGCTTACCATATATTTTTAATTTGATAATATATAGTCTCCCTTATAAAAATAAGTTAATTATTCTATTGTAAATAAATAACTATAAAAAATTTTAAATAAAAATCAAAATACTACACAATTATAAAAGATAAAATATTTATAATCAATTAAGAGAAAATACCTTTTTTTAATAAATTAAATAATCCTATTTAATATTAGTCCACGTGAAATAGCAAATCAAAATGAATCATATCCACATTGCATTATTTTAATCGCTATTCTATTTTGGTCACTAATAAGGCAATAAAAATTCCATAAAGTAATAAATAAAAAAAAAACCTAATAATATTTATAAAACTTTTTAGATAGTACTTTTTGTTTATAATTAATTATAAATTATGCAATATTTAATATGTAGACATTTTAAATAAAAGAAAAACATAAATTTAGTGCAATATAATTAATTACGAAGTCAATTGTCACATTTGCGTTAACATATAAATCTTTATAGCATGATAAAACTTATAAACAAAATATTTCTTAAAATAATGTTGAATAAAATTAAAATTTCTAAAATTAATTTAATTTAATATAATTAAAATTCCTACTAATGTTATATTTCGGTACCCCTTCACTTGAGCCAAGCATAATAAGTTAATCCTCTACTTCAATGATATTTCTTAATGAGTACATGGCTAAGGGAGTATCAAAATTTTTTTTAACTTCAATAATTCTATATCAAAAAGTATATCTTCAAATTGTATTTTTGTAGTTTATACCATCATAAAATATAGCATAAATATACATTATAAAATTAAAATAGTACTAAAGCAAAAAAATTACTAGTTGGATAAAAATAAAAATATTTTGAGTATATAATACATATAAAATTTATGATAGAATTGAAATTCTGAAAAAAATAATAAAGTATGATTTTTTTATCTTTAATATTTAATTATATCATAAAAAGCATATTGATGATATGCCATTATAAGATTTTTCTTCCAAAACCAACTCGAGCTTTGACTTCTAATAATTTTTGAATTCTTATGATCATTAATAAAATATAATAAAAATTATATTTTAATATTATGATATAAACATATATATATATATATATATATATATATATATATATATATATATATATATATATATATATATATATATATATATATATATATATATATATATATATATATATATATAATACTTATATAATTCAAGTTCAAGATGTATAACTAATGACACTAATGCTTATTAAATGATATAATATAACAATTTCTTGAAAAAATTGATAATCTTATAAATATATTTTCAAAGATAAAAATGATATATCAGTTAATGAATAAGCCCCATCATATGTTTTAGAATTTTCTTTAAACTTTGAAAGTAAAAAACAAAAAGAAAAATTAGCTAGCAGTTTGGAAACCGCTGCTAAATTTTTTTGTCAAAATTTTAACTTTGTGTTGGTGAATTTAGAAGAGGTTAAAACAACAATTTATTTCTATCTATAGCGGAGGTTTTAAAATTTCTATTACACTACTATAAAAACATTAACTTTTTATAGTGATTTAATTTATAATGACATAACACTAATGTCAAAAGTAAAATTTAAAGATCAAGTAATTAAAAATGACGATACTCTTATTGCCAAATACACCTTAAAAAAACTGTTAACAGGATTTACTAATTGTGGTGGGCTAGAGTGAATCGTACGATATATAGACAAGAAGGCATTTTAAGATATGTAAATTAATTTTATTTTAGAAATTTTTATTTTAAAATATTTTTTAAAAATATTTAATTTATAATTTTTATCAACCAATAAAAATCTATATGCTAATATAAGTATGACAATCGACTTTGTAATTAATTGTATTATATCAAATCTAAGTTTTCTTTTATTTAAATATCTTACATATTATATATTACATAATTTATTATTAATTCTAAGAAAAAGGTACTATCTAAATAATTTTATAAATATTTTAAATAGTTTTTATTTATTATTTTAGAGAGTTTATGGCAGTTTATTAGTTGACCAAGAAGCAATAACTATTAAAACGATGCAACATAGAGCTAGTCCACTTGAATTTGCTATTATACTTATACTAATATTAAATAGGATGACTCAATTTATTAAAATATGGTATTTTTTCTTAATAAATTATAAATTATATTTTTTAATTGAACAATATTTTGAAATCTATTTTAATTCTTTATGGCTGTCTTTTTATAGTAGAATAATTAACTTCAAAAGCATGAGTTTTGCATATTGGGAGGGCTTGTTTAAACAGGGACCTTTGATCATCAATGAAGGTCAGTTGAGCAAGAAGCAAGATCCTATTTTGGTGATTGGTAAAGGGAAAGAGGTTTTTACTTCACAAGATAAGAAGGATTTGTATGTCCATACAACTCCGATCAGAAGTATTTTGAAGGAGATGGCCAATGATGCGGAGGCATCTTTGTCGATTGGATTAAATTTGAAAGTTAACAGATTTACAGCTGTTCCGATCCTAAAAATGAGCCGAATTTTTAGGATCTTTCAAAATTGAATTCTGAGATGATGACTCAAGAAACATATCTTAATGATGATGTTGAAGTGCAAATTGAATCTGGAAGAATTTTAAAAGGAGCGGTACTCATGGATGCTGCTCCAAATGCAAGAAATTTGAATTTCAATCCAGAAAATTGTTTGTTATCTAATAACCATATTAAAGTAAATCATATAGAAATAGCTAATGATGAGGAGGAGGATGCAAATGTTATCAAGTTGAATATGGAGAAGGTAAATGATAATGTCAAACTTCTTCAAAAATATCTTGTAGTGAAAGTATTTGGGAAAAAAATTCCTTTTTGAATTTGTAGCATTGAATTGAGGAAACAATGGAATAGATTTGGATCTTTCCATATTACTTTTTTGGGTTTAGATTAGATTTTATGTTCTTTCCAATCTTCTCAAATAATGGAAGAAGTTTTAAGTGGAGGTCCTTGGTTTGTCGGTAGAAGAGTCCTCCCTTGACTGCCTCTATCTCAGGAGCTACTATAACCTCTGGATTAGGCACAACTACAACTGGTTGTGGTCTCCGCTGCCTGGGAGCCACAGCCCTCTGAACTCGCTCCTGGTGAGCTATCGCATCAACCATCTACTGCCTCTCTGCCTCTAACGCAGCTAAACATAACATACTATTTCTATTCCTCCAGGCCATTCTCTCAAGGTTGAAGGTGGAGGTAGATGGAACATCTGAACCCACTGGCTGGGTGGCTGGGGGAACAAGGATAACTGGAAGTACCGGGGTCTGCCCGGTGGTCTTAGTGTGAGAGAGCCGAGCAAAAATATAAATCCAAACAAAAGAGGGCGAAGGCACCTCGGTCTGGGCACCCCTCTTCCTAGTGGAAGTGGGAGGGGGAACCCAAACTCGAGATACTTTCATCAAAATAAAGGGAGTAACAAAAGCAGCAGGCTGCTGGCACTGAGGGGCCAGAGCAACCTGTACAACTAGAGTGGCAGGCATAGGTCGCCTGACTGCTGGACGAACTAGTGGAACTACAGCAGGCTATCGGCGTTGAGGGGCCGGAGCAACCTGCGCAACAGGAGTGGTAAACACTGGATGCCTAACCGCAGGATAAACTGGTGGAACGGGAAGTGGCCTAGGCACTAGTCGCTTAGCCATAGGGTGCACAGGCTGCGTAAGTATAGGTACAACACGAGCAGGTGCCCAGGTTGTCCGCCGAGCAGCTAGTCATCCAAAAGTGCGCATGGCTATACGTCCTCTCCTCTGGGGAGGAGAGAATGTAGCAGGCTTCGTCGGGGTCGGCCCACCAAGAGTGACAAAGATCAAGTCCATAAAAGAACCTAAAGTGATCCCTCCAACGGTGGACTGCCAAGCAGGGACTCAGGGAGAGTCACCCACACATTCAAGCCGAAATTGAAAGTAATGGAAGGTGCGAAATGAGCAATGACACTGCTGCCAACAAAAGAAATTAAAGAGGTTAGAAATCAGAATTGAAATCAAGAAAGAATGAAAAATTTGATATAGATTTGACAAAGGTAGATAGGAATTGATGAAGGATGGAATAGCCTATAAGGATGGAAAGAAGTAGAGTAGGGAAGAGTCTAGTTAAGTGGATGGAACCCTAACTAAGAAAAGACCCTAACTAAGAGTGTGACATACCTAATCTAAGGGGTACCAATCCTATAGTACATACAAGAAAGGATAATATAAAATCCAAAGATCGAGAAAGAAACTAGTCCCACCGTGGTCGCTAGAAACCTGTGGACCTCTGAAAGAGCATCGCCTGAACGGGTCAATTGGAAGGGCAGATTGGATCGTGCATACGACTAACCATTGAGAATAGTAGCTCTTACTAGCGCACCCCGATGGGTAACAATATACACGACCTAATCACGGGTTCCCCCACCATATTCAATAGTTTGAATGGGGTTTAGTAGATGTGGGGCCAAGTTTTCCACGGGTGCAAGCCCCTGTGGTTAATTACATTCCAGGCCGGAGCCTGAGAAAGCTCTCAATTAAGGATCATACATTATCCTTCCCAAGGTGAGATCGGCATGAGGGTATAGACTAGGAAATCCTACTCAAAAGAAAGAAAAGGTTTCAAAGGGCTAAATCCACATCCAAGGTTCACACCAGCTTTCGGAGGATATGAGGTTGTAGAGAGAAACTGGAGAAAATAAAAGATCAAGCACTCAATCACATACGTGAGAGAAAGGATGGAGGTGGCGTCATCCTGTGACGCAGATAAGTAGGATTTATAGTCACTGGAGGAGGAACCTACCCATAATTTAGGCCTAGGCTCGAATCCTGAATCTAGATTGGGCTTAGTATTCTACATAACACTAAGACCCGTGTCCTAGCTAATGCAGTACAAAATTTGGACTTACCCCGGGCTGAATTGGGTAGCCAACTAACCACCTAGTCACTTTAAAATCTTTCTATCAAGTCAGTTATGAAAGATGGGTGGATGGTATAGTTTTTAGAAATAGGACCGACATCTAGAGAGTTTCCTAATTAGTCCTGGACTTATATGGGGTGAATGCCCCTAACTAATACAATTAAATTTTATTTAGTTAGTTTCTAATGCAATGCATGCTAGTTGAAAGATCTCAAATCATGTATACTTTAGAACTTTAAAAAAAGGCTTATAGAAAATAGGTTTTAGAAAAGACTGTGTCTCTCTAGGTCCGGCACTTCATCCTCATAGGCCAAATTATTCGGACTCTACCCGCAGGCAGGAGATGTCTTATAGCAAGGAAAGAAGGATGCAGTAATATGCATGCGACCCGGGATGATTTTGGCAGTTCTCTAGATTCGTTAAGTTTCTATATTATTTAAACTTAAATTTTTAGAAATTGGTTATGAGTAGAAAATATTTTATTGTCCTTAGAAGAGCCTAATGAAATCCAGACGAAAATATTTTATTATCCTTAGAAGAGCCTAATGAAATCCTTATAATAAATAGATATATAGGAGATCCACTGACCACCCAATTGATGTTTCAAAATGATTTGAAAATAATTTGTAATTTGAATATAATTATTATAATAATTATATAAATAATATTAAAATACCCAAATAATCAAATCAAAATAGGAATCTGCCAGGACAGTTAAAATAAAATTTTCAAAATATTTGTAAAATAAAATTCACAATTTTTTGAAGAGAATGAGGGGTAGCACACCAAAATCTGATTTGAAATAAAATAGTTATGATTTTCCGAAGTTTTAAAGCAATAAAAGCTAATTTTAAAATAGTTCTAAAAGAATAGTTTTTAAAAATAATTATAAAACAAGATTAATTTAAAATAATGAAACCTCTGGAATCATAAAATAAATTTGAAAATATAATAAGGATTATTACTTAAAATATTAGAGACTTAAATTAATTTGCTAATTAAATATTATTAAAAGATTATTAAAATAACTAATTATAGAACATAGTAATAAATAATTAAAATAAACTTAAAATAATGAATTGATAATTATAATAATAGAATTAAAAATAATTTTAACCTTAAAATAATAAAAACAGCAATAACTAATTTAAAAAATAATAATTTTGATAAAAACACTATGATTAAAATAGTAATATAATAATAATTATATAAAAAATAATAGTTTAATTAATATATATAAAAAAATTTCATTGTTTTTGTAATAAAATAAAATATAATTAAAATTTTTGAATGAAAATAATTTTAAATCATAGGGAATTCCAATATGAACAAAATGAGGTATTGTACGTATTTTTCGGGTTCATATTTGATTTACTATGATTTATTACAGAAATCTAAATTTGAATATATGTTTTAAAATAATTATAATATTTAATATAATTAAAATTCAGCAGCGGGACAAGTGGCGGAGCAGGATAGGACACGCGGAGTCACGGGACACGTGGCGACCGGGGATTGGATCCTGAAACTGCGGAGGCGGCGCAATCATTGCCCGCAATGATTACGGGCTGATTGAAAATGCATGGGTCTCACACGGATTTACTAATCAGCGTCATAGCGGTCTGGATGCCCTCTGATCCAGCGTGGTTTTGAACGGACGACCATGATCGCGTCATACGGCTCAATGGACTGCCGGATCAGGTCTCCAGCCGGATGCTCAGACGAATCCGTGGGCTCTGAACCGTTGATCAATAGATCAATGGTTCAGAAAATCGTTCATTCATGTAGCGGAAACCCCAAACCCTAGAAACATAAAATAGCTTTGTTCTCTCGACTGGATCGATCAAATGACTTGAACTTTTAAACCTTAAGTTTATAGATTAAGAGCATTCATGGGGGCCTGATTTCAAAATCTAAAACGCAGTGTATCAAAAGTTGTTTAGCTTTAAGTGTTCTAACTAGGGTTTAGATTTATACCGAAAATACTTGATGGATTCGAAAGATCTTTGGCTTGTTGCACTTATAAACTGTCCACACTCCTAGTTGTAGAAGAAACCACGAGCTCTCGACGTCTATATTG